>JBAMBJ010003635.1:0-364649 GCA_037043495.1 Drosophila recens | reverse complement strand
TCTTTCGATTTTCAGCAAATTTTAAATAATTTAATAAGTATACTTTTGCAATTTGAGAGGCAATTTCAATATAATACTCGATTATGACATATACTCGATATGATATTCGATTTTCCAGATGATTAAATCAAGAGTTAAGCATTTGAATCTGCCAACTGTCGAGAAAAATTCCCCAACCCATTAAGCCAATAAAGGGGGAAAGCAACTCAAACAACTCGCATTTCCACAGAATCCGATGTAACTGTATATTAATATGAGTATTCATACTTATTCACTTCTCATAGCTTCACTTGCCTTTTTTTATTTTTTTTTTCCGTTACGCTTGAGATTACAATACAATTTGCCATATGAATATTATTGACTGAGTCTTTTTTTTTGTATGTGTGTGTGTGTTTGTGGGCAATATATATTCGATATATATGTATGTATGCATGTGTATTCGATATACATATGTACAATAAGCTAGCAATTTGTATTGTTCGATTTGTACAATTCTCGTGGCGTCTCGACTGCCAAACGGAAATGCCTTATTAATGAATTTGTTTGGCCACACACTCATCCATTCATTCATACACACTCATACACTCGGTCACTCAATCACTCGCACACTCATTCAGCTAGCATGTCTGGATTACAGTGGAGATGCTGTGCAGTTGATTCACACATATCGAATGTCAAAAGATTAATATTTGATAAATCGATAATTGCAAAAACGAAAAAAAAAATGGTATTGAAATTTAAAGGGGCTTTCCTTTAAAAGTAGATTTATAATGTATTGAAATTAAAGTTTGTATTTATGACTCTTTAAATAATGAGATACCCTTAAGTAGGATAATTTTTTAAAAGAAAAAAATATCTACATATATCCTTACAACACATTCCGTCCCATTTATTGTAAATATAACAATTTTTTATTGTGAAAAGCTTTTAGACTATTTTTGAGCCGCGCCACATATAGACCTTCGATAGCTCAGTTGGTAGAGCGGTGGACTGTAGAGGCACTCAAGTGTAGAAATCCATAGGTCGCTGGTTCAAATCCGGCTCGAAGGATTGCGATATATTTTTTTGTTATTAACTATTTTTTAAAACTGTGTTTTTTTTAAATTATTTTGTCTGTCTCTAGCCATTTAAATGTGATTTCAATATGAGATAAGTAAAAAACGAATCTCAGAAAACGTTTACTGAAAACACCAAAGTCAAAACGAATTCCAAATTAAATTTTTGTTATATCGATATTTACTCAGGAAAGTTGAGAAGTAAAATTTAACAGTTCAATTAACTTCAAAGGGAATAGAATAGAATAAATGGGAAAAATCGAAAATGACTTAATTTCTGTTCCATTCTTGAAAATTTCTCTGCTTATGTATTTTTGAGTAACATGTAAGTATTATTGAGAATAATGAATTCTCACATAGAGATATAAATAGAAATATCCATGTATTTAATAAGCAAGACACCAAAGTATACCATATTTTCTTTTTCTTTTTCACATTAAGAAATTCCACAGAAGTTTTCAGAACTTAATAAAATTTTAAATATTCAATATCTAATAATGATACGAAATATTTCTGTTTATTTTAAATATTAAATTAAAACAGTTTTATTATGATAACAAAAAATTGCATAAATTATCAAAGATCATACTTGACATAGTTGGGAATACCCTCAAAAGGAAATGAACATGCCTAAAGTAAAGCAATTTTGGTTTCACATTGGCAGATTTTACTGTATTTTTGCCTTTATTTTGTGGCCACGCACAATGTGCGCATTGTTGTCATCAACAATGTGGTTGCTATTGTTGTTGTTGCTCTGGTGGTTGTTGTTGTTGATGTTGCTGCTGATGCTGCTGCTGCTCTTGTGGTTGGCGGTTCGTGGTTTCCACTGTAGCCTGACAGCGACAGCAACTCCAAACGCACTTTGTGCCATAAATCATTTGGCAGCTCTACCGCTGCCTGCTTATAGCAAATGTATTAATTCCTTTTTGCCTCACTCACTCACACTCTCTAATTCTCACTCTCTCTAATTCTCACTCTCTCTAATTCTCACTCTCTCTCTGTCTCTCTTTCTGTAGCTTGGGATATTGGCAACTCGGTGCAGGACGCGTTTGTCATTGCCGTCGAGGAGCACGCACGGGAGCGTCTACAACGATTGGCGGCCCTGAATCGCGTAACGCCCGTGGATATAACACAGCTGTCGAAGAAGGTAAGTGAGGCAACTTAATGATGCTGAGTGTTGCCAGATCATCAGCATTGGCAAAGTACTCAAAGCTACTCAACTTTATTGTAAGCTGGGAAAAATTAAAAGCCTGTTTCTTTTAAATTAGTAAACTGACACTTTGGCGTTGCCACCTGGTCTTTATTTTGCATGGGTAATGCCAGATAGTTGGCATTTAAGGAGCAAACACAATTTACAACTTCAGCCGGGAAACTGAAAAGGCTGATTTCAATTTGTTAACATGCAAACTATGCTACAGTGTTGCCACCTGGTTTAACTTTTCATCGGCATTGAAAAAGTTATCTTCATTTAAAACTAGCTAAACTTGAATGTAAATTCATATAACTTGAGCGTTGCCACCTTGCCTAATTTTTTCAACAGTTTGGTCAACCATTTTCAACTTGAAGAAAAGCTAACTTTATTACAGTCGAACTTCCCTATGTCGAATCACCATTATCCAAGAAAAAAGTTCGAGTTTGGAAGACTTCGAGTTAGGGAATTTTTTTTTTTAGTTTTTTAAAAGATATTTCAAATGCATTCAATCATAAATACATTTCAAAATGCAAATTTTTCTTGTTATTTTCAACAAAAAAGGATTCCAGTTTGTTCAAGACCTGTTAATATTCTCAAAAATTGTATTTTTCGTTCTTTTGCTGTATCCAAAAGAAGTTCCCGATTCAAATGTCATCATAATTAATATTTCATTTTTAAATATAATGAAAACTGTTTTTGCTGAGATACCACATTTTTCAGCAGCTTTAAAATATTTGGTCTACTTTCAAATTCCTTAACTACTAATAAGTTTAAATATTTCCTTAAACATTTTTAAACATTTTAGTACAGTGATGCGCTGACAAAAAAGTACATTTCGAGCATCTTTCTTTTAGCCATTTCACAAGCCTAAAAAATTGTTGATGCAATATTTTATCATATTACATCACCATATGTTAATGTTCATCAATATTACATATCCAAACGATCCGGTAACAAAAGCATATAACAGAAACGAAAAAAAATTCAAACTTTATAGAAGATTTTCCCGAAAAATTTGACTTACAGAAGCACGGGCCAATATTTTTGTTCGAGTTACGGAGAAATTTGACTTATAGAAGTTCGAGTTAGGGAAGCAGATTTGTATGAAATTTGCTCAGTAAACGCTATTGCCACTCGATTTTGTTTGAGTTAGGAAAGTTCGACTGTATTTATTTATTACTACTACTAATATTACTACATATTAAATAGTTGACAGAAAAATATCTTACCAGCGTTGCCACCTGGCAAATTATCTATCTTTGTTAACTTAGGTCAAGTCATATTTGTATATAATTTATCAATGGATCAACATTGAGTCGCTTACATATCTTTCTGGCAACCTTGTTTAGGGAGCATCCCGCTAAGCGTTGCCAAACCTTAAAAAATCTGCGAGTCAAACAGGAAGCAAGCTAAACTTGCATCTGACTTTATTGACGTTAAAATAACATACATATGCCGTAACTTTACGGAACTTGTGAATGAATGGAATCGAATGGAATGAATCTCCTTGCAAACGATTGTGAATAATTGAGTGCGACAAGGGAGGAGCCATAAAAGTCGGCAACTTTTTTTTTGGGCAAACGAAACATTTTTGCAGACTGAAAATTGAAATTGAAATTTGTGTTGCACTCGACAACACACACACACATACACAAATACAAACTTGTCAATATTAATGCCATGTAGTGTACTTATATAAAACAAAATATCGGAGAAACCAGTCGAATTCCCCGCTTCCCGCCTTCCCCAAAAACACAACTGACCGACGTTTGTACCAGTCGACAAAAGAGCACAAAAAATGAGGAAATAGTCGCAAATTCAATTAAAAATTCAACAAACATAAAAAAGTAACAGAAAAACAATAACAAAAGTCATACGGAAAGCAAAATAGAAACTAAATGTAAAACAAAATGTGAGACAAACGTTGTATAAACTTGAACGAAAAAAAAAAAAACAAAATGCGAAAATAACAACAGCTAAAAACGAAAAAATTGAAAAGTTTTCAATGCTCGACGTGCAGTTACCTTTTAATTATGTGTATTTTATAGTTCCCAACAAATATTTAAGTATGCTTAATTTAAAAGAATGAAGATAAGGTTAAAATACAACTCTCAAATAAGGCACACCTTCTTTATACAGTTACAAACGCTCTCACAAGTTTATCATGCCCCAGTGGACATCGCTGTCGAGTATAGGGCATCAAAAAAAAAAAAAAAATTAAATCAAAAAGTGAAAAAAAGCGAGAAATGCAAAACTAAAACTGCAAATCAAATTCAAGTTATGTGGATAATTGAAAGTGAGTGGGCACTGTAATATCCAAGCATGACTATGAGTATCTAAATGGGTGTGAGTGAGTGTATTCAAATGCGCTTGACAGCTGCAAATGATTATTAAGGTGTAGCATAAGCTTAAATTTGCTGTACTTTGGATATTTTGCTAATGTAGTTAATAAAATGAGTGCACTCACAGAAAGTATTCAAAAGCATACAATTTACGTTAAGTTGAGAAGTTAATGTGTAGAGAAAACACATTTAAATTCACAGTGTATTTCATTTCTCGTATATAATACCTTTGAGTATGGGATTTCAAGAACTACTTGGCAAAAGGTTCTATGTAGTTGAGAACTTGCTTTAATTCAATAGGAAGAACCATTTCTCAATTTGTTTTTTTAGTTTTCTTGATTTTGTAAAACGATAAAACTGTTTAATTTAATTATAATTTTACTTATTATTATTTTTTTTTTAATGTCAACTAATGGTGCCTTTACACTAGTTGACAAGCTTGTCAATTTCATCTCAGTAGGCTGTGCTTTTTACCAAGTCAACACACTTTTGCTTAGAGTTGACCACCGTTTACACTAGAGTTGATAAAGTTGCCATCAAAATTTTCAGCCTACTGAGATGAAATTGACCAGCTTGTCAACTAGTGTAAATGCCCCTTAAGAGCAGTTGACAAACGATCAATGAAATTACAAATTTATTTGGGGGGTATTTGGAAAAATTTCTAAAATTGATCAACAGAAAAAGCAAAATCAATAAATGTAACAAAAAACCATATAAAATGGTGTACAATTTTGTTATTTTGCAATTAGTTTATTAATTAGTTTGACTTTATAATTCGGATGAGTCAATTTGACCATTAATTTAATGATAATCTATTTAAGATCTATTATTTTATAATTGCATAGCGTTAAATTTAGTAAAAAATTGATTTTCCGATTCTGGTTCGAGAAGTAAACAATTTTATATATTCAGCTTATGTTACTGTTCGAGTAATCACAAAATCCAGAAATCCTATTTTATAGACTATTCCAAATTGATCAATAAATGTTATTGTCCTTTTTATCCGCCCTGACTTTTCCACTCTCCGAGTGTCATTGTCTATCTTTCTCTCTCATCTCTGAATGTTTCCTTCGTTTTATGTCAACTAAAGTCGCTTTAAAAACTGTTCGTCAAACTAAATGAACGTTGCCTCAAGATTTATTGGGTGGTGAATTGTGGTTCAATGGTTTTTCCGTCAAGTTATTTTGCCAGCCAAAGCCATCAAAAGTGAACTCAGTCAATCGCATATTGCCAACGGCCGAATAGAACTGAATTGAACCGAGCCGAACCGACCCGAACTGAACCAAACCCGAAAGCGAACCAAAGCCAAATCGATGATTATACGATGATAAGTGTGATAAGTGTTTGAGTGCAATTGCTTCAAGCGGATAACGTCGGGTGCTTTATTTTTTCAGGACAAGGCAAATGATGAGCCTGCCATCTTTATACTTATAGTATAGCGCCAATGCATCCGGAAGCAGCGACTCGTCCTCACTGTCAATAATCCGATAAAATGTCAATGAAAAAAGCGTGTAAATATGCGAGAGATTGAGAAAGTGTGCTAGACCAAAGGATACTCAGTAGAGAATAGAAAAAAAGAAGACAATACATAGATATTTCTATACTTTACTTAGAAAGCTGTAAAAATGCATGAAAAAAATGCGTTTCCTGAATGAGAGAAATAAAAGAAGAGAGGCTGTGAGCATGCACGACTTGCAGATACCCGACAAATATTTTTAAGAAGCAAATACCCAGATATACACGATTTTAAGAAGGATGAAAAAAAAATATAGTACAAATTTTTGCTACCTGGGACAGGCAGAAAGAGAGAATGAGAGTGAACTCGACTTGCAAATACCCGACAAATATTATTAGAAAAAAAAACTCACAATCATAGTTCGCTTAAAAAGAGAACAATTTTGTGAAAACGTGCTTCCTAAAATAAAGCAAGACTGCTCGACTGGCACACACCCAACAAAGATTTTTTCGTCAACGCAATATATTCACTCACACTGTCACATATCTTGCCCTAGCTATTAGATTTTATATTTGTAAATATAGTCTAAGAGTGGAGTAATATATATGTTAAAAAGCGCTGTTTAAGGGAAGAGAGTGAGCTCGAATATTAGATACCCGGTAGTAAATTTTAAAACAAACAAACAAACACAGTTGCTGCAGCAAAAATTAGTTAAACTGATACCCTCTATACTCGATATATAAAATTTTAGGATTTAAAAATATAAACATGTGCGATAGAGTGTGCTAGACCTGTAGAAAACTTGAAAAGTAGTCAATATATAGAAGAAATTCAAAATGCTCTTTACGTAAGAGAGATTAAATAGATTGCTAGACTGAAAGATATCCTGCTCAAAATTTTAGCCCACACAATGTTAAACATATTGTAGCTTTTAGAAATTATAGAAAATATGTTATACCTGCTCTGCCAATGTATTGTGCAGGGTATTTTCAACAGCGAAGTGAATGAATGAAACGACGACGTTGATGACAAAGAACAGAGGAGTGTTTAGAGATGGGAAGAAGAAGAAGGGAGGTGTTTTAGAGGAGCTGTTAAAGTGAACTGAGTCTGGGTCGGGAGATTGGGGACTGGGGATTGGGGGAATTGGGGATTGGTTGAGAGTGTCTGCAGCAATTGAACGCACAAGTGGAATGTGTACGAAGCGTGAAGCATTTTGTTGACGGCAGCGTTACAAATACATACGACTATATACAGCTGCGGTCAAAAAAATAGTAGTGCCTGCAATGAACTTACAAAAGCTCAAAATTTAAAGACTTTTAATTTATCCAAATTTTTTATTTAATTTTTTTAAGATACGTTATTATATTGTAAATCCATCTGAGAAATCAAAGATAGTGAACAGTTATTATTTTTCGACTTAGAATTTTTTTCTTGTAATAGTCTGAAAAATGGGCGGTCAAAATAATAGTAGTGAATGCATTAAAAGTGGAAAAAAAGGATATTAAGCAGGAAAGGCACTTGATTTGATATTTATAATTGTTATTTGATAATTTTCTATAAATTGTATAAAAAATATTTTGCTTAGAGTTGTTACAATGGGGCGTGGCAAGCATTGCACTCCAGAAAAGCGTGCTCCTATAAAAAACTTATTTCAAAAAGGATAACGCTTAAGGAAGTGGAAAAAATTTATTAGATGATTGCCAACCATAATCAGAAACGCCATTAAGTAGTCGCCAAAATAGGATAAATGTGGAACACCTCGATCCATGTCCAAAAGACTAGTGACAAAAGTAGTGAGGTTTTTGAAACGCGACCCTTTTGCTCCTGCAGCACTTAAAAAAAGGACTTTGGTATGGACCAAAGTGTGTAAAACATTCTTAGATGTTTGCGAAATAATAATCTGGCAGAAAGAAGCCCGTGAAAAATTCCGTTATTGAAAAAAATACCTGCCCAAAAGCGATTTCGATTTGCTAAGGATCATCTGAATTGACCCTAGAGAAATAAAGAAACCTCTAGTGGTCGGATGTGTCCAAAATTATTTTTATTGCTGGTCGAGGATCTCGACAACATGTAAGGTATCCGTTAAAGTCCGAATATCAGCCCAGATTCACCTGCAGGACCATCAAACATTGTGGTATGAGAATAATAACCTGGGCGCATTTTCACATTATTGGGTCCAACTCATATAATGGATCATAACCATAATGGAAAGGCACGAACACGTGAAAATTCTGCAGGACACTATGCTACCGTATTTTTCAGATGATATGCCGATAATTTGGAGGTTCCAACAGGACATAGCCCCAAGGCATATCAGCAAATCTTCGAAAGAATTGTTCGCATAGAAAAAAGTTAATGTAGTGGAGTGGTCACCACGGTCCCCCGATCTGAATCCCATTGAAAATTTGTGGTCCGATATGAAGAAGGATATTGCCAAGCATCAACCAACAAATAATATTCATCTTTGGAAGATCGCTAGGAGCGCCTGGAGCTCAATACAAACAGAACGATGTAAAAGCCATGATCCGTCGTTGTAAGGCGGTAATTCAAGATAAAGGCTTCACAACAAATTATTAAATTTGTTAATTATCAAGTGCATTTCACATATCTAACCTTTTAAATAAAAAAAGGGGGTTTTGGATCGCTTTCATCATTAAAATATTTGAATATGTTCATCACTACTATTATTTTGACCGCCCATTTTTCAGGCTATTGCAAGAAAAAAATTCCTAAGTCGAAAAATAATAACTGTTCACTATCTTTGATTTCTCAGATAGATTAACAATATGTTAACGTATCTTAAAAAAATTATATAAAAAATTTGGAGAAATGAAAAGTCATTAAATTTTAAGTTTTTGTAAACTCATTGCAGGCACTACTATTTTTTTGACCGCAACTGTATATTATATATAGATAAATATATATAATATATATATAAAAGATCTGTATTTGAAGTAAGTGCTTAGATATCTGGGTTATACATGTGGCACGCTGTAATTGCATCCGTGTGGGCGTTTGGGGCAGAATCAGAACCACAATCAGAACTCTGACTGTGGCAGCTGTTGTGCCACCTGTTGGTGCTACACCAGGATGGATTGTGGCAAGGACAAATCTTATTGTTGTTGCTGTTGCTGTTGCTGCTCTTATCCATCAGTTTAGCTTTTTAGGCAATTACATACAGTTTGACAGCCACTGTTTACTGAATATCAACAACAACATGAACGTTGGTTGCCACACGCGTGTTTGCAACGCGTATTTTTGGGGTGCGGCATATGCCTTTTGTTTAGGAACAGCACAGCCCACGCAGCCAGACAGCAACAGACAAGAGTAGACACACCTACGCATAAGCCAAGTCTCAATGGTACAGTAAACACTTGCATAAAGCGCTAGCTCAACTGACTGACTGTTGGAAAAATACTTTGACATGCTTTGCTTAGTATGGTGAAAGATGTTTATACTTTCCAGTAGCAGTTTTCAAAAATATATATTTTTTTATCTACAACTTTTAGTTTATTTTTTTCAGTCAAAAGAAATAACAAGAAAAAACCTATACTCAAAGTAAAATAATTTGTATTTTAATTCAGCGGTGGGCACGCAGTAGCTCCGGGAGCAACGGTTGCATCCAACTTGGGTAGACTCTAAGAGGGTTGTTGTTGTTGATGTTGTTGTAGTGCTCCCGAATTCAGATTTCGTGCCCACCACTGTTTTAATTCATAACAAATTTTATGTAATATTTTTTATATCCTTATAGTATTGTTAAAAAGTTTTCAGCTGTGAGTAGCAATCTCCAGCGTTAGTTTTAAATCAAATATAAATAAATTTTTTATAAAATTCTCATGAATTTTTAAAAAAAATTTGCTTTAGCTACTTTACAAAAAATGTTCATTGTTTACTTAAAACTTTGAGCCATCAATTCAGTTACAGTTTTTATTAAAGGTTAAGGTCAATGAAATCTTGAAATGAAAGTAATGAAGGTAATGTTATGATTAACTTATAATTATTAATAGATAAAAGTAGCTTTCTAATTTTTAAATACATTTCCAGTGACAATTACCAACAGAAAATACAAATAGTAAAGATAACGAAATGTTCTTGAATTCTGTTCCTTTTATAAGAATAATAAATAATATTTTGTAAAAGAGTTTTCTAGTTAGTTTTAAGTTTCATTATTTCAGGTTCCATTTTATGTTAACATTATAAAAGAAATAAATAACTTTTTCCCACTCTGCAATTGTACATATTACTTTATCGTCATTCCAGACACTCACTGTATTTATATTAATAATGCATATTTCATTAGGCGAAATGCGTTGGGTGCACAAAAGCCAAAATTCCCGGTACCGCTCCAGACCCACAAAATTCAAACCGAACCGAACCGAACCTTTCCGACCCAACCCGACGCATCGCTGCGTCTCTTTGTCTGGATTATTTTGACTAGCTTTATTTTAATGAAATTTGATTGATTTGCATATATGTATGTACGCGAATCGAGCTTGTCAGCATCGCTAAATGATGACGATGTTTGCAGTCTGCATTTCTGTGAGTACACATCGTTTACATGTTGACTTCGATTGAAATAGCTGAAAATAGACTAGAAATTACGCACACACAAAGTAACCAATCGATTAGTGTTATTGATATGCGGGCAAATGGAAATACAATGTTGTGTCATGTCAATCATTCAGATGAAATGCTACATTTAGCTATTTTTGACATATCGATTATTAAGTTGTCAATACAAATGTATTGTTGCTAAAATTTGTCGATACACTACTGTTGTTTTAAAAAAAATTACTGCCAAACTTCATATAAAATAAACTGAGGCAGAAACTTTTAGTTTACGATTTCGTTGCTTGAGTATCCAGCAACTTGAACGAAATCCACAAATAAATATCGATTAATGGCCTATCGACAGCGTTTGTGAACTGAGAGAACAGCGGATGCACAGCTCAGGAAAGTATTATCGACAATTTTTTCGCTAGTGTCGATTGAAAAAATGGAAGAAAAAACTGTGCGTAAAACCAAAAAGTGATATGAAACTGTTTTTGCAACAATATATGCCGCCACCAACACAATCACTTCATCGTCAGAGTTCATTTCGTTAATTTTTTTTTAATTTGATGAACTTTCAAAATTGGCGCTGTTACAGAAAATAGTTGGGAGCTGTCGCTGCTCCCGGAGCCACTGCGTGCCCAACGCTGCTTTTAAATCTTATAATACGTTTTAAAATGGACAGCAATTTATCGTTTAAAGAATTTTGAGGTCTAAGATCCAATTGTAGTCGATTATTAAAAATCTATACATTTGATTAGTAATTTATTAGCATTATAATTAAAGCCAGCGGCAACGGTAAGACCGGGGAGGATGAAATTTTTGCACAGCATACCAAATTCATCGACTTGATTGGTCTTTTCCTGTCGCATCGGATCTTTTCACCACCAAATCAGAATTTTTGCACAGCCAGGTGTTTTTGATTTTTTGTGACCAAATGATCAACTTGAGAATGTGTTTATTATTCTGATTCAGGGGTGCCACTGAAATCGCTTTCGCTTGAATTTCACTTAAATTTGTATAAAATTTACATATAAAGGGGTGCCACAGAAATCTTATTCGCTTGAATTTCACTTAAATTTGTATGAAATTTACAAATGTGGCACCCCTTTATATGTTAATATTTAAGAAATTCCTTCAATAATAATGATTACCTTTGATTTATTTTACAAAAATATGACTATAACTATTAGATTTGAGTAAAATTATATATAAATCACATGTAACGTAAAAAATGTAAATCACTTTAAATTTATGGCTTATGGGAAGGGCTTATTTCGCCAAAATTTTTAGATGTAACAAGTACAATTTTTCGGCTGGGAGATGTTTGATATTTGTTTATCCGCCATGTTTCTCACTATTCCATTTCTGTCTCTTTGTTTTTGTCTTTGTGGACCCTTGAATGTGCTTGCGTGCAGTTGCAACAAACGAAAAGTGGCGCCACAACGAGTCAGAAGCAGGATCTGAGTTTCCTCAACGACTCGACGCCCATTTATGTGACGTCCTTCAGCAGCAATCAGATCACGTGCAGCAGTGCCACAATGACAACGGCAACAGCTGGCGGGCCAATCAGTGCACCAACATTGGCGCCAACAACAGCAACCGGAACGGTGGCAACACCATCGGCGTCGGCGTCGGCGTCAGCGCCATCGGCGGCACTTGTGAGTGCGGCAGTTGCAGCTGCCACAGCGGCAGCGGCGGCAACGGGCGATCGCAATGCGAATAGCTCGACAACAGCAGCGATTGTTAGTGCAACGGCAGCAGCAGCAGCGGCAGCATTGAAGCAACCGCCAGCAGCAGCGGGCGCAACAGTTGTTGGTGCGACAAGTGGCAGCAATAGCGGCAGCAACAGTGGCAGCAACAGTGGCAACAACACGAGCAGCGCCACCGGTCACATCTATCAGACAAGTCAGGCCCAACAGCAACAGTTGCAGCAGCTGCAACAACAACTGGCCGCAGCTGCTGCCGCGGGCAAACCATTGCAGGCGAAATCATTGCTGGCGACCAGCTTGCAACATTTGGCCGAGGAGGTGGACGACGAGGATATGGATGATGATGATGATGTCGATGGTGCCAACTATTGTGGCATCACATACATCAGCTACAACAACAAGCACGCCCAGTTGCCGACAACAACGCTGCCGGCAACAACCACATTGCCCGCGGCAGCAGCAACACTTGCCACCACAGCAGCAATACATCAGCAGCGGCATCAGACGGCGCAGCGACCGTTGCCATTGCAATTGGGCGGCAGCAGCAGCAACGATATACATTTTGTTGATGCTCAGACATCGACATCGCCAACGGTTGCCGGTGGGGGCATAAGCATTGTCACTGCTGCAGATATTTCATTGCCATCCCACGCCCCCCACGTGCATGGCACGACAACGCCCAAAACGGAATATTCAACGGCCATATCCAGCGGTCAGTTGCAGCAAGCGTTTGCCGAGCTGCAACTGCACGGCGGCAACAGCAGCAGCAGCAGCAACATGAACAACAACAGCAGCAGCAACATGAATAGCAACAGCAACATTAACAATGTGCAGCAGCAACAGCAGCATTTACTTTTAAGCAACAACAATAATAGCAATAATTGCATCACATCAGGCAACATCAGCAACATCAGTAACATGAGCAACATCAGCAACATTGGCACGTCCGCTTTGAAAAATTGTGATTTATTAATATCGAGGAATTTGTATCCACCGAGACGAGAGGTGAGACGCAACATTTTTGTTGCCGCTTGCAACATTTTGTTGCATGCGTTGTTGCTTCAGTTCTAATTGAATTTCAGTTCGTTTGGTTTTAAATTTGTCAATTTTCTTTAGCTATTTTACCAATTTTTCTTGCTTGCAACATTTTGTTGCACATGTTGCATTTGTTGTTGCTTCAGTTTCAATTGAATTTCAGTTCGTTTGGTTTAGAATTTGTTAATTTTCTTTAGCTATTTAACCAATTTTTCTTGCTTGCAATATTTTGTTGCACGTGTTGCACGTGTTGTCCCTTCAGTTTCAGGTTAATTGTTTCAGTTTCTTTGATTTCGAATTTGTCAATTTTATTAGCAATTTATTCATATTTTCTAGCTTGCAACATTTTGTTGCACGTGTTGCATGTGTTGTTCCTTTAGTTTCAAATTATTTGTTCCAATTTTGTAAGTTTTTCTAAACAAAGTTTACATCTTTACTTGCTTGCAACATTTTGTTGCATGCAACATTCTAGTGCCTTTGTTGTCCCTACTGTAGAATTTAATTTTAATTTATTTGTTAAGATTGTGTCAATTTACTAGCTAATTATTCATCTTTTTTCTTTTTTGGAAAAGTTGCCGCTTGCAACATTTTGGTTGCATGTGATGAGTCATTAAGATTTTGTTTATTTGGTTAAGTTTAATAAATGTAATTATTATTGTTTACATTACTATCTCCTATTCGCTCATACATTATCTCTCTCTCTGTCTCTATCATTAATACAGTTACTATCTACGCATAACGATGATGTCATCATTCATCAGTCCAACGATGGCCTTGGCCTCACATACAACACAACAGCAACAGCAGCAGCAACAGCAATAACTGCAGCCAACAGCATCAGCGACCAGCAACAGTTGTTGAGTGGTGCGGCCATCTTTGAGCTGCAACAACAACAGCTGCAATTGCAGCAACAACAGCAGCAGCAACAGTTGCAACTACAACAGCAACACAGTCCCACAAGTAGCATATCAAAAGGAAGAACTGAACTTTTACTGGGCGATCAATCGCTGCGAATAGAATCGAGGTGAGTTCTTCATACAATTTACTTTTATATGTATATATAAAAATAAAATATACTTAGTATATGTTACAAAAGAATTTGTAACCATAAAAGCGAATTATCGCAATCTATTTATGTTAGAAATCGTAAATAATGATTATTTTTATTTTTTTTTAAAAATCAGTGACTAAGATTACACTCACAAGAAAATTATCAACACCATTGAGAAAACTCTTTGCATAATAAATAAGTTTAAATAAATTGTTTTTAAATTCCCTGCCTCTGATAAAAAAAAGTTGTATGACCATATGTTAACATAGTTAGCTAAGTTCCGAAAATTCTGAAAAGAAAGACAACTTTTTAGATTATTTCTGTATGTTTTCCTCTTAAGGCTGTCATCTATATACATACATATATATAACTCTTTGTCCTGACTGACTGACTCACTGACGTGTAGGCCACGTGTAGGCCAAACGGTAAAAGATAGAAGGAAAGAAGGAAGGAAGGAAAAGAAATTGCTTAGTATGAAAAACTTTTTTTGTTTCTTAAGATACCAAACTCACAGATTGTATGTTTGGAACTGTCTCTTACATTCTGACCGAATTTGTTCAAAGTCAGGTTACTATATCTTATAGCTTCCATAAGAACAATCGGATTCAAAATAATCTTTAAAATCAATAACTCTGTTGTTGTATAAGATATCCTGACAAGACTTACAGAATAACTCTTCTTGATAAAATTGGACTGTTTCGCCAAATTTAGCTTTTTCCCGCCAAATCATTAAACCTGACTTTTAGCCAAAGTTCAATTGCAAGGAAAAAACATTTAAGCCGCGAACAGCGGAAGTTAAATACTTCCGTTTTTTTTTTTCAAAAAATGTTTTATTATATACATTTGTTGAACCGGACAAGCAAAGGCTTTCTTTTCAATATTGCGAGCAAAGCGAGCAGGGGGCAGAGCCCCCTAGTATTAAATAAATAAAATAAATTTTAAGAGCAATATGTCTGATTTTAGAAATAGCCCACTCTTTTTATCTGTGTCTCATGTAAATTACTTATGAACATATAAATACATATTAAACCGAATCATTTTTTCCTTTCTTGCCCATTTTCAATGGGCTCTTATTACAAAAATGTGCATTAACATTTCACTCAGCTGTGCTCCACAAATCTCTGCAGATTTTAAAGAGAATTGCTTTTGAAAAAAAATCAATCAATTCTTCGACGCTCCTTAAAAGTCAACGAATTAATTTTTGGAACATTGTTTGGGAGTCACAAAAATCGACAGCCACAAATTTGCACACCTCTAAAGCATTTATTTGTCTGTACAGTTCAGAAGTCACTGTGTCTGCACTAAACTGACCAAATGAAAAACAAAAATAAAGAAGAGAAAAACAAGTGTTGCCTAAGCGACAGGCGCCAGTGAATTTAAAACCACGCACTGACTGCACAACCTGCAAATGCTTTGTTTGTACAAATGGACAAGTGTATGAGTGTGTGAATGAATGCGATTGTGTGTGGTTGTGTGTGTGTGTGTGTGTGTGTGTGTGAGTGGATTTGTTTGTTTGTTTCTCTATTTGCCAAGCATTTATTACCGTTTCGCCCAACTCGAAAACCTTCTGCATTTCACATTTCGCATTCACATTCTCGTCCTGCCACAAACTGAATGGGAATCATGTGCGCCATGGAAATACCCCAAACACATGTGTCTCTTCTTCTTCTTCTACTCTCAGTATGTGTGTGTTGGTGTGTTGGTGTGTGTGTTCACGATGTTTTTATGACTGCTTATTTATTTACTTGGTTGGCTCGCTGGGTTTTCCAGCTGGCTGGTTTATCCTCGTCCTGTTCCTCCTATACTACCTCCTAACTCTCCTTCTCTTTTTCTCTGTCCAGCCTCTATCTCTCTCTGTGCGTCTGTCTATTAAGACCCTGTATTTGAAATGTGTAAAGGGTCTATTAAGTTGTTATCTTTAAAGTATTTGCATTCTTGATCAGCATCAACAGGAATTCACTTTACCCACAGCTTAGATCTCAGAGACTTTAAAAGCTAGACACACCAAACTTGCCAAGTCGATTTCTCTATATCCCTAGCAGATTAATTTTAATTTAGAGTTTCAGCACGCCCTAGAAATCGAGAATAATAAATTAAAAGCGACATTTTAAAGCTGATAGTCCCGATGTACTCTTAAACTTTTATGACGATCGAATAATAAACTCGCAAATCAGGCCAAAAAAGAAGTCATTTCCTTCATATATAGTACAGTTTGAATTATACAACGTATATTTATTTTTTTTAGCTGGATTATGTATCTTTTGTACTACATGTTTTTAAAAAAAATAAGTAAATTCGTTTGAAATAATTTAAAAATAGTTGAAAATGGTGTACGGTAATTTTTTGGATTGTAATGGTATACTTACATCTAAACATGATAATAATAGTTTTATATTCTTTACAAAGAATCAATTAAAACCTGTTTTACAATAGATTTTAAAGCACAATATGAATAGTGAGTGATAGTAATGTGAATAAATGTTGGTCTAAGTGTATGCTTTTCTTACATTTCAAGTACAGGGTCTCTTACGGTCAGGTTTACTCAGCCGTTGCCACTCCCACTGGTTTTGTTTTTCTCAATCTGCATTCGCGTTTCGCCGTTGGCCAACGCAGATATTTTTCACACATTTTTCGCAGTGCTCTCAGCAGGTGTCTGCCGCTCTTAACTAACTGAACTGAGTGTGTGTGTGTATTTGTATACGTATATATGTGTATGTCTATGTGTGTGTGTGTCCTTGTCCAAGCCTTGTCGCTTTTGCTTCTGTTGTGATTTAGCCAAACAGAGCAGAGCAGAGCCGTCCAAACGAATCCATCCGCCCCATCTTCGACCATCGACCATCACCTACCTCGTCTTCCGTATTCCGCATTCCATATTCTCAGCTTCCACCTTCCACCTTGCCAATTGCCACTTGCCACCTCGTTTCTTGCCTCGAGACAAACGCCACGCGCGCTCTCATTTTATGCTCATTATTAATTAACGAGTTATTTTCCACACCCTGTGCTGAATATTTATAAATTTTTGAATCGATTTTCCTTGAAATATCGCTTCTCACATTGCTTACTTGTTGCTCTCTGTCGTCCTCTCGCTCTCTTTCTCTATCGTTCTGATTTTGCCATACAAAATTAAAGCGTTGCATCTACGAAAAACTTTTCACAAATCAATCTATTTAACTTTAAATTCTCTTGATTCAAATTAAATCTTAAACTTTTTTTAGTTTTGCTTAGATTTCAGTTTGTTATTATATTGGAACTATTAATTCATATGCTGTTAAACTTCTCTTGATTGAAAACTTTTCTTATTTCACATTGTCCATCTGAAACTTTAATTGAACTAAAAACCTAAACCTCTGTTTTAGTAGAATTCTTTTAAGTTAAGCTTCGCTTACTTGAAATTCTTCACTTTAACTTTTCTTTTTTTTGGAAGTGACATTTTTTTTACATTTCTTTACCTCACCATCTTAAACTTTTCTAGTTTAAAATAGTTTCAGAAGTTTTCCTCGTATTTCCAAACTTTCTATGCATCGAAATCTGTATAAAATATCTTTTTTATTACTGTTTATCTTATCGATTGACGGTTCTATTAAAGAATTTAATAAAGTGTTAAGCTAAAGTCGAAAATCAAAAAATTAATGCAATAATTGCATAATCTAAACAATCTATTAATTGACATTAATTAAATACATGGAATTGTTGCTTTCGCTTTCACTCACTGTGCCATTCTCCCTTCCTTATTCTCCCGCTCTCTTTATCGTTCGCTTTCCGTAATTGCCCCGCTCGATGTCTCCTGCGCCTAAAAGCAACAAAATTACGGGCAACATTCGAGCAAACTCGACTGCAAAAGACTCGGTATTTATTTTGTAAAAAGTGCAAAAAAACTTAATTTAAGTAGAATTAAAAAAATATTTGTAGTAAAAGCTGAAATCGAGGGACTGCGACTGTGAGAGACCCTGTATTTCTTGTCTTTAAAAGTAAATTATTTGTTTATTTATTTATTGAATGTCAACTAAGTACAGTTGACCAAAATTAATGTAAAAAATTAAAGTAAAAGTTAAGTAATATTAAATTAATTAAAATTAAATTGAACTGAAATGAATAAAAATTAAATATCTGGGGCTAATCAAAATTTTTTTAAAATGATCCAACATTTTTTGCAACGATTGGAGAAAACCCAGAAAAACCCAAACAGATCAAAAAGTATTAGTAGTAATAATTGGTAATAATACAAGTATTAGAGTGAGTAAGTTCAGGGATTTCTAGAAAGGAAAATTTTCATAATCCAAGACAGCGTTTTTTTACTGTATGTAACTTTGATAAATCGGTTGTTAATTCGGCAGGGTCATAAATTATTTGTGTTCGAATATGCTTTATTTCCGAGGGTAATAAATTAATTGTCAGCTGCTCCTTACGAGGGAGACGCCAATTTTGCGAAATATAAAAAGCAACTTTGGCTAAACCATAAACTTAATTGACTCATTGTACATTTTGAGTGCAGGGTCTAAAAGAAAAAGGAAAACCTGCTGAGTAATCAGTTACCGCTCAGATGACAATGACAATGACAATGACAGAGATGCAACTCAGGCGACGCATTATCTATGACTATCCCAATCTGGTTGTTGTTGTGCATTTTGCAGGCTGGCAAAACTGTCAAGAGCTGAAGTGACTGTCTGTCTGTCTGTCTGAGGACGGACCGTAAAAGCTGAAATGCAACCAATCGAGAGGTTGCCGACAGGTTCGACTTGACTTGGCATTGACATCCGATGACGAGCATCAATGCTGATGACATATGGATATGGATATGGTTATGGTTATGGATTTAGATTTGGTATTGGGCTTGGGCATCGTTTTTGGTCCGGCATTTGGAATTGCTCACTTGCCTGTTATCGTTAGTCGACAGTCAAGAGAGTCAAGAGAGTCGAGTGTCAAGCACATCAATTAGAGAGACACCGAAAACAATGGTCATTTACCTGAGTGGCAAATGGCTTAAACGCTGCCATGCTCATATTCAAATGTCGAAGATTACTTGCCAATTATTATGCCATGGAATTAGACAGCAAACATTAAAGGGCTAAGTGGAAACTAAGTGACAATTGTGTGCATACTCGTAGAGCAATTGAGTTGGCTTAAGAGAACAATGCAACAAAATTGACTAAAAGTAGATATGGGCTTTTCAAGGGAAATGTTTCGAATTTATGCACTTTTACAACGAGCAACAATGCAGCTTAAGATTCTTAGTTGACTTTGCCTTTGCTAAAGTTTCAGAGAAATTATCGATAATTCTATCAATTAATGTAAAAGATAAGTCAAACAACAGCGACTAAGGCTGCACGCACACTGGGAGCTGAAAGCGAAGCTTACAGCTGAGCTTATCAACTCGAAAAAAACAAACACACTGCTTGTATGAAAGCGCGCACACTGAAAGCTGAGCTGATTTATCATTTTAGTTCTGAAATTATCAGCTCTTCTGCACGCACACTGGGAGCTGAAAGCGAAGCTTACAGCTGAGCTTATCAACTCGAAAAAAACAAACACACTGCTTGTATGAAAGCGCGCACACTGAAAGCTGAGCTGATTTATCATTTTAGTTCTGAAATTATCAGCTCGTCTATAAGCTCAGCTGCAAGCTCCGCTTTCAGCTCCCAGTGTGCGTTCAGCCTAAGCTCAACTGTGTTTTTATTTTAATATTCAAGCAATTAAATTAAATGTCAAATATTATTCAAAGATTTTTGGTGTATGTTTCCAGTAAGACTTCGAAAATATTTGCTGCTTTTAAATTTGTAATCTTATTAAAAATTTATTAAAATTAAAAATACTATTATATTAATACTTCGGGGCTAGAAGTTTGCTTTAGAAATTATGGATTTAGTATAAACAATTTTGTGTTTTTTTTTAAGATTTCCTGATTAAACTGGATGATTGTGTTTTTGGTAAAAATCAACAGCAGTTTTAGGTACAGTTTGTCAATCTGAAACGCTGTCTAATGTTCGTTGTGCCTCATAAAAACTTTCTTTCTTGTTTTTAAGCCTGTCCTTTTCTATTTTTTTTTTTTATACCTTTTTGGGCTTAAATATGTTTCAGTGAACTCGTATCATAACTTTCCTCATTTGTTAGTTAATTGAAAGCAACAAACAAATGGGACTAAATGGGATATAATCGATATTACATATCAAGGTAAAGCAGGCAAAACAAGTTGCAAAAAAAAAAAAACAAAAAACGGCTGTCCAAATTAGCAATTATGTGCTCGTTTTTCTCACAGTGTAAATTGTTATTGCCACATAATGCAAAAATGTGCCGCTTAAGCTTTGTGCTGTTGTGTGTTGTGTGTGTGTCTGTCCAACTGTAATTTGGCATTTTGCGCATGTCTTGAGAGCCAAGTTAGTGGCATGGCAAAAGAGAGACAGAGAGAGAGAGCGGGAGGGGGAGGGGGACATGAATTTGGGGCTTTGGCATGCCAGCCATGTAGCGACCATGTTGTTGTCCAGGTCCCAAACGAAGACCGCTTGGCATTCAGCATGCGAGGCACGCGCAGGCGCAGCATTTTTGTGGCCAATGTTTGTGGCAAGCGTTGAGGTAGGACCGCTTGTCGTTGTTGTTGTTGTTATTATTGTTATTATTATTGTTGCTGCTGCTGCTGTTGCTGCTGTTACTAATATGACGGTCACTTTCCCATGGATCCATAAAAAATCAATTCGAATTGCCGAGTTCGGCGTCTAATCCGCTCAGCAACAACCACAAAAACAACAACCACAGTTGCAGCAGCAACTATATCAAAAATGAAGTAAAAAGGAAAAAGGTAAAGGCAAAATAACGAAACAAATATAAATGCCGAGTGTGTAATTAAAACATTAATTTCCTGTCGTTATGAGCCGAATTTTCGTGATGCCTAACAACAACAACAACAACGGCAGCAACAACAGCGACAGCAGCAAACGCCCACGTCGCAGCAGAGACTAGAAGCAGAGCGACAGCGAAGCAGCGACTGCGGCAGAGGAAGCGTTAAATGCATAGCTCGCAAATAACTGTCGACCGTTTCTCGTTGTCTGCAAATAAGTGTCTTTTGCCTACTCTTTACGAAAAGACTCAGCGAGCAACTGTTTTTTCGGTTCTTAAATGAGCTCGCT
Organism: Drosophila recens; assembly: GCA_037043495.1. Classification (NCBI taxonomy): domain Eukaryota; kingdom Metazoa; phylum Arthropoda; class Insecta; order Diptera; family Drosophilidae; genus Drosophila; species Drosophila recens. The sequence goes on along the minus strand of JBAMBJ010003635.1, from coordinate 343,137 downwards.
CGCGCTCGGAGCGAAAAAGTTTTTTTCTATTTTGTTTTGTTCTCGTTGTTCCAATACCGTTTCGTCGTGTTCAATGAAGCAAACGGTATTTTGCATATGTATTGGTATACATTCACACGCATAGGCATTTGCTTGCCTAAGCGTCTGTTTTGCAGACGAAATTCATTAATTGCGATCGTGAATTGAGTGTGTGAAGTTGTGAAATATTTGTTGTGCAAAATGGGAAGAGAAACGAATAAAAAAGTGCCCCAATTCTTTAAATTTAATTTGGGAGAAGACCGTTTGCGTTGAGTTTTTCGGTCAAACGGTCTTTTGCTGAGTCTCATTGTGCGAGCGTTTTTCGTTTCGCTCTTTACGCACTGCTCATTGAAAGACCGACATACAAAGAGCTCAACGAAAAGAGCTCAACAGAAAGCATAAATGAAGACAGCAAGAGTCTCTGCTCAGAGCGAGAGCGAGAGAGTACGAACTTTTTCGGTTGTGCTCGCAACGAAAGCGCAAGAAAAAAAACGGTCGACAGTTATTTGCGAGCTATGGTTAAATGTTAAGGCAAACAGAGCGCAGCCTAACAGAGCGCTAGAGTTGCCAATTTAGCTATTTTTCCACCAATTCTGGAGTTTTACAAATGTCAAAATTTTAATGTATTGACTGGAGAATATTTTTAGCTATTTAGAGTTGTAATATATTTATTGTAGCTTCCATAAATCTACTGACAGCCTAATAGAACAAAATCCTAATTACAAATGCCAAAATTTTAAAATATCGAGAACAGACAAAAATTCTAGATTAACATTCAGTATAATATGACTTTAGTTAAGCTTCCAAAATAAAACAATATTACTTTTAGTTTTGAATCTGCAATGATAAGCCATTACACATTTTCTAATACATATGTATGCGAAGAATAAATATAAACCATATAAAAGTTGTTCTATAATATAACTTTTTTTTTTTTTTTGATAGAATTTTTAGGATTTTTGACTTTCAAATAAATTAAACTTAAATTTAAATTTGGAAATATTTGACCCAGATGATAAAAAAAAATTGCAAAATTTTGGATTAATTCCAAGCAAAAAAGTGCTTACAAAATTTAAAATAAACTTGATCTGCATACAGAAAAATGTTGTTAATTCCAGTTCTTAGATACTTTAAAATCGCTCCTTTTTTTACTGATTTTAAACGGGCGCAGAAGCAATCTTAGATTTTTATCTGTATTTCAAAATATATAGTTTTTGGTTTTAGCTATTTTTTGATGTAGCTTCTTGACTTTTGAACAGTTGACAACACTGCGTTGCAAAGAGAGGAAGAAAGAGCGGCAGTAGAACAAGAAGCGAGTGTTGCAAAGAGAACTTAAAAAAAAATATTTGTGAGTTGTGAAAGAACAAAACTAAATAAAAAAGCACAAACAAGTAAAGCGCAAAAAAAAGTTTCAAGAATATAAAATGAAATTATATATATTTGTGTAGATATACATATGTATATGCATGTGCATATGTGTGTTTGCTGCTCTTGTAACTTGAGATAAATCCGTTATAATAACTCTGGGCAACTGGGCCGCAGTTGTTTGAGAGGGAGTGAGTGAGAAAGAGAGAGAGAGCGAGAGGTGGGGAAAAGGGGACAACTTGAAGCAGGCAAAGGCGGCCTAAATGATGCCCGACAGGCACACACACACACACACACACATACATATAAACACACCTCAAGTGTATGGGTCGTTGTTGTTGTTGATTGTATCTTTGGAGGATGCTTTGCTGCCTGAAAACGACGTACCCGCAATATCGACTGCGACAGCGACGTCGGCAGCGGCAGCGACAGCGACATGTCTTTTGTTTTGTTTTCGTTGCGCTTTGTTTTGTTTGGCTTTGCCTTTTTGTGTTTGTGCCCTTGCCCTGCCCTGCCTTATATTCTAGCTTTTACCTGTTGTTTGTTGTTTTACTTGTAGAAAAAAGTTCCACCTCAAAGCGGAGCAGCAAAAGGAACAGCACCAAAAATGGAGCAGCATAGGACAAAGCATTACCAAAAAAAAAAGTAAAAATAATGAAAAAGGGTAGTAAACAAAAGAGATTTTTGTGTGAAAAAGGAGCAATCACATGGGCAGTTAATTTTGAGCTTTTTGCAACAGATCTGCAACACTGCTGAAATTGTAGCATGCCGACAGATCTGCAACACTGCGGATGCATAACAATTTCAGTTAATTTAATAGCATTTACTTGCACAGACAGTATGTATGTATGAATGTATGTATGTATGTATGTGAATGCGTATGTGATTTTGTAGCATAGAAATGCTGCGTTAATTATTTTTCTTACCTGTGCCGCACGTTCGCTCTCTCTTGCGCTCTTGCTCTCTTAGCAGCAGCAGCAACAACAGCAACAAAAACTACAAGTGCACATGTACGTATCAGTGCTGCCAACTTAGCTTTTTTCCCGTCAAATCTGACGGGTTTTGCAGACCAATTGCGGGAAAAATTTGGGAATTGCGGGAAGCGGGAATTCTGGCTTTTTTAGAAATGCATTTAACTTTTTTTAATGTTGCCACCAATTTCATAAAAATATGTTGCCACTTTCAAGAAAAAACCATTTTTGATAAATCTGGCAGCTTAATCATGCATTTTTTTTTTATCGATATTTGCGAAAACCACCACTACGGCAAAGTATCATCACAGTATCAAAAGTGCACGAAATTGGCGGGTGGCTTACAAATTTTTCGCTGCTAAAATTACGAAGTGCCTTCAAATTATCTTCGCATGATCGGTACAAACATGTCGTACGATTGCGAAACAGATGCTAGTCGCAAAGAACTAGACGACCTGAAGAATATTTTATAAATAAAACAGAAATTAAGATACAAAAAATATTTTTTTTTGCGCTTTTTTTTGCGCTTTTTTCAGAATATTTTCCGCTTTTTTTTTCTTTCTCTCCAGCTAAATTCAGCTTTTTTTTTTGATACAAAATTGGCAGCACTGGTACGTATGCGTGGATGTTTGTGTGAGTGCAAGGTCGTAGGCAGGAGGGGACAAAAGGGTGAACATTGCCCTCTGCCCCCCTCAATCAATTTTAAATTTCGTTAATTTTTATTTAAGAATTATTTTTGCTGAGACTCAAAGTAAAATTTAACTTATTAATTTACTATATATAATTAGAATATATATCATTTATATTTCATAAGAAATAAAAGGTTGTCAATAAATTGCAGTAAAGAATATGTTAAGTCGCCAATGTCATGTCTTAAAAAAACACATCGAAACAATATTTAGCACCCCTCTTTGCGTCAAGCTCACTACGTCCTTGTTTGAGTGTATCTGTTTCGGGCATCTTTTGTAGCTGACTGCGAGGCTGCTGCTGCTGCTGCCTTTGGAGCTGCGCGCGCCAATCAGCCCCAGTTGTTGTCGTTGTTGTCGTTGATTTTGTTGTTGCTGTCGCTGCTGCCTTTGGGCAACGGCCGCAGTCGCAGTCGCAGCATACATAGCTGACTGTTGAGTCACGCACACATACAAACACATACACACAAATGACGATACACACACCTTTTGTTCTTTTGTATGCTGCAAGGCATTAACAACAGGCTTAACTATATATATATATATATATATACACATACATACAAGTGCACAAACTACATACCTGCCTTTTGCTGCCGGCGTCGACGCGACGCCAACTTTAGAACGCGCGCTCAATTGCTTATTACCTTACGGCCGACGCTGCAGCGTCTTCTGTTGCTGCGCTGCTTTTACTGCTGCTGCTGTTGCCACTGCCTCTTCTTCGTCTTCATGTTCTTACGTTTTGCTTTTGTTGGAATTCCTATTCCTGTGCCTCTCTTGAAGCCAGCGCAATTTGCCAAACCCATTGTTTGTGCACCTCTTATGTACATAGGTGTGTACTTATGTGCTTAACTATCTGCGTGTTTGTGTGTGTGTGTGCATGTGTATCCTTTAATACAAAAGCGAATGAAAGAAAAGAAAGGAGGAGAAGGAAAGAAATAAAAATACACCAAAAACTTGTGCTCGCTTTGAGTGCGTTTGAGTGCGCTGCACTTGCGCTGCGCTACCGACAGGTACAACAACACTCGCTCACTCTCTCACACCCGCTCTCTCACTCTCCCGCTTGCTTTGCGCTCTCTCACGTCACAGGCTGTGACGGCGGCTCTCTGCGCTTGAGCCAACGTTTCGTTTTCTGTGTGAGCGCAGCTCGCAGTCGCAGTCGCCGTCGCTGTTTTTAGTTTTTTCAGTCTATGGCTGACTTTGTTCGCAGAGAGAGGTAAATGTACGTTTTGTCGCCGCGTCGCGCAGTCAATTAAAAACAGCAACAAAAGCATAACAACAACAATAGTTTTGCAGTAGCAGCAACAGCACATGTAACTGTTAGCAGACCGGCAAAAACAACTATGTTTAATAATAGTATGTTGTCTGTGTGTTTCTTTTATAATAATTATTATGATTTTGCCGTTAGCTGTAGATCGATAGTTATGTGTGTGTGTGTGTGTGTGTGTGTGTTCGTAAGAACTCATTAAATTGTAATTAAACAGCACAACAAAAACAAATACAGCTACGTTTTTTGCCTTTAACTACCTTTTTTTTTTGCTGTGCTTACCTGTGACAGCGTTGCCAGATCGAGCGCGCTTTTTGTTGTTGTGGAAATTGATATGTGAAAAAAAGTGGCAAAAACTATGCGCTGTCCGGTGTGTATATGTGTGTGTGTGTGTGTGTGTGTGTGTGTGTGTGTGTGTGTGTGTCTGTCTGGTCAACATGCAACGTTGTTGTTGTTGGTGCAGCAGCCATAAAAGCAGCAAAAAAATTTCTTTCGAAAGTGCTGATAAATTGGTCAAGCAACTTTTTACAGTGTGTTGTTGTTGTTGCTGTCGTAATTAATACTTTGGTCAATAAACAACAACAACAACAGCAACAACAAAATGTGCATGCCAGAAAAATGCAATCGACTGTTGTTGTTGTTGTTGTTGTTATGATTGTTGTTGCCCGTTTCGAATTGCGCGCATGCGCGCAGCTTTCGAGCAACTTTTTATTTTTTTTCTGTCTTTTGTTATAATTTTCTTATTTTATTTTAATTTTTTTTTGGTTAACGTGATTTTCATTTGTGTGAACAGAGCTAAAAGCTAAATAACTGAAATGTGCCAGCAAAAAACAAGGATAACAAATCTAAACAAAACCTAAAAAACAAGGAGTAGAAGCTGCAGAAGAAGAAAATCTACAAAATGCGCATCTTGAAACAATGGTGAGACAACACTGTGTTGTTTATGTTGCATGCAACAACAACATATTCTATAACTTAAGCAAATATGCATACAAACAGTTGGTCAAGCAATTCTTTTGACCAAATTTAAAATTTTTATTTTTTTACAATTAGGGGTTATTAAACTTTTAAATTTATAAATTTATATTTATTATTAAATAAGATTTATTAATTTAACAAAATGATTCAATATTTTTAAAGTAATTACTTTATATTATAGGGGTTTGTTTTTAATTTTTATTAGATCTAGTAATTAAAAAAAATTTGTATAGTATTTAAATTAAATTATTTACATAATTATTAAAAATTATTATTTTAAAAATAACTATTTATGAAATATTATAAACTTTTTTTTTTTTAATTTTATAAACTTTTAAACCTCAACCACATCTCAAATCAGAAAAACTATATTCAAAAGCTAGGAAAGTGTTTTATTTTGCTGTCAATACAATTTCTTCACTAACTGTATGCAACATCAAATTCCATGACTTGATCAGAGATATTTAAAATATACGCAAATATTTTTTTTTAATTTTTAAAACTTTATCAAATTTCTTATTTTTGCGAAATGTCAAAAGAATTTCTATGCGAACTGTTTTCATGTTTTTATGTATCTTTTTTTTCTTAGTTTTTGCTTTAGCTGCAATTGCATTTCATTTGCCAGATACTCGACACATAAGATACATAGATGCAGATACATAGATACATTTACCTAGCTTTGTGTGTTTGCTTCGTCTCGTCTCGTTCCGTTTGCTTCCATTCTTAATAATCAACACTATTGTTGCAAGTGTGCGTGTATGTATTTGTGCATGTGTATGTGTGAGTGTGTGTTTGTGTCGAGACATGCATAATGTATATCATGTTTGTGTATCTCATAGATACACGTCACATTTCGTATGCAAAACACGACAAAACAAAAAAAAAATTGTCATTACAAATATTTTTTTCGTGGACTATGCCATAAATGAAGTGTAGTCTTTTTATATAAACGAAAACAACAACAACACAAATTATTAACCCATTCCATAAATTCCACAAACAGATCTGGTCAAATTACATTGAGATGGAGATAAAGATACAAATACAGTCGAACTTCCCTAACTCGAATCACCATTATCCACGAAAAAAGGTTCGAGTTAGGGAGACTTCGAGTTAGGGAAGTAGAATTGTATGAAATTTGCCAAGTATTGCCACTCGATTTTGTTCGAGTTAGAGAGACTTCGAGTTAGGGAAGTTCGAGTTAGGGAAGTTCGACTGTATGTATTTCATGTACTGGTTGTGCATACCAAAGCAATTTAAGTTAAGAATTTTCAATGCAATTGATGTGAAAATGCATGCAATTTTTTAGCCAATTTTTGGTCAAACATTTTTCTCACCTGGCTAAGGAGAGAGAGAGGGAGAGAGGTGAAGAAATATGAGAAATATGCAACAATGTCTAGTGAGAAAAACGAAGGTTGAAAGGAAGAAAGCATGGATGGATGGATGGATGGATGGTTGTATGTACACAAAGAAAAATTATTCCAAAATTCAAGCTTAAAATGATTGATGGTAGCATGTATTTTTAAAGTATGTACTTTTTATATAATAGTAAAATTAACCACTCAGAATTAAACTAAACATTTGATTTCCCGATAATCAGATTATTTGAAAAATCCATTATTTAAGATAACCGAGATAACCGATTACTTTTGACACCGTTTTGGGATTAATTTTATCTCAGAATCCCAGATTTTCTTTTTGTGTATGCGATTGATGGGAATAACTTGCATAGCGAAATGCCTTAAACTACCTGCTGCCCTTTTTTTTTTTGTTCGTCCATCGCCCATCGCACATATTTCAAAGCCGTAAACGTAAACGTTGCCGTAACCATCGTGATGTCTCTGTACGTGATGTGCGATGCGTGATTCGTGCCTCCGGAGACGCGTGTTAACGTCAGTCGCCTGATTGATTCACCTCTGAGAGAGAGCGTTGGGGCTGTTGGCGACTGATGCCAAACGAGCAAGATAACGACACAGAGATTGAGATTGAAATTGAGAATGAGAATGGGAGAGAGAAGAAGAGAGATGAATAGGCAGTGCAGCTGACCGCAGCCAGGAAATTGGACGATGAGTCATTTAGAAACGGACAATCTTAGATTGTTTCAATTGTGTCGAAGCACGAAAATTGACTAAAGTTGCCACTTGTGTTGCACCAACCGCCTTTTTCTCCCCAAAAATCTAGTGGTCTTTTTTAAGGCCAATTCCTTAAAAAAAATTGGAAATTTATACTTATTTGTAGAGTGCTTTCAATATTTTTAGCCTAATAAAAATTTAAGTTTATTTTCAATCTTAGATAATGTCAAATCACAATCACACAATTTGAAATTGTTACATAAATGAGAAAAATTATGAAATTGTCAAACATTTCAAATATATTTTAGAAAAGGTTTAAAATTTTCGAATTTTTGACATATTTTTAATAAATATTATATTTTTGTCGCTATGGTCAAATTCAATTCCATTCAGTGAGATACGGAAATTTAAGTATCCTATCAGTTAAGCAAACTTTTTGCTTGCAAATAAAACATTGGAATGAAACTATCATGAGTATGTGAAAGCGGGAATATAATGGAAGTGGAACAGCAATTAATTATTAACAATTGCCGCCCATTAAAAAACAGAAGAAGCAATTATTCGAGTCTTTCTATTAACACTTTTTATATAAACAGTTACAAAATACTGTAAAAATAGTTGAAACAGTGAAATGGAACTAGAAAGAGTAGATGTATGGATTACATATAATGCAGGCGGAACAGCTTTTAAGAAACAGTTAGATTATCACTTTAATTTTCCGCCTTTATTCGCTTGTATTGACTTGTTTGCGAAGGACGCTCAGCTTGACCACAAGCCGACACTTGAGGCGCTTGTAAAACCCCAAAAGTCCCAGACACAGAGAGAGCGAGAGATAGAGAGTTATCGAGGGAGAGATAGAAAAGGTCTGCCTTTTGGGACAGCTTTTGGCAATCAATTAAACAGCATTTCAATTTCAATTTCTGAAATCGTGAACGTGAATTCAACTGTACTTTAATTGCATCGCTTTTGGGGGAGCCACGCCTTGGCCCTTACACTTTGCCACGCCCACACACACACACACATACAGAGGCACACACACAATAACTAAGCTCGCCTTCTTCAGGGTGAGTCAGTGTTGAATGTTCGGCAATATTCTGTGTGAAGCTGAAAGCTTGAATATTTTTGACTGTGAAACCAAAAACCGAAAAAACCAGAAACCAAAAATTAAATTACTGCAATTCCAAATGCAGCAAATGGCAGTACACTTTGAGAAAAAAAGTGTACAATAATAAAGGTTGCTTGGATCCAATAAAGCATAAAATTGATTTAACCAATTATTATCAATCTTTGTTTGGAAACCAAAAATGTTTAATTAAGTAAAACCCCAGATTTATTAGAAATGAGTAAGGAAATTCTTTATATAAGTTCCGAAACTGAGATTGGACTAAGATTGATTTAAAGCGAATATTCACAGTACAAGTACTTACAATCTTCAATAAAGATCCTTAATATAAATAGCTTTTTTACATTCGGTTGGCTTAGAATTCCCAAATGGTTCTGGCTTTTCTGCTTTGATGTGCAATTCGATGGGCACTTAAAAAGTAAGACTTACTTTAATAGGATAATTTTTAAACTTCCTTTTATGTTTGAAATACTAAAATACATAAATTTCTTACTTAAAATAAGATTGACATACACGACTTTAGTAGCTTTCATCCAAGTGAAAAATTAATTTTAAAATGTGGCATTTTAAGTTTAAAGTACTTGGTTTTTTCGCTCTGTGTATATGTTGTGTGCTGAAGTTGGTGTTACCAGGTATCAGCATTTGCATTCCCTTTGCTCCCACGACTTGTCGTCTCTTTATTTGTATTTAGCTTTTAATTAATTCTCAAGAAATTTGCGTAAATTTTTGCTCAAGAGTTTATGGAAAAGTTAATCGTTGCAACATTCGATAGATGGAAGAGAAGGGAAGAGAAGGGGGAAGAGATAGCCAAAGGCTATGGAGACACGATGGGGCAGTCTCAATTGGGCGCTCAATTGAGCGGCATTGATATTGCCCCATTTCCTATTTTCCATTTACCATTTACCATTTAGTTACCTCTTTTGCTAGCCACTCACAATGGCTTATGGCTTCTGCAGTAATTAAACTCTTGGTTCCCAGTGGATACTATACTATACTGTACTACATATACTTGAATGTTGTTACGATTCACAAAGAACCGGACTTAATTTAGCTGGAAAGCTTTCCAACGACATGCAAAATGAGTGAAAATCCAAATGGAAATGCAAAATGCAAAAGATGTGGGTGCATTTTAAGATGAGTGCTGAAAAGTCCAGCTGATAACATTATGAAAGTGGTGTTCTTGGAACAGCCAACAACAGTGAATAAAGGCTACGACGGACGTTGAAATGTACGCGTTCTAAAAACGATTTCCCAGAAATTTCATGCACAATCTGAAAAGTTAAATAAACTTTGTTTTACGTTAGCCAGAACTAAACTGTAGATGTTGTCTACAACAGCAAACTGAGCATAATGGTTTTCTGTAATTATTTAGTTCACTCGAATTACTATTATATAATAAGATAGTTTTAATGTGATTAATTGACCATAGCGAACCATTGCATGGTTATTCTGGATACTCAAATTTCTTGGTAATTGATATAAGTTTAGTAAAATGAACTTAATCTAAACTGTGAACCAGCTTAAAAATTTAAAAAAATATTATTTCACTTACCAATTAATCACAGCAAATAATAGCGATTTATCGACTTTACCCAAGCAAAATATTTTTAATTGAAAACGTTATTAGAAATTGATATCTTATTTCTCTTGTCTTTCATTCATGGCACATACATAGATATTTCATTAGAACGGGGATTTCAACAATACAATAAACATACATACTATAGTAAGCTGTCGATCTAATTAACTCAATTGTTCGTACAAAAAAAATCGAATTAAAGTAGTTGGAATTTACGACGTAGTTTTCCACTTAACATACAGTTACAAAATTCCTTTATATAAATTTTCATGACATTTTTTATCTTTTCCTCTGATCAAGTCTATCTACATATACATGTACATATATTTAAAATTTCTTCATATTCTTAAAATATTTCTTACGTCTCTTTTTATATTAATCTTCGTTATTCACCTCGAATGGACCTAAAATTTTATCTTTTTGCAGTCAAAATCTTCCTGTTTTCTCTTCAGTTTTAGACTTCTTATTTCTATTCATGTCTTTTAACTTCTTTCTCGCTTTTTCCCACCAACTAAAGTTGCTTTAATTTAAATTTGCTTGCCAGCTTCTTTTTTTTTGGACATTCAACTTTTACTTCAATGAATTGGCTTAGATTACACTAGTTTACAAAATTAAAACTTTTTTTTGCAAAGTGAACCAAAGTATTTTTTTCTTATGGACATTGGCCTTCTAAACACGAAAATGGCACTTAAAATTTTTTTCATGGAAGCGTTTTCGAAATATTCGAAATTTTTCGAATTTTCAAGGTTACTCCAACACTTTTGAGTATATTTCCATTTCTACAGATCCGATTTGGCCGAACAAGAAATTAAATTAAAGGTGAGTTATTTCTCTTTAACTTTTGTCCATAAAGTATTAAGATCGGTTCAGCAGTTTAGGAGCTAGCGATTTTAAGAAGTTCGAAAATGGCCGTTTTTTGCGATTTTTTGAGTTCGAATGCTAACATATCGTCCTGGAAAAAATATAAATCATAAGGATAAAATTTTTTTTACTCGTTTATCGTAAAGTCGATACTGTTTCGAAGAAAATAAGGTATAGTTTATGCAAATCCATTGACATATGGCGAACTTATGCAGCTTTAACTCGGCCAAAAGTTGTGGAAAATGCTCGCCTTTGCCCTTGCACACATACAAGTGCGTTTGGTCGCTGCATGTGGGTACCGCTACAATCGGTGTTTTACTGGTGCTAGGTGTTTCACGTAAATATGCCTTACTTCGCCATCCGTCGATGGATTTGCATAAACTATACTTTATTTTCATTGAAACAGTATCGGCTTTACGATAAACCAAAAAAAAAAATTGTATCCTTATGATTTATATTTTTTCCAGGACGATATGTTAGCTTTCGAACTCAAAAAATCGCAAAAAACGCCCATTTTCGAACTTCTTAAAATCGCTAGCACCTAAACTGCTGAGCCGATCTTAATACTTTATGGACAAAAGTTGAAGAGAAATACCTCACCTTTAATTTAAGTTCTTGTTCGGCCAAATCGGATCTGTAGAAATGGAAATATACTCAAAAGTGTTGGAGTAACCTTGAAAATTCGAAAAATTTCGAATATTTCGAAAACGCTTCCATGAAAAAAATTTTCAGTGCCATTTTCGTGTTTAGAAGGCCAATGTCCATAAGAAAAAAATACTTTGGTTCACTTTGCATTTTGGCTGTAAACTAGTGTTATCATAGGGGAAGGAGTAAGAGACCTTTAGTTCTCAGGAGTCTAAGGCATTCAAAATTCAATGCTCAGCCTGAACAAGGTATTTGATTAGCCAGCGAAGCACTTGCTGTGCCTAGGAATGCGTTCCACAGACGACAGCTGCCAAATTGTTTGCTCTGTTAATTAACTTGGCTTTCATTTGCCCCAAATATGGCTTGAAGTGCAACATGCTGCAGCTGTGGCAGCGACTGTGGCAATGCCAATAGCAACGGTACTTAAAGCCGTCGTCGCTTAATTACCAGAGAGGAAGCAAAGCAAAAGGAATCAACTAGTATTAGAGATTAGAACCATGGCCAAAATCATGTCGAAGTAAGCTAACAAAGCCCACAGTCTACACAGAGCGAAACAATTCAAGAATATCGTATTCAAATCTTTACATTTTAAAGTTGAAATCTTTGAACTAATTTCAAGTATATTTAAAGTATTTTGGTCACTCCGTAAACAAAATTTTTATACTTGATTAAAGAGTATTTATACATAATTGTAGAAATTTATATTCGACTTTAAGCTTATTATGTATTTTTATTGATTTATTTAACGTAAATTATTTAAATAAAATTATAAAAATAGAATGTGAACAACCAAATTATATTAAAAACAGTTTAAATTCGTAACTAAAAAGTTAGAAATTGTAGATTAAGTTTAAATTTCATTAAAATTCAAATTTTAAATAAATTTTTCTTTTACTGGAAAATATACATTAATACAATTTAAACGCAGATTTGTTAATTAATATTCTAAAGCTTAAGCAAAATAATTTCATTAAAATATCTGAATTAGATATTAAAAAAAAACTTCCTTAAACTTGCAGTGCAGGTCAAATTAGCTCTGAACCACTGAACATCACGAATGAATTTAAAGCCTTGTCTTTTTTTCTCTCTGTGTATTTTTCCTGCCCCGTTTTGAGACTTCAGCCTCCATCGCCTTGGCATTTTTGGGGTTTTATCACTAAGTTATGTGCTTGGTGCCACAATTCATAAGCGGCATTCAACTTGCTTTAGTTTCTCGAAAATTGCTGTGGGTGTCTAACCAAAATGTGCCGCAACAACGTGGCTAAAAATAAGCTAGATACCAATGTAATAAGTGTAGGTATTTTACCTGTTTTTTTTTTGTACCCAACTGCTGCATAGGACTCCTCAGATTGTGCAACAGCCTGTTCTGTTGTGGCAAGGCAAACATTTCTGTGGTTTTAGCCATGTCGCTCCAATTGCCTAACCCAATGACTCAGTGACTCGACAACAACAACAACAACAAGAACAACAAGAGGAGTGGCAACTAACTGTGGCAACAACAACAAATATAACAACAACAACAACAATTGCTGGCTAACTAACAATGGCTAGCAATAACTTCCGCTGCCCGCAAATAAGCCTCTTCCGCTTTTGGATTGAACTAGAACGCGTACACAGAAAAAAAAAAATATCGATCTAAAATTTGAGTTTTATTTGAATTTTATTTTGTATTTTTTAAGTGTATATTCAGTAAATTGTTGTTAAATTAAAAGCATTAAATAGTCAAAAAAATACAATAAAATGCATTTTAGTGAAATATATTTTCTAGATAATCAAATTGATTTAAAAATATTTGGGACTACAGAATTTCCAATTTTGAATACGGAATCCCGTATTGTTTTTTTGTTTTCTGTGTACTTGCCGCACTATGTTGCACGTTGTAAGAGTGCCACTTGTTGCAAGGATAGCCACAGGTGCCACAGGTGCTGCTGCACTTGATGATTACAATGCTTTCATGCATGAAACGGAACAACAACGGCAACGGCAACTTGCCCCGCTTGCCACACAATACAACAAGTGTGCCTCTAGGTGTGTCTTCCTCATGCTCTTCCCCTTTCTCTCTCCCCCCCTCGCGCTATCTGTTTGTCTCTGTATTATCAGCATATAACTCGCTCGTTGGCCTGACCATTAACAATTAGCATGTGGCATGTTGTTGTCGTCGTCGTGCAACAGCAGCAGCAGCAACAACTAAACAATGGCAACAACAATGCGTTATGTGTGTGTGTTTTAGTGTCGACTGTCCACTTTATGATATGACAAAACGCATGGACAGTTCAACAGAATTTACACAGACAGACAGACAGACAGAGACAGAACTAGAGAGCGAGACAGAGGGAGAAATGCAAAATTCATCTGAGCTATTTGTGCCATATGCTTGTGTCATGGTTTGATTGTCACGTTCCCCACAATCCCATAAATATATTCATATAGTCTCCGCTCTCTCTCTCTCTCATTCCCTATTTCTCCCTCTCGGTCCCTCTCGGTCCCTTTCTATCCCTCCATTTCCGCCTTTTGTCCATTTTGTGTGTTTAATCTTTGTGTCCCTTGTTTGGCAAATGCCTTTATCATTTCTAGACCCTGTACTTGTCAACTACAAAGGGTGCATTAAGATTGATAAAAACAAAACCAAAATAGCGTCACAACGTCACTATCTTCCTTATTGACGAGAAAACAGCAACAACGTCATGATATTTTGATAGAATTGACAAATAATTAATTATGACTTGGATTATACCATTATTTGTCTTTTTAACATACTTTCAAAAACTTGTGTTTAACATTTTAATCATATAAATAATTTTTAATACTGCAAAATTATAAAAATATTTATATTTTTATTGTAAATGGCGAAAGAGATAATTTTAATTAAAATTGAGACAAAGAGAACACTGACAATAAAAATATTCAAAATTGTAGAACGTTTATTATTGTGTCTTTGATACAGAGTGTATCACTGTCTCTCTCTCTCTCTCTCTCTCGACTGTAGTTATTCCGACCAGTTAAGACTTATTTTCAATACGAGAGCTGCTCACTTAACAGTCAGAAATGGAGACTCTCCTCCTGCAGCTTCTCCATTTTAATATCGATTCCGTTTCCACTTTGTCCAGTTCCACTTTAAGCAATTGTGTTGTGCTCTCTTTTATGTGTTATTGATGACCAGTTTCCTTCACACTGCAGCGAGGTGTGCTTAGTAAATATGTGTGACAATGAGTAAGACAATACAAAATAAATATAGTTTGTTTTCTTAGAACTCCTTGAGAAACTCTGCAACTTTTAATATAAAAAGTCAAAGTATACACTTTAACCTGTTTGTTATGACTGGTTTTCGTCCTGAAAAAACATCGAGCTACCCTCGTGAATGAAGTATTTTTTGAAGGGGTTAAGCGCTCATTTGAGCCTCAACAGCTGTTTAGCTGTTCCGTTGGCATCCTTGGTCCTTTAGTCCTTGGGCTCCCTTTCCCTGTACGGTTCTCTTTCTTTCTTTCTGCTTCTCGGTTTTCACTTCACGTCAGCGCCAAAGGCATTTTAATTCGTTTAAGCCCTCGTCATTCATCTCGTTGCTTAGACTCATTTGCGTTGTCCTCGTTCCCATTTTGTTATCTCTACATCAACTCTTTTTCATTTACTTAACTTTATGCTGCATATTTTCCTGATTTAACTGCATACATTTTCCACTCCTACTTACAACCTTTCAATGTAAACTTGAATTCCTACAACATCTCCTACTTTTTCTTTTGTTTCTACACATTCTTTTAAAGCTCCTGTTCCTAATACTTACTCTTATTACTGATTCCACATCTTCTTTTCGTACTAACAGTTGTACTACTATTTCTACAGCATATGCAGTATTTTTTTTTTTAGCAAAATGTTAAGAATCTACAAGTTAAGTTAAAAATGGAAATTAAAAGATTTTTAATCAGTTTATTGATTGTTTCAGCATGTTTGCCATAAAGCAACAAAATATTCAAGTAAAATATTAAGTACTGGAATTTTTTTCAGAAATTTTCTAAAAGTACTTTTTGTAGTTTTGTCTCTATCATAAATATAGTGGCAATTAAAAATTAAATTTTTATGTTGAAAAAAAAAACGCTTTTGTACACCTCTTTCAACTATTTATAGAAGTGTATCTACTCCTTTCTCAACAACATCTCTACTCTTCTTACTAACCATATTACTGTTTCTACTCCTTTTTTTATTTCTCCTCCTATTTATAAAATGTATTCCTTTTTTAATCCTTTTTCGATTTGTATCTATTTCTACTTCTTAATTTTTTTCTACTCCTACTCACAATATTCCTCCTACTCACATTCCATTTCCTATTTACTACTGTTTTCACTGCTCAACTTCTACTACTATTTTTTTATATTTTTCTTTCTTTTTCTACTCCTTTTCCTGTGACTTTTTTAACATTCAGCTTCTACTCCTATTTCTGTTAATTCTCCATCTATTTCTACTCCTTCTCCTTTTTTTTTTTAATTTTCTTTGCATTTACGTATATTCTATTAATTTGCTATCCCTTGGCCGCCTACATAATTTCTCTATGGCTGTTACGCAAATTGAATTGTTTTGGCCTTTGGCGCATTTGGCGTAAATATGTTTTATAACGCAGCTGACGCCCCTCTAAATATAAATATAAATAAAGACAGACGACGTGCCACACGCCATTGACAGCAGCATCATAACAGGGACATTCGAGTTGTTGTCCTGCTGCTGCTGCTGCTGATAAGGTTAACAGCACCCAACAGCACCCACAACCACCCAGCACCCATTCTACCATCTGGTCCATCATTCAAACATCGGTTCACTGTCAATTGCAGGTTGCAAGTTGCCATCCCTGGTAATTTGTTGTGCATTCTCTTGGAATTGCTTCTGGCGTTGCATACTTTTAGGTCCCGTCACAAAATTCACAACGAGTTTGTTGCACAATCTCGCAATTAGCGTGCCACCACCACCACCACCATCACATTGCACACCACTCATAAAGGGCCTAAGCCTTTAAGCCAAAAGTCGCACAAATTAAGGCTCAAATTGTCCCCGGGCGAGTGCAGAGAGCCAACACGAAACTTACACTAAAGTTATGCACACTGGCACAAAACTACGCTAAACTGTCAACAATTTGCCAAATTTAAACTTTTTTGAGAAAATGATCTCATGTGCATAATAAAATATATATATATTTCTTTCATGCTCATGACAGTTAAAAAAGTCAATAAAGGAAAAATGTTAAAGTTTTTCAATTAAATTTTTGCGATTTTCTGCCAGTTTTTTATGTAGCAAAAAAAAACTGAAAAACTAGCATTTTTAAATATAAAATTTTTTTTTAAATACTAGCATTTTTTCAAAGTTTTTATCATTTTACCAATTTTATGCAGAAATATGCAAAAAAAAATTGGAAATGCTCCTATTTTAAATGCTTCCTCTTAATTATTAGCAAATAAAGTATTTCCCTAAAGCATTTACAAGCTAAAATAAGTTTAAATACGGATATTCGTACATAAAAATGCCATATTTTTCTTCTGGCTATTATTAAGTAATCACAAATTAAATTAATACTTAAAATCCACATGAAAACTGGCAATTGAAAGTGTTTTTTATTAGTTCGTTGATTTTTTCAGCATGTTTGCAATAAAGCAACCAAACACTGAAATACTAAAGTCTTAAGTACTTTATACGCCAGTATTAGAATTTCTTTTTTGCAGCAATTAACTTAAAGTACTTTTCGTAGTTTTGTCGCATAACATAAATTGTGTGGCTATAAAAATTGAATTTTTATGTGCAACATTAAATGCTTTTGCCTCAATGTGCGGGAAGTGAACTTTTGCGTAATAAGAAGAGCAATCAATGACTTCACACTGTCGAGAGATTCGCAACGGCATCCGTAGCATGCCACAAAGTTTTGTTGCAAATCCGCACACACACACACAGACACACACACAAAGATACACACACACACACAAACATGCACGATAAATGCACCTGAGCCGATTTGTTGGCTGGACCATTGCACACTTGACAGCAGCTGTCAATGTGGCATGAAAATGTAATGAAATTTACGAGTACAACTCGTGGCACGACTCGGGCAAAACATGCAACCGATAGACAGAGACGGAAACGGAGACGGAAATATAAAGTATCTCAAGCATGTTTGTGTGTATCTCAAGGATATTGCCTTGCGTTGCCAAGGATTCACTTTGGGGAATTAAAGCAACTGAGATGCTGAGCATTTGAAAATATATTGCGAATATACTAGTTGTAAATATATTTATCTACACTGATAAAAATTGGAAATCCCCAGAGTAAAATCCATCCAAAACGGAAATCAGATACAAAATATTTGATTCAAGTACGATTTTTCCATTTCGTCTCCGAAAATATTTAGATCTATAGAAACTTTTTCAGTCAAATCAATAATCTAGACTATTTAAATGCTGAATAGTTGTCTTCTTATCCGCATAGTGTGTTAATTTAAGTGAAATTCAAGCGAAAGCGATTTCTGTGGCACCCCAGTATACTCCGAATAAATACTCTAAAAAAATACATGCTCAAATCAAGAAATTTTGACTTGAATTGTAGAATGTTTATTTTTTTTTCTCTGTGTATGTACGTGCTACACAGATTGGGGCAACAGCAGCTCGCATCGCATCTTGCATCTTGCAACTCGCAACTGGCTGACAGCACAAATCGACGTCTACCATGAAAATCTTATCTTGACTGTTGACTGTTGACTGCATCCTCGATCCCGATGGACATTTTGCAGCACGCAGCATCTTTTGGTATCACTTGCATCCTCGCTTCCCGACAAACTGGACTCGAGTTGTTGCACCATTTACGCACCAGTTGCACATTCAACGACAGACAAAACAATTTGCAATTTGTCGTTCAATTTAAGTTCAATACACATCCAGAGCAGCAAATTGATTGCAATCAATTCAATTCAATTAAAAATTGTCGAAATATTTTTTTGCTGGTTTCCACCGACAAGAATATTTAATAGTTTTGATCAATGTATAATTTTGATTGCAATGCAAGATTATGCTTGCCAATTTCAAAGTTGAAAACAAAAATAAATTACATAAATTAATATTTAAACCGATTTCGAAAAAATTCCATATCATTGTCTTTATCCTCGACAAATAAGAAATAGCGATTTAAGCTGCAAAATCAAATATTATAGGATATCTATTTACAATATACAGTCGAACTTCCCTAACTCGAACTTCCCTAACTCGAAGTCTCTCTAACTCGAACAAAATCGAGTGGCAATACTAGGCAAATTTCATACAATTCTACTTCCCTAACTCGAAGTCTCCCTAACTCGAACCTTTTTTCGTGGATAATGGTGATTCGAGTTAGGGAAGTTCGACTGTATTACATTATCTTAAGAATGGAAAATTTGGAAAATTGATTATTTTTTGGTTTAACGTCGATTTAAAACTGTTAACAGAGGGAAAACATAATTTTTGGAATTTAAATTGTAAAATCAGAATGTGAAAATTTAAATTAATTTGAAGAGCTCTGAGATAGCTTGATGTAATCATCAAAAAGTAAAGTTAGTAGAACGTACATTTATAGAAAGTGGGATAATGTTGCAAGTAGATCTAGAAGAAAAAGAAAAAATTAATTTTTGCTTAGTTACACAGAGGAATCTATCTTACCATTAATATGGTAAGATATTTCTGAAACAAACTGTTATGCTTATAAACAAACTTAATTAATCAATTAAACAGTTAGAATGATAAACGGTTGCTAAAAATGATTGTCGATTGTAACAATAATAATAATCATAATTATGTTACTGTAAATTTTAAATCAAATTGCAATTATTTTAATATTTTTTCCAGGCCACGTCGTCGCTCTGGCTCAAGTATTGTGGTCATTGATGGTGATGATTTGAAGCCATGTCTGCCGGATGATTACATCAGCGGTCAACATCATCATTTACACCATCAGCAACAGCAACAACATCAACAGCAACAACAGCAACGAGCACAGCAACAATCACAGCATTATCGCTCGCATTCAAGTGATATTAGGGAGATTGATCAGGAAATGCTGACGATGCTGTCGGTGAATCAAGATAACGGTAAGACATTAACTGCCTCCAAGAATCTTTTTCTCTTTCTCGCACTCTTTCTCTCCCGCTCTCTTTCTCTCATAACTTGCGATGTAAATTTTAAAATATACATCGTGTCTTAAATCAAAATATAAAAATCTTCTAAGCAAAATTCGAGCTATCGATAAATCGGTAAATAATGCCGATACAACGATTTTTAAATTTGACTGAGTTGTCGATATATCGTCAAAAAAAATAATCAAGTTAAATACTTGAAAATCGCTTCTACGAAAATCGAGCTGTCAATTTTTCAAGTTCTTGAACTCGATAATTTTGTTGACTATATATCGAGTTATCGTTAAACAAATTATCGAGTTAAAGAACCTAAAAATTTCCGCTTCCGCTAGAATTGAGTTTTTGATTTTTTAATATATTTTTACCTATTTTTATCTATGATTGCAGGTCCACATCGTGAGATGGCCGTCGACTGTCCAGATACGTTTATAGCACGCAATAAGACGCCACCCAGATATCCGCCACCCCGTCCACCACAGGTAAGACAACAACAACAACAACAGCCACAATAATTTGAAGTTAACAACAACCAAAAAACAACCACCAAATGAAACCAAAAACACAATTCGCTTGATTAACAAACCAACTAACCAATCAAATGAGTAATAACAACACTAACTTGAATTAGTTGCTAACAACAACCACTTGAAATGCACGCTTATCTAACACAACAACCTAACCACAACAACAACCACACAACAACCACACACTTTAACACTCATTTCATTGCATTTTCTTTTCACCACAATCAAAAAACAAAATCATCACACATTGCACCACGCATCTAAAACTAAAAAAAAAAACACAGAAACACAACACCAACAAGCACCACAGCTTCACCACCAACACCAGCACTACCAACAACACCACCACCAACAATTCCACCACCAACAATTCCACCACCACCACAATCACCACTAAAACTAACAATGATCATGCTAACAAATTGTTAATTGTTGCATATCATTCTTCACATCAACATGAACAACAACAACATGAACAACAACATCAACAACTACAACAACAACAACAACACTCATCAAAAACAACAACCACAACAACAACAACAATTGCACTCGATGTGGCCACACAAAACTTGTACAATCAAAAACAACAATTCAAATTGGAACAAATTGAAAACTATGAAAATCAACTGCAAACGGAACAACAACAACAACCACAGCAGCAGCTGCAACAACAACAACAACATCCACTGTCAGCGACAGGAGCACAAACAGCGCAACAACAAATGCCAAGCAACAAAATGCAACAAGTGACAACATATGGCAATGGTAACAACAGCAATGGTAACAACAACAGCAGCAACAGCAACAACCACCACGAGGAGTTGCTGTGCGTTGTCGATGACATTTATCATCTCAAAAGCAGCAGTTCACCATCATCGAGTGGCTTCGATGATGCATTGAGCAAACAGACGCTGGAAACATTTGAAACAATTGCCTA
The DNA here is from genome assembly GCA_037043495.1 of Drosophila recens. Classification (NCBI taxonomy): domain Eukaryota; kingdom Metazoa; phylum Arthropoda; class Insecta; order Diptera; family Drosophilidae; genus Drosophila; species Drosophila recens. The sequence goes on along the minus strand of JBAMBJ010003635.1, from coordinate 321,980 downwards.
TCGTCACTTGCAACAGCAGCAGCAGCAATCGACTAGCAGCAGCAGCAACAACAACAGCAACAACAACAGCAGCAGCAACAGCTGTACAGCTGCAACAGCCAGCAACAATAACAATAACAGCAGCAACAGCAACTCGTTGAACAGCACACGCAGCAGCAGCAGCAACAGCTCCATGCACAATAGCAGCAGCAACAACAGCAGCAGCAACATAGCAAGTGTTGCATCCACCACCAGCAGCAACAACTCAACGTTGCCCGATGATTTAAGTTTGGCGCCACCTGGCTATGAGCCCAGCAACAGTCAGCAGCTGTTGCTCTTGAACACGACAGCAACAACAACAGCAGCAGCAGCCACAGGAGTAACAGCAACAGCAACAACATTGCCAGCAACAACACAGCAGCAACAGCTGCTGCTGCTGGGCAAACATCGCGAGTTGCCGGTGGATGTGCCCGACAGTTTCATTGAGATGGTCAAGACGCCCCCTCGTTACCCGCCCCCCGCGCATCTATCGTCGCGCGCCTCGTTGTTGTCCAACGCCAGCTCATCGACGGCCCACACGACGCTCTCCTCGCTGGCCCTGTCAACGCATTCGGGTGGTGCAGCCACTGCAACTGCAACTGTTGCTGCTGCAACGGCAACTACAACTGCAACTGTTGCTGCTGCAAGTGGCGATGGCAAACAACGCATTGCCGATGAGGTATAAACAACAACCACAATTTGTACTTTGCTTTTCCGATTTCCACGACGCACGTCTTTCTCTTCCGCTCCGCTCTCTTTCTCCTTTTCTCTCTCCCGCTCTTTTTCTCTCTCTCTCTCTCTCACTCCACTCTGCCGTCTCTTACGCTCCTCTGCTTCTCCTTTAATGTCTTTTACTAGCTTCTTCTCTCCCACTTTTACTCTCTTTCTGTCTCTCCCACACTGGTTCTCTCTTTCCCTCTCTCTCCGACTCCGCTCCGCCCCCTTCTCTCTCCATCTCTCTCTCTCTCTGTATCTCTCTTATGCTCCTCTTCTTCTTTAATCTCTATTAATTGCTCTCTGTGCTTCTCTCAATTTTTCACTTGCTCTTTTTTCACACTCGTATTCTTTTTCTCTCTCTTTCTCTGTCTGCTTCTTTCATCTTCTGCTATTTTTCCCTCAATCTCTCTGCAAAGGCAAACGTCTTTGGTACTCCTTCTTCCATTATTTTGCTATCTCTCATTCTTACTCTACTTTCTTTCTTTCATACTTTCGCTCTTTACCTTCTCTATGTGGCTGTCTCTTTCAACCTCTGTCTCCCACGTTTTTTTCTCTTCTTCTCCATATCTCAAAGTGCCTTTCTCCTACTTTCCTGACTCGTTTCTTCCTTTCTCTCTCAGTCTCTGTTTCTTTCTCTTCCCGTATCTCTTCTCTCTTATTATTTTAAAGTCTCTCTATTTCTCCCACTCTCTTCTTCATGTAACTTCTTCTTTTCTTCCTCACTTATCCTTTTTCTCTCAATTTCTCTTTCTCCATCTCTGTCTCTGTCCTAGTTTAAGCTGTTTTTTTTTTAATTTGAGAATTCTTTTGATAATTGCTGCCGCGACCTACTTGCAACATGGCATTTGACTGAAGGCAACAGTCGATTAGTCACTGCTCTTTCTCTCTCCCCTGCCTCTCTCTCTCTCCCTCTCTGTCTCTCTTTCTCCTTTTGCCCTCCCTGCTGTTTGACTTCCTTTTGTCGCGTTATTTGCTGCCATTTATGACATAAATCGTCTGCAATTTGCATTTCAACGGCATTTCCGCTCTTACCCAATCCCCTCCATTTTCTATCATTTTTCTCGTTCCTCGTTTTTTCTCTCTTTTTTTTCGCATACTTTGAGTGCAACAACAGCAGCAACAGCAACAACAGCAACAGCAACAAGAACAACTACGCTTATCGTTGCAATTTCCGCATTTTGTTTTAGTTTTTCCTTTTGCTTTTTATTTGAATTTCATTATTCATAATCTTTGGAATATTTTGATTGCTCTTTGAGCTCGGTTTTATGTTAAAGGTATTCCATTTATTTAATCGCCATTATGATTTAATTTTCACTATGATGGCATTTTAATTTTAAATTTTCACTACTGATTTTCGAATACTACATATATGTTTATTGTCTTACGAGTTCGGTTTAATATTGAGTGTATTCCATTTGCAGATATAATTAAAATTAAAAGATTTTTTTTATTAATACATTTAACGAGTTATCGAATGGTATCGATAGGCAGCGATAAATTAAAAAAGATACAATATAAATATTTAACAACTAATAGGAAGACAAAAGTTTTTTATAAGAAATATTTAAAAAAATGTAATATACAGTGGGGGGAAAAAATAATAGAAACGATTTTTTTTATTTTTAAAATTGTTTCGGGAAAAATATTCTTATTTGGTTTAATAATTTGTACTTCATACCTATTTAGCAATGTTTCAAAATTTAACAAAACAACGGAATTTTATATTAATTACTCTTTTTTTTTTAATATTCGGTTTGAAATGTCAAATGTCTGTTCTTTTTATCCATCACTGTATCTACTGTCCTAAGGTAAAGACACTTGACTATATAATTTATAGAGTTCTCAAAGGAACATTTGAGTTTTAATCAGAAGCACAATGATATCTTTAATGCAGAAAATTCAAAGTATCCTTTATAATTTTTTTTTTTTCATTAAATCAACTTTATAATTGTGGAACTGAACTGATAAGTAATGGCTTTATTTTAAATTTATTATTATATAGTTTAGTTGCTTTTTGTTCATTTCAATTTACTTATTTATTTATTTATTGAAAAACATTTTTCAATTAATTTTCTTACTTGTTCTTGTCAATGCAGAGTTTTCATCATTCGCTTTTTATATGAGTTCAATTATTAATAAAAGTTAGCATTGACTTTGACAGTTGACACAAATGTATTTTTAAAGAATAGCTCAATTGTTTAGTTATTTATAGAAACCATATATGTATAAGCGCTTCTAGGAACAATCTATGGTATGCAGCTATTTTTGTTTCTCTTTGATATTTCTACATAATTGCATGTTTATTTCATCATTTTCTCGTACTTTATTGTTGCTGCCGGTTGTTATTGTTGTCAGCTCAGTGCAGTTCCTAATTATACGCAGCTCTTCCTCTTGCTCTTTCTCTCTCTTCACCCTCCGACTGTCGCCTACGCCTTTAAGCTTTACGCCTCTTCTTTTCCTTTTTTTTTTATTTTAATTTTTTCGTCTCTTTTTCCCTTTTGGTTCTTATGGCTTTTTGATTTGATTTCTTGCCTTGTCTTGGTGTGTGTGTGGGGTAGAGGGTGGGGCAAGGGGGAGGGGGAGCAGGAGGAGGAGGAGGAGGGTCACCCGTTGTCAAGTCTCAACTGTCGCTGGCCTAATTCCCTAACCCCCTCCCCTCTCCACACACACACACACATACACACACTTTCCCGTTGCCCTCGTTAGCAACATAATCCTAAGCTGCCTTCAAGACCACGCCCACACAGCCTTGCTTTTGTCCAAGTGTGTGTGTGTGAGTGTGAGTGTGTGTGTGTTTTTGCTAAAAATAAAGCCAGCAAGAAATGCAGAGAGAAAATGAAAAGAAAGAAGAAAAAAAAACAACTCGAGTAATTTATATAGAAATCGTTGTCGATAAATTTTGCAAAAAAGCGTTAAAGTTGCTAGGGGTTGAACCACAACAACAACAACAACAGCAACTGATATATAGCTAAGGGCAACCAACAACAGCAACAACAACTGATAAATTGACAATGCAAAGCAATGCAATGAATGAATGAATCAAACGAATCAAAGGGTAATTGCATTTACTGTACATCAACAACAACAACAACATTCCCTCCCCTGCCACGCCCCTGCCCTCTTCCTCTTCGACGCCCACGCTCACTGAACAACTCGCCAAGGTCCGTTATTTATGGACAAGAATTTATTTATGTACACGGCAAAAAAATAAAAAAAAAACAATTTTAAATTAAAGTTAAAAATTATTGATTTTAGCATTTAATTTTTTTTTTACTCATACAGTTTAAAATTGTTAAATTAACACAATATGTAGATAGTGGCAACAAAATAGTTGAAAAACAAATCTAAAACATTTGATTTCACTCAAGAATATTTTTATAGAGCTTCGATAAGAAATTAAGAAATTTCGATATTGGCGAGTTTTTGACACCGCCTTTTTTTCTGTGTATTTATTATACATACATTGTTGTGGTATGTTTTTTAATAACATTCTGCTATATTTTTGCATTTGTTGAGAGGGTAAAAAAATTTAATTAAAAATATACTGAAAAATAACTCAACGAGGCAGCCACAACAACAACAACAACAACACTCATCAGCAATACACACACACATACACACAAGCACACACACATACAACATCAATACATGTGCATAACTATCACAACAACAACAATAATAAAAGAGCAGAACTGCAACAAATACAACAGGAACAACATGCAAACACACACAAATAGAAAATACTTTGTTTCTCATCTAAAAACTGCAACTAATAGTGTGCCATCTCTCTCCCTCTTTCTCACTCGCTCTCTCTATCGTTTGTGGCATGCAGCTTAATGGGAACTCAAAGCCCGTGCCACCACCTCGTGATCATTTGCGCATTGAAAAAGATGGACGTCTTATCAATTGCGCCCCCGCGCCTCAATTGCCCGATCGTCGTGCTCCTGGCAATGGACAACAACAACATCACCAGCAACAACAACAGATTGCACAAATTGTTGAGCCCACATTGGAGCAACTGGACAGCATTAAAAAATATCAGGTGAGCTACTGAAAAATTATATTATATTTATTTACATATTTCCCTGTAAAAGTCAATTTCCAACTGCGCCTGTTGATTAGGCTACGAAAAATGTTTTCTCATATATCTGTCAGTGTCAGTGCAACTGGCAGTGCATCTCAAACTGTGAGTCATAGAAATAAAACATCATATGATTATTTCGCGATATTAAATTTAAATTTTAAATAATAATCAAACAACAGGTTTTTTTATATTTATTTTTATATTTAAAAAAATTGAATTAGAGTATTCCTTTAGTTTTTTTTATACAAATTGTCTTGCTATACTCGTACGTTTTTAAAGCATAAAATAATTATCTCGATGATTCAGAAAATCTGAGATATATAATTATTGGAAGAGGTATTCTGAAATGAAAGCACCTTATAATTATAATGGTCATAAGCTTTCCAAACAAAAATTGAAATTTTTTTTATAGCTTTTATTGACAAGTTCAAAAATCAGAGTCATTATTAATGTTAATGAAAAAAATTATTTGAGTTTAATTTTGAAAAATTATTCTTGATTTTTTAACAACTTAAAAAAATGTATTAGATAATTTTTTTTTAAATTTTTTAGAATAAAAAATAATTTGTATTATTACCACTAAAAATACTGACATTAATTTTTTAATTTAAATTAAAAAAACATAAAATTATACTATTTCGAATTATACCTAAGAAGCTATTTTGATTGAATTATTCTTGCAGATTATTTAGTTTTAAAAGAGCAGCATTTTATAAAATTTGTTGATAGAAATGAATAGCTAATTTTTATTTTATAAATGTTATTTGATTTAGAAATTATAAGACAAAACCGCAGCACACCTGCGACGACTGTCAAACTGTAGGCCAAGTTGCAACTTTGAACAAATTCCAAAAATTGAACATCGTCACAGTTGAGCGAATGCATGGCCGTCATTGACATGCACAGCAGGTAGCCAACAGTTCCGCATACCGCACCGCACCGCAAATGTAATCACCCTGTTCCTGTCCCTGTCTATGTCGATGTCGATGTCTCCCCCTCTTCATTCTCTTGTAGCATGCCCCTCGGCAGTGGCAACCACTGCTGCTAGTTTGATAGCACCTTTTGTTGGCACGGCGACAATGGACAACCGATGAAGGCGGCGACTATGGCAACGCTTCCGGTTCGCTTCCCTTTCCCTCTCCCTCTCCACCCTCTACTTTCACTGTCTCTGTCTGTGCTTGCGTTTCTCGTTCTGATTCTTTTACCTGGCCATTGACCATTTGCGCCCAGTGACTCTAAAACTGTTCGAGTTGTGAATGCTCCACAGTTAAGAGAGAGTTGTTGTCGTTGATTTTTCCATCTGTTTTTAGCTAGAGATGTGCACGTGAATTTAAAATATTAAGTAATATTTAAATGTATACATTTAATATTAATATTTTAAATATTGATATGTGCTTAATTATTTATTATTACAATATGATTAACCATTTTGCCCCAAATTGTGTAGTTACTTTCAAAAATATATAAGCTTTTTTGCCTTTATATGAAATGACAACTTTGATATTGCCAATGAATACCATGAAAGCGTTTACCAGAAGTCTTTCACGAAAATTTTTAATGTATCTATTTATATGAGGTGTTCTGATCAATGCGAACATTTTGAACTTAACATTTTTAACTTTAAATCGAGTGAATGAAAAATTTGACTCTTTTGCAATACACAACAAACTACAACAATATTTACAACTAAAACCACCGCTATATTCATCGCTCGATCAAAATGTGAGAGCAACAAATAAAAAAGTCGCCGTCAGCGCGAGCTTTAACCATGCACACACTGCGTGTATTTTGATATTGCAGAATTTAGCTAGTGCATCTGGGTGAATTTTGCTGTTGTAAGCTCACTACCAAAACATACCGAATAGAGCCCGGGACCGAAGATGTGCCAATTACTGGAGTTCTTCTTTTGTCTCCTTCACTTGTCTGAAGTATAAATTCTCTTATGAGCTATAAAAATTAAGTAAACATTTTAATGAGTCGTGAGATTTGCAAACAGTAAATATATTCCTAAATAAACTAAAGAATTAAGAAGCACATTCCAGTTTTTAAAATATTTTAAAATCTGTCTAATTCGATGTTTTCATAGCGATGTCTAAAAATCGAATTGAATTTACATCACTACTTTTAAATAGCAAAAATAATAAAAAGTTTACCGCACAAAGACTATACACAATTGAGCAAGAGAAAGAGAGACATATGATGAGGGTGAGAGAGAGGGAGAAAGAGAGAGTGAGGCTAGTTGTCCATAAAGGGAAAAGCGGGGAATAAAAGTAATTTAACAACTTTTTGCTGTGAGGCCGCACTTGAAACTGTTGGGAGGAGGGAAACGACAGGAAAGAAGACAATAACAATAACAAGTATTGAAATGCGTGGGCAATGAGCATTTACCTGTGTCTGGGTGTGGGTGAGAGAGGGGGGAAAATGGAGAATGAGGAAGAGGGGTTGACAGGTGACAAGGGGATAAAGTAATATTACTCAGGGCGACTCCGGACGGAGGAAATTGTTAAATGCAATGATTAATTATGCAAACTTTTAATCGAATTGTGTGTGTGTGTGTGTGTGTGTGTGTAATGACAGGAGGAAAATGGGGGGAGAGGCAGGGGAAACAAAAGAAATGATAAGCAAAACAACGGGAAAAAGTTACGTTAAATGCTTAATTAATTAAAAGGCCGAAACACAAAACAGTTGCAGAGTCACTGAAGTGTGACAGGGCAGCTCAAACTGTGCCGTTAATGGCTATTAAAAAGTAGTTTAATGTTGAAAGACAGAGCGAGGTAGAGTGAGGGAAAGAGAGAGAGGGAATAAAGAGAAATTGAGAGTGCTTATCAAAGTTGTTTTTAGACGGTTTCAATTAATTCAATGGATGCGGATTAACTTCAAATATACAAACAGATTTATTTGTTTGTTTGTTTATTTATTTCAACTGAAAGCAGTCGAAATAAACTCAATTAAAATACAAATTTAATTAGAAAATATGATATAAATTAATAAATTTAAAGTAATTATAATTTAAAACAGAAGGAATACAAATAAATACCTAAAACATTTAAACAAAATGAAAAAACAATTATATAAAGATAGTGAACATAGTGAAAAATTAAATGTTTTAATGTTAGAAAATTTGAAATTTTAAATTGAAAGAAAAGGTTCAGAAAAGTCATGTAAATATTTTAACAAAATACAAAATGTTTTTTGATCTTAGATGTAGTTAAACTTAACGGAATTTGATTTTAAGCATTTGCAATAAATCATAGTAGATCATTATAATATAGCAATATGTATGATTTTCACTAAATTTTTTTTTGTAATAATTTGTAGATATCCATAATTGTTAATTCTAATTAACTATGCATATGTAATCAAATATTATTATACATTGTCAAGCGTGTGCAGGGTAGCTATAAGTCGAGCACACGCTCTCTTTCTCGCTGTCTGTCTGCAAGTAAATTTATCATGAATTGTAAAACAATCAAATTAATTACAATTGAACAAATGGGTATCTTTATTTCGTATTACATTTTAAACATTGTAGGCGTTGTCACAGCACTTGTTTTGCTCATTGTTGTTATCTTTGTTGTCATTGCTGTTGTTGTTGCTGTTGTCATTGCTATTGTCATTGCTATTGTTGTTGTTGCTGTCAGCTACATTTTGTCTTTGTGTTTTGCGGCATTTCATTTTTTTGTATTTTTTTTTTCAACTACGCAAATTAGTTAAACAATTTTTTAGCTGTTTGTTTATGCGACGGGTTGGCAACGTTGACGTTTTGTGTGTGAGTGTGTGTGTGTGCGTAAATACAGCTAACAGCGTAAATACAGCTAACAGCACACACACACACACTCACACATATGGAGGCAAAAGTCATCGCATTTTTTGTATGTTTTTTGCTTTACACTTTGCGAGTTATTTTTATTGTAGTTGCTGTTGTTGTTTTTTGGGCCAGCAACGACAACGGCAGCTAACTTGGCTCACACATACACACACACACACACATGCGCTCAGCTTACACTCAGCTGCTGAGCACTTGAACGAGTAACGTGAGCGCACATGCCTTAAAAGAGAGACAGAGAGAGACAGAGAGAGAGAGACGTAACAAGGGGGCGGGCAGGGGGAGTAACAGAGGTGTAGTGGAAGAAGAAGAATAAGGGGGTAAAGGGGGGGGGGGGCGAAAGAGGTAAACAGCGCACACGGTTTATCGCTCATTTGTTATGATTTTTCAGCTGGCATTTTTAGTTGTTTTTCTACGCGTTCTGCGATCGGCCGCATTTTCAACTTTTGCTCTACGCGGCCCAAAACGTGCGTGTGTGTGCATGAGTGTGCGTGTGTATGAGTGTGCGTGTGTTGCAGGCGATAAGCCAAATAAACTTTGATTATACTTATATATTCCATACAAGATTTATAGATACAGTTTTAAAAAATATTGCATATTTTTATTTATTTATTTTTTTGCAATTCTTTTTTTTGTTGTGCGTGTGTTTAATTGCATGAGTGTGTGAGAGTGTGTTTTGTTTTTAATTATTTTAAATAAACAGTTGTTGTTTTAAATTTAATGTGCCACGCTCAACTGGCTAGACGCCCTCGACAGTTTGAAAGTCACTGCAATTTTGTTTTTTCGCATTTTTCATGGGGGAGGCAACAACATCAAATAAGGCGTGTACAGCAACAGCAACAACTATAACAACAACAGCAGCAGCAACATTTGCGCTGAAAGCACGTCTTAAATAAAAGAGCAGAAAAAACAGCTGAAAGCAACCGAAAAAAAACTGTAAAAATTATACAAATTTACTGTGTCATTATTTATGGAGATATGGGCAAATGGGCGTGGCTTTTGCAGCAACAGGATCAACAATCATGTGATTAAAAGAACAAGAACAATATTGTCAATTGCAGCAGCAACTATTTAAGTTGTCTGTTTTATAGAAGCAAGAGAAAGATAAATAGAACAATTTATATGCCAACAGCAACTAACAAATTGTCTCTAACAGCAGCAACAACAATAACCGATGCAAGCACAGCAGCAACACCTAACTTACAACTGCAACAATTGCAAACAAAGAAACAACAAGCTGCAACAGCAACAACAACATGAGCAATTATCACAGCAATAGCAACAACTATTGTCAGTAGTCGCAACATTTGCTTGAACATCTGCAACATGAGCAGCAGCAGCAACACTTGTAGCTGCAATGATAGCATTATAAACAATGGCAACAACAATAATTAATTTTTCAAGCAACGACAGCAACTTTAAGGATTTGGAGAGATATAAAACAGTCTTAAAACTTATATAAAGTATGTCAAGCAATTGTTTTGACGAGAATAAGGAAATTTCCATATTTTGTATTTTGAAACAAAAAAGTTTTTTGTTGTGTAATTTAGATAGATACTGAAAATTTATTTAGTATTTATAAATAAAAATCAAAACAAATGCACGCGGAATATTTGTGACTGACTCACAACGCCATTCGCATTGAATTAATACAACAAAAAATTATAATGAATGTGTAAAAACAAAATAAAATGAAAAATAATTAACAAAAGTAAACACTGAAAATGTAAACGTTAACAAAAAAAATGCAGCTACGACGATAACAACAACAGCAACAACAACAGCAACAACGACGGCGACGACAACGTCAGCGTCTCATTTGCAACGCGACGCACGTAAAGGGCAGCAACAACAGCAGCAGCAACTACAACAACAATTGAGCGAAAACAAAAATATGTAAATAAATAAATAAATGCATAAATAAAGTAAAAATATGTTGCTGTTGTTGCTGCTGCGGCTGTTGTTGTTATTTATGCTGCTGCTGCTGCTGCAGTTGTTGCGAGTGTTTGTCAAGTGAAAAGTTTATGCTAATGTTGCTGCTGCTCAAGTTGCTGCTACTGCTGCTGCTACTGCTGCTGCTGCTGCTGCTGCTGCTGCTCATGTTGCTGTTGTGCATAAAGAAGAGAACTATTGTCAATAGTTTATTGTTGTTGTTGCAGCTGTTGTAGCTTTCGCTTTCTAATTGAACTGAATTTTTGTCGCTTAACAACAGCAGCAATTACAATAGCAGCAACAACAATAACAACAATAACATCAACAAGAACTACAACATTTATGCATTTAAATGCGCATTAAGCAACATTTCAAGTTAAACAAATGCAGAAAGAAAATCAACAAAAATAAAAACACCAAAAATGGTTGCTCATATTCAAATTTATGCGTTGCAGCTGTCAATGCTACAAAAAGGGGCAAACAGGCGAGCCAGAGGGGCGTGGCAATTTGCATAGTTGCTGTCGACAACATTTCTGCGTTTTTTTTTGGGGGGGGGGTATGGAAAGTTTTGTGTTTTTTTTCTGGGCGTTGTTATCAAAATCAATTTGTGAAATTTTAACAGCAACAGCAACAACAAACACAATGTGAAGCAAATAATAATTAAAAAAAGAGGCAAAAAAAGTGTTGAAACAAAAACAACAAAACTCAATTTAAATAAAACGATAACGATAACGATAACATGGTGCTATCGACACTGCACATAACACTGGAGACGACGAGTGTTGTTGCTGGCGACGACACAGCGACAACAACAGCAACTGTTGCAGCAACAACGCCAACAAAGTTGCCAGTGCTCTGCAACAACAACAGCAACAACAATCATATAATGAGCAGCAATAACAACAACAGCAACAAAGTGCAACAATCGCTGTCTGAAAAGGAAAATGACAAATTGAGCGCCAATTTGAACAACAACAACAACAACAATAATACCAACAAATATTTTGATATGAACGGCAATGCAACAGCAACAATCGAACAACAATTGCATCTGCAGCTTGAACAACAACAACAACAAGAACAACTGGCAGCAGCATCAGCAACACCTCAACGTAGTGCCTCCGCCTTGCGCCGTGGCACACAAATTCAACGTTCCTCGATGCGTTTGCGACAACAACAGGCAAGTGTTGCAACAAGCAAAACAGCAGCAACAGCAACAAGAACAACAGCAATCTAATTACGCAAAACAAAGTGTTGCTCTGGTTGCTGCTGCTGTTGCTGCCGCTGTCGTTGTTGGTTTTCCCTTTTTGAACGGCAGCAACCTTCCAGTTAGCTATCGCCAACTGGCTTTTTTATCTACATATATGCTAACTATAAAACGGCAACCAGTTAACAGCAAACTAGGCTAACTGGCTGCCGTAGTTGCTCGACGACGACAACAACAACAGCAACAACGGCAGCAACAACAACAGCGTCTACAACAGCAACATAAACAACAAACAGACACATAAAATTGTGCTAGCAAGAGCTACGATTTCCATGGTGTTAACAAATACACTAAAAAACTGTATGAATATAATCGATATACTTATCGAAATGTTATCGTTGATTATATTAAAAATATTTACATATATTCAAAAAAATAAGAATTACTGCTTAAATTCTACAGCTACAAAAACAAATTCCCTTTGATTACGCATTTTATTAATAAAAAGTTATCGATGACACATTTGACAACATTTTTATATCATTAGTTTTAACAGGTTATTGATCACAGTGTTTCAATGCCATTTGTTCCCCTATTAAATTCTTATCGAAATGAAAATTTTTGACACTATAAACTTATCGATAGCAAATGAATCATAAAACTTTGTGTTTCAATGCCATTCGTCTCTCCAACAAATTCTTATCTAAATGAAAACGTTTAACACTATAAACTTATGGATAACAAATTATTAGCTATCAATGCTGAAAGTTATTGAGAAGTTTATTGTTTCAGTTCCATTCATTTTTTCAAACATAAATAATTTTATAGCAAATTAAACATAAATGTTGCCCTAAACCTAAAGATCAATATTTCAATCCCAATTGTTTCAATAAATAAATGAACATATTTGACACACTGTTTCAATGCTATTCAAATCCATTTTAAATGTAAATGTTCCATTCGTTTCAATAGGTTATTGATTGTAAAATGTGTCAATTCCAAAAGTTCCTTGTCACAATTTTAAATACTTTCATAGTATCTATTGATTCAATTTCATTTGTTGCAATAGATTATTTAATTTATTAATTTTTCACTATTCATTTTCATATTTACTTTTTACTTTTATTTATTTTTATCAAAGTGCAACAAGTAAAATGCTTATAATATTTTTAGAATATTTTTCTACTTGTTTTTCTTTTCTTTGTTCATTGTAAACGTTGCAAATTCGCTAACAAAGTTGTTATGCCCGTCTGGGCACAACAAGAACAATAACAACAAATAAGCAAAGTTAATAATTTTTTTTTTAATTTTTGTTGTTACGCGCATTTCCAATATTTATTTTATGCCTTCGTCGCGACAACGCGTCGTTGTTGTTGCTGATGATGATGATGATGTCATGGCTTATACCTCTACAGCAACAACAACAACAACTACAACAACAACTATTGTTAATTTCTGTTACTTTTATTGTTGTTGTGCGATGATTGATGTTCCGCGAGTTTAGTGGGCTTTACGCTTGATCTATAGCGGGGGATCAAAAGGGTCGCCTCAAACTGACATTGACATACTGAATGACAGAGAGAGAGAGAGAAAGAGAAGGAGAGTGAGAGAAAGACACTCTGCCAGTGTTGGTTAATTGAATACAATCACGATCAAAAATTATTTACGTGGGCACTCGAATGTCTCGACAATCGAAGGTGTATGCAAATGATTAAGTATACGCCAAGTGTGCTTGACTTGAGTTCTGAATATTTATATTTTTACTATTATTATTGTTTTTTTTTTTTTTACTTTAAAAATTACAGTATATACTTGCCAAATACCAATACTTGCTTATTGTTCTTGGCTTAGAGCTGCGAATTCTTTACTTTTTAATTGCAAAAGTTTTCAAAAAATAATTATACGAAAAAATAATGTTATGACAATAAACAAATAACAGGAGTTATCTTTTAAATTTTCACTTTAAAAGCTTTTTAAATCTTGTTAAATATGCAGTTGAGTTTTAAGAGTCCAATTCTAATTCGTCTTTTGTGAGTCTCTACTGTATTGTTATTATTATACTCCTGCTTTTTACTTGTTAAAGTTGTAAATTCTTGGTTATTATTCGAAAAAACTTTATACTATTCTTTTTTGAGTGTTAAAAGAAGGACGATAGTAAAATTATAATAAATGAATTAAACTAAAAAAACTCCTTTTGAAATTGTTTTAATATAAAGCCGAAATTTCTATTTCCAAATGTTTTTGAAAATCATTTAGAATTTGCAGTTAAATTTTAGGAATTCAATTCCTAGACAAATGCACTTTTGCGAGTCTCTACTGTATCATTATGATTACTTCTAAATACTTGTGCTTCTGCGTTTTTATAGTTCTTGTTGTTGGTTTTGTTGTCGTCATCTGTCTTGCCTCATCTGTTGGGCGTCTTCTTCTTCTTCCTCTTCTTCTTTTTCCACATTCAAGTTGCCACTTCAATGTCACCGCGATTTCTTTTGTATATTTTTTTGTTTTGTTTGTAGTATTTATTATTGTTATTCATTTTTGTTGTTGTCTTGCCGAGTTTTATTTGGTTCACATCGTATTTTATACACGTTTGCAGTCTCGTTTCCCCCATCGCCCTTTGCCCTTCCTCCTTTCTCCCGCCCCTTGGTTTGTCTGCATAATTTCTGCTGATGTTGTTGCTTCTCTTCTCTGCTTCTTTGCTTCTCTCACATTATGCAAGTTCAGCAAATTTTGTTCTTTTCTGTCCAGCGTTTTTTATTTTTTTTTGTTTTTGTTTCACTTTTGGAATTTTCAGCGCCTTCGCTTTGTTATTTTTGTTATTCAATTAAATTCATCTCTTTTTTTACTCTGCTTCCGCATCCCTAAAAATAAAAGAAGTGTGAGAAAAAGTTGAGGCAAGGCGAAAAGGTCTCATCAAAACTCTGTAAATGGGCAGTTTTGTTATTATTCTACCTTTCTCCCTCTGTCTCTCTCTCTCTCTCTCTCTCTCTACCATTGTTGTTCGAGTGGCCAAAAGCGGAAGCAAAATTGGCAACTTTGACACGCCGCGAGCTGAGCGTAAAATAATAAAACAACTTGCTTTTAATCCATTCAGCAAACTTGCATTATATCAACCTGATGAAGACTCTTAATTACGCCACTCAACCAATAAATGAACGCACATTGTTTTTAAGTTGAATGTACAGTGAAAACTGCCTAAGAAGTTCAAGCACTTTTCTCAAAGAATTGAGGAGAACATACATAAAATGTGATCTAGCCTTGTTAATTAATAATTGTGGAGTTATTCTTAATATCAGATTTGGGTTTTTAATTTATAATTTATCTGTTTACTATTTGAGCTCTTAGTTGGAAAGTGAACAAAGTTTTCTTATTGCCTTAAACTCAATTATTTCCAAATTGACTTAAACAGCTTAAAATAATTTATTGCTTGTATGTAAAGTACAAATTCTGAAAAATTTTATTGAAACAACTTTATGGTTGTTGATTTTTGACTTTTTCAAAACAATTGTCATCCGAATTGTTAGAAATAAAAACGAAATCAAACAATTTTTTCACACGGAAGAACACAACCCATAAACCATATTCTTTGATCAAAATTTTATTTAGTGTCTTTACCATATCTCATTTGTAGACAAAAGTTGAAAAATAAATTATAAGCAAAGGTTTCAAATTAAGAAAAGTCTAAGTATTGAAAGAAATAAAATTAATGCAAAAATAATAGACCAATAATAATTAAAATCTACAATTTTTAGTAAAATATCTAAAATGTTTAGTATAAAAAAGATGAGAAAATTAAAATAATTAAGTTTTCTAAATAATGTGACAAAATGTATTCTTTTATTTTATATCGACTAAAATAAATTGACAAATGAGAGTTTTCAGCAATTTCAGATAAAATTAGAAATAAATATTTTAAAATTTAATTATATCGAGCCCTATTTGCGACAATAACGTATGCGCCAAAACGCAATTTTACAGGAGAGAGTTTTTTAGGTTTCGTTAAGTTGATTTCTTCGAGTCATTTGTCGCTTACGTTATTATTCACAGGTCAATATCTTCGTAAATATATAAAATAAAAATGTAATATTTTAGGTGCAGATGCGGGTGGTGTTTATAAACATATTGGCATAAAAAAAAAATTTCGGAAAATGGCGCATACGTTATTGTCGCAAATAGGGCTCGATATGTCATGCAATTTTAAATTTAAAGCTGAAAGATGAACAAGTTTATCTCAATCCAATAATATGTTTTAAAAATGACTGTAGAATTGTTCTACTATCGATTAGTTGCTGCCAACAGTTTGACAGGCCAGTGCGGGGACATTTCACAGTTTGAGAAGCACCACCCACTGACCTAATCCAAGCAGAGCTCGTTGCATTTGCGAGGCTTCACTGCCTCTTCACTTAAACCCTTGCCTGCCCGCCCCTTTTTCTATCTCTCTCTGCCACAATGGGGAATGTTCATTAGCACGTCATTTGATGCGTTTATTCATTGTTGTAGTAGCTGCTTCGGGGATTTGTTGCATGCCACACACAGAACAGAACACGGAAAGCAACACAGCGTCACTAAGCCTAAGCCCTTTACACTTTTATTATTTTATTTTGTATTTTTTTTTTTTTTGTTGAGCTGCCGGACTTGCAACTTGTGGTTTGTAGGGCATGCGTACTGTGGGTGGCATGAAACAACTTGCCTCGTTGCGTTGCGCTCTCTCAGGTTGCAAGCCACAAAAAGCCGCTAATTAAATTAGCGCAATTGCCGCGAATGCGGATTAAGTGCGCGTTCCCTTCCTCTTCCCCTCTTCCTCTCGCTTTTTCGCCGTTATCTTTATCACAACATTCCTTTCAACATTCTTTTCGCTCATTTTGCAGAAGCAACTGCAACAACGACGCGAGGAGGAGGAACGCATCGCCCAACAGAATGAATTTCTACGCAACAGTTTGCGCGGCTCTCGCAAGCTCAAGGCGTTGCAGGACACGGCCACGTCCACCTCGACGGCCACGCCCACTGCCAGTGGCAAGGTGCTGGCCCAACAGCAGCAAGCGACAGCGACAACAGCAACAATTGCTGGCGTCGAGAACGAAGCCTATTTGCCCGATGAGGAACTGACGCAGGCGGAACACATCGATGGTGAGTACATTTTGTCGGAGAGAGAATGTGAAAAAGAATTGGGGGACTAAAGAGATAAATTAAGAAAACTAAGACTGAGATTGAGGTAAATGCAAATAGTATCGAAAAAGTGGGAGAAATGTAGGAAAAAATGGGAAACATTTTATGAGGTTTTTTTTCCATATAAGTTAATCTCAGACACAAGATCATTCATCTAACTTTTCAGGTAAAGGGTCTTAAAACATACAATAAAATCTAAATTTACATATGACTTGATGCTTCTAGCTATTGAAAATTACATTGAAAAGTCGACAGCTCGATTTACGCGGAAGCGACTTTCGAGTACTTAAACACATTAATTGTTTTTAACTATCAATCAATAAATTTTCATAAAAAATCGACAATTCACTGAAGTTCATTTGCAGAATTAAGTTTAGTTTAATATTGACAGAAGTTGATTTAATGTTACAAGCTGAAACTCGAAAAGTTAAGGGTGCGAAAATTGAAGTTGCTTTAAAATTGACATTTTGGGCAACAATTATTTTAATGCAGTGATCGGCACGCAGACACTCAAACGTTTTGCAATGCGCTTGTGTGTGTAGCAAACGTTTTCGCTTTGCTGAAAAAGCGAGACAACAAGAGCCGAAGTCGAAGCATTTTCGAAGAAACACGAAGGCTCGCTGTTCTTTTCTACTGTACGTGAGCGGCAGCGCAGTCGCCACGAAAATTTGCTATGCGCACGGGATAGGGCCGTGCCGATAGCTGTTTTAATGCAATGAATTAAATTTAAATGCAGAACGAATAAAGAATCCAAACCATGACCAAATGACATTTCGCTTGGAAATCGAATCGGTTTTAGTTAGTTATGAAAGCTTAAAGTGGAGATCTGATTTTCGATTTACCAACTCTACAAGCCAAAATTGATGCGTGTATTTTGTAAGGTGCCCGAAATAAGTAAATATGACAACACATAAGGTAGGATGGATAGAAGGTCATTTAAATTCCGTTTGAATGATACAAAACCATAGCTCGCAAATAACTGTCGACCGTTTCTCGTTGTCTGCAAATAAGTGTCTTTTGCTTACTCTTTACGAAAAGACTCAGCGAGCAACTGTTTTTTCGGTTCTTAAATGAGCTCGCTCGCGCTCGGAGCGAAAACGTTTTTTTCTATTTTGTTTTGTTCTCGTTGTTCCAATACCGTTTCGTCGTGTTCAATGAAGCAAACGGTATTTTGCATATGTATTGGTATACATTCACACGCATAGGCATTTGCTTGCCTAAGCGTCTGTTTTGCAGACAAAATTCATTAATTGCGATCGTGAATTGAGTGTGTGAAGTTGTGAAATATTTGTTGTGCAAAATGGGAAGAGACTCGAATAAAAAAGTGCACCAATTCTTTAAATTTAATTTGGGAGAAGACCGTTTGCGTTGAGTTTTTCGGTCAAACGGTCTTTTGCTGAGTCTCATTGTGCGAGCGTTTTTCGTTTTGCTCTTTACGCACTGCTCATTGAAAGACCGACATACAAAGAGCTCAACGAAAAGAGCTCAACAGAAAGCATAAATGAAGACAGCAAGAGTCTCTGCTCAGAGCGAGAGCGAGAGAGTACGAACTTTTTCGGTTGTGCTCGCAACGAGAGCGCAAGAAAAAAAACGGTCGACAGTTATTTGCGAGCTATGTACAAAACCCATTAGGCAACCATTGAAAAATTAGAATTTTTGTAAAAGTATGTAGTATTGAAGTATGTTCAAATTATACCAAAAAATTTGGTGTATAAATAAATAATTAGTTTTATTCTTATATTAAAATTTGTCGTCTCGAAAATATATGAATATATGATTAGAACTTGGTCTTAATTGAATTGTTCTTAGAATCAAGATGTGTTTTCTTACTTCAAGATTTTCATGTTCTCGACGCATTTTTTAGACCAAAGTTCTTAGTTTTGAGACCAAAATCTTGATTTTAGATCCTTTTTTTTATCAGTGTATTTACTTATTTCGGGCACCTTATTTAGACGTACGTTTTCTTTTAAACTTTTTGTTTGGGAATACTCGATGCAACGTTATTATTTGAAGACTAATCGACAACTCGATTAAATTTGTCGATTTTTACATGTACAGTGGCGAGCAAAAGTGAGTGCATGTTCGCAACACTGATTTCATGATTCATAAAAACAAAACTATACAAGGGAATCCAAATTTTTTTTTTCTAAATTTTTATCGTTTATTCTTAAAAAAAAAAATTTTCAAAAAAGTCTTTGCTAGTAATTTTTAAATTTTTTTTTAAATTTTCAAAAATAAATCACTTTTTCATGAAAATGAGAAAAAAGTGACTTTTTGCAAAAATTTTCAAAAATCTCTGTTTACTAGTATTTTTTTAAATTTTTTGAAAATGTCTTTTTTGCTGTCAAAACTTTCTTTCCAAAAAATCTAGGTTAAAAAGTTGAAAAAGTAAGCTAGCTTTTTTTTCCTTTACCTTTTTCTTTCAAAATCTAAGAATTTTTCTTTTTTATTAATGTTGCCTTACTCCTAATAAAAATTTAGAAAAAAAAAATGTGGATTCCCTTGTATGGTTTTGTTTTTATGAATCATGAAAGTCAGTGTTGTGAACATGCACTCACTTTTGCTCGCAACTGTAGATATTTAGATTCACATCACTAATTCTTGCTCCCTCTTTACAGGCTATGGCGAGTTGATAGCGGCGCTGACGCGCCTCCAGGGCCAGCTGTCCAAGAGCGGCCTGAGCACGCTGGCGGGCCGCGTGTCGGCGGCACACAGCGTCCTGGCGAGTGCGAGTGTGGCGCACGTTCTCGCCGCACGCAGCGCGGTGCTGCAGCGTCGCCGGCCGCGCATCGCGGCGCCGTTGCACGCGGGCGCCCTGGGACTGCAGAAGGAAATTGTGGAGCTGCTGACGCAATCGAATACGGGCGCGGCCATCGAGCTGGGCAATCTGTTGACCAGCCACGAGATGGAGGGTCTGTTGCTCGCCTACGATCGCATTGCCAGTCACACGGATGCGTCGCCATCGCCAACGATGTCCAGCCAAATGGGAATGGGAATGGCAGCTGGAGAAACTCTAAGTGGACACAGCAGTCCAATTGCGGCCACAAAATCGGCAGCAACGGCGAGCAGCAGAAGCATGGCGGTGCTGCCACCTGTGCTGCCACCTGTGGTGCCGCCCTCGGTGGCACAACGCGGTGCCATGCCGCTGCCCGTCGCGGCGGTGTCGGTGCGCGGCGAATCGCCGCCGGGCATGAGCGGCTGCTTTGGCACGCTGAACGATCAGAACGACAACATACGCATCATTCAGATTGAGAAGTCGACGGAGCCGTTGGGCGCCACAGTGCGCAACGAGGGCGAGGCCGTTGTCATTGGCCGCATCGTGCGGGGCGGCGCCGCCGAGAAGTCGGGCCTGTTGCACGAGGGCGATGAGATTCTGGAGGTGAATGGCCAGGAGCTGCGAGGCAAGACGGTGAACGAGGTGTGCGCCCTTTTGGGCGCCATGCAGGGCACTCTCACGTTCCTGATTGTGCCCGCTGGGAGTCCGCCACCCGGTGGTGGCCTGCCGCTGGGCATCGTCACTGCCGGCGGCAGCCTGGGCATGCACCACATGGGCGGCGGCATGGCGCATCGGGATACGGCCGTGCTGCATGTCCGTGCACATTTCGATTACGATCCGGAGGATGATCTGTATATACCGTGCCGGGAGTTGGGCATCAGTTTCCAAAAGGGCGACGTGCTGCATGTGATCTCGCGGGAGGATCCCAATTGGTGGCAGGCGTACCGCGAGGGCGAGGAGGACCAAACGCTGGCCGGCCTCATTCCTAGTCAGTCCTTTCAGCATCAGCGCGAGACCATGAAGCTGGCCATTGCCGAGGAGGCCGGCCTGGCGCGATCCCGTGGCGGCAAGGACGCCACCGCCAGCAAGGGCGCCACCCTCCTCTGTGCCCGCAAGGGACGCAAGAAGAAGAAGAAGGCCAGCTCCGAAGCGGGGTAAGTCGAAAAGAATCCTTAATACGTGTGACTTGATCAGTTACAAAATATCTTACTGGGTAACTCATACGAATTCCAAAACTTTTTTAAGGAATTTAAAAAAAAACGTAAAAAAAAACCAAGAATAAAATGTTAGGAATCCAAAATTGGGAAGAAAAAATAAGGAATCATAAATATACAGAGTATGAAAATTAGAAAAACAAACAAGTGGGAAAGGCTATAGTCGAGCTCCCGACTTACCCGATACCCGTTACTTACTTAAATTTTAAATATTTTTATTGCATGCTTTTAGGCACTTACACTGATTAAAGCTTTAATCAGCCATTACCACCTTTATATTCGTCCGATCTTGTTACGATTCGGAAGGATGATAGGTAATAATAGTAGTTAACGGTAATAAGTAAAAAAATGTTGAAAACTGTGCGTGTGTTGGCTTTTTGCGATGAACGGAGGCGGAAAGGGGCGTGGAAAAATTTTGAACCAAACTTGACCTGCGTGGGACTTATGGAAATCTGTGTGCCAAATTTGGTTGCTCTAGCTCTTATAGTCTCTGAGATCTAGATTTTAGGATCAAAAATATTTTATTGAAAATCGCCCGATTTTTGTTTTGGTAATTTTAATCCTTCCAATTTTTGCTTTCCCAATTTTTGGTTCCCAATTTTGGATTCTTTATAACTGTATTTCTAATTTCGAATTCCTAAATGTGGATTGCTAATTTTTATCCAAATTTTCGTATTCTGAGTAATATTTTTCCACATTCGCATATAGAATTATCTAACTCAATCTTTTCTTACTTTTGCTTAGTTATCCTTTGTACGCCACAACGGCGCCGGATGAAACGGATCCCGAGGAGATTCTCACCTACGAGGAGGTGGCTCTCTACTATCCACGTGCCACACACAAACGCCCCATCGTCCTCATCGGCCCGCCCAACATTGGACGCCATGAGCTGCGGCAGCGCCTGATGGCCGACTCCGAACGCTTCTCCGCAGCAGTGCCACGTAAGTGTCTCCTCTCTATCTTAGCTCGCCTTTTCTTCACCCTCAACATTTTTTAAAGTTTCCATTAATTTCCATCCAAAAAATATGTTTGAAATATTATTAATAATATTAAAAAAGTTTTATTCTTTTTATAAATTATTATTTATATTGCCATTATATTTAGATATTATGAAAAAATTCAAATATTAAAAAAAAGAAAAATGAATCATCATTCCCAAAAAAGGCGATGAGATCTGTGCTCAAAATAATTTTAACTCTAATATTTTATCTTAGAACTGATTTGAAATGATGCTGTACATTTTTTAATTTATAAATTATTACTTATTAACTATTTTAAATTTTTTTAATACTTGCAAAGATTCTAGCAATTTTTTTTTAAAACGAATTTATGAAATAAAAAAGATTAACAGGCAAAATAACATTACATATTATTTTCAATATTATTGAATACAAACAAAATTTTTTTTTACAAAACGAGTTAATGATATAAAAAAAAAATAATAGGTAAAATAAAAATATCAAAAAAAGAAAAATTAATTTTCGGGCTCTAAAATTAGTAGAAAATTTCAAAAACACTAAACTTACTTTTTCATTTATGTTCTATTTGAAATTTGTAAGATAACATTAAAAATAAGAGCAATGCTTTTATTTTTATAATAAATAAAAATGGAAATACAACTATTTTTTTCCAACTTCGTTTTTAGATCACAAAATATTTAGATAAAAAGAAAAAAATGATTTGTATTGTTTTTAATTCGTTATGGTTCCTGCTGTTAACTTTTCTCTCTTCCTCACCATAGTTTTCTATTTGCTTGAGGAGAAACTAAAGAAACCGAAGGCAGCCAAGGGTAAAGCAGTCGGCAATTGTTTCCCATTGCTAAAGCATTGCTAGAGCATTACCCTGAGACTGTACCAAAGATCCATCAGCAAGTCGAAGCTAGAGAGGATTATTCAATCCAATCCAATTTTCTCCAATCAAATGCTGCTAATGGAACTTTGCTCAGTTGCTGTGGCTTCTTCCCGCTTCTCCGAACTAAACACTGACTATACTATATAAATTAAACTTTAACCCACTCTCCCTTTTCTTCTTCTCTCTCTCTCTCTCTCTTGTAGACACATCACGTGCCCGGCGGGAGGGTGAAGTGCCCGGCGTGGATTATCACTTCATCACGCGGCAGGCCTTCGAGGCGGACATTCTGGCGCGTCGCTTTGTCGAGCACGGCGAATATGAGAAAGCCTACTACGGTAAGTTTCTTGGAAAAATGATTTAGTATTCTTGCAGATTTAGTATTCTGTATTTAGCTGTAATAATCATCAGAAAGTATAAGATGGTATCAAATACCGTTCCGAACCTTTACCAATTTTCATCAAAACCAAGAGAATACTTTTATTATTCAGGGGTGCCACAGAAATCGCTTTCGCTTGAATTTCACTTAAATTTGTATGAAATTTAAGTGAAATTCAAGCGAAAGCGATTTCTGTGGCACCTGATTGATTATCTCGGCTCAGATACAAAATATATCTATATACTGAGTATAGAGTATATTATTCTCTATTCTCTCTTTAGAATGCATTTGCTAATAAACATTCTGGATCCTTTTGCAGGCACATCACTGGAGGCCATACGCACAGTCGTTGCCAGCGGCAAGATTTGTGTCCTGAATCTGCATCCGCAAAGCTTGAAGCTGTTGCGCGCCTCCGACCTCAAGCCGTATGTGGTGCTGGTGGCGCCGCCGAGTCTCGATAAGCTGCGGCAGAAGAAGCTGCGCAATGGCGAGCCATTTAAGGTACGTTTATCGTTATCGTTATCGTTTAGCGAGTAAAAATATCGATCAGTCGACATTAATCGATAATAATTCAATTGTTATATACGGAATGTGTTATCGATTGATTGATAAATTGTGCCAAATCATCGATATATTGAAAATATATTTGATTAATTTTAATTTTATGTTATCATTTGCTTCATCGAGTATTTTGCTTTAATAAATATCGAGTATTTTATTGAATGCTTAAACAATTAACTATCATTGTTGAAACTTTAAGTTGAATATCATATGTGATATCGATTTCTTCAACGAATTAAATTCCTTTGGGTTATCGATATGCTGATCGATATTTCTAAATAAGGATTAATCGCTATACTGAATAATAAGTCATTTGTCATATAATCTTTCGAGTGAGTTATCGATAACTCGATTAATATACATTTAAATGCAAACCATTCACAAAAATGTAATGTACTAATCGTAATCCCTGTACATTTTAAACTAATCGACTTTTGTGTTTGAACTTTGACATGACAGGAGGAGGAGCTGAAGGACATCATCGCCACCGCACGGGACATGGAGGCGCGCTGGGGTCATCTCTTCGACATGATCATCATCAACAACGACACGGAGCGGGCGTATCATCAGCTGCTCGCCGAGATCAACTCGCTGGAGCGTGAACCGCAATGGGTGCCCGCTCAGTGGGTGCACAACAATCGCGACGAGTCATAATGGGGATCACAGTACAGGTCGCACCAACGACAACAACAACATCAACATCTAGAACAACTCCCTTACCCGGTAACTGTCCAAAAGAGCAGCCATCCATTGTAAATACGACGTGTCCACGACTCAGCCATGATGTGGAATTTGAAAGCGGAAACGGAAACGGATACGGAGCTGAAACTGAAACTGAAACTAAAACTAAAACCCGGAAACGGAAACGGAAACGGAGTTGAAACTGGAGCTGGGAATCCTTTAATCGCTATGTGTATAATTGAGCGTGCAAAACTAACGGCATATGTACTCGGACTTTCTGCCTAATCATTTATTTACTCACGTTACTTACTTAATTATGTATGTGTACTTAATCCCTTAACCCCCTTCCCTCCCCTCCCCCCACATACTCGTGTTATTTATGTATGTTTTGTATATTTGTTTGTTTGTGGCAAATGCACTTGGAACATGAACAAACATTTGCTAATACAATTATTATATTTTTTTTTTAACTAAATACATATGTATTTTAAACAATGTTCACAAAAATTGTTATTCAATTTTAAAACTGAAATGCTTTTTTTTTGTAATTAATATAATTTTAAAGATAATATATGTTAGGCACTTCCTTAATTTCAAAAGACGAATTGAAATTGTAAAAACAAGACAAACAACACAGAAAAAAAGAGTTTAATTTGAAGCAAAAAAGAAACCGAATTCGAAATCGTTATTTTGATTGTTATCGTAATTGAGATCGAAATCGAAAATGCAACTGCAACTCGTAAACATAATGTTAACAGAACAAAAAACAAAAACAATCCATTAGAAGAATGAAAGAGAAAGAGCGAACGTTGGCGAGTCCATAAACAACGTGTGAGAGAAAGAGAGAGAGAGAGACGGAAAAACAGAATGATTGAAAGAGAATGGAAATGGGGCGGAAGCAAGCGAATGTTGCAATTACGTAATCTATTTACTTTATATAAATATATACATAAAACTATACATCTAAATAAATATACACACTAAATTATATGCAGTAATACGATTAATTTTTAAAAACAACAACAAGAAGCGAAAAACGAAAATACAAAAGATGCAGCAGAAGATGAAGACAAATATTATAAACAAAATGGGAAGAAATAACAACAAAATCAGTACGTCATTGCCAAATAAAACAAAGAAGTAAGAAATACGAGTATAAAATGAAAGCAAAAAACACACGCCCAAAACAAAACAAAACAAAGTAATTTAACAAATAACAAAATAAATATATATAACATTAACAAATTCCGCCTGCAAGCAAAAAAAAATAGCATGAAATAAATAATGAAAAAGCGTAGCCAAGTTAATAAGCACTGTAAAAAAAAAACAAAAACAAAGGAAAAATTAACTTATAATAATAACAATAATAATAATGATAAACAATGAAAGAATCTAGGCGTTAGTTTAAGAAAGTACGAAAGAAAAACAAAAAAAAAAAAGAAACAAAAGTAATTCCAAAAAGTAATTGTTGTTGTAATTAATTATTGAAAATGCGATTAGTAAATGGAAAAAAACATGAAAACTCGTGCAGATTAACTAAAATTCTAAAACGAAATAGTTGCAAATTTTAGGCATGAATATTGAATATATATATATATGTATATATTTACATAAACATACATATATATACATATACATATTATATATACAAACAAAACAAATTTGTTGAGAAAGCAACAATTTTATTAAGTAAAATGCTACAAACTGGCGTCAAGTAATTTAGCAAACTATGTTACACAATGTTGAACACTTGAAAGATTCTAAAACAAGAAAAAAAATGAAGAAAGAAAAAGAATATATAAAAAAACAAAAACAAAAATATATTTAAAAGTAATATTTTTTTTTTTTGTAGTCAACAAGGTATAAAAAAAATGTGTGTGCAGTAAATTTGTTTAAGTTTTTATTTATACATATTAAAAAAAAAAATCAAATAAATATGAAAATTAATAAATAAAACTACAAATCTAGTATATTGTATGTATGTGTATGGTGTAACAAATTGAAAAACTAAAACCAAACAAAAAAAAACATAACTATTGCCTGCAGAAAAGCGAAGCAACTAAAAATGAAAGAAAAAATGCAAATTCTATGCAAAATAGGCACGGTTTACAAACATTGTACGATACAAAAGAAATCTAAAACAAAATACCTACATAAATGCGGCAAACAAATAAACAAATAATGAAAATATAAATCAAGAGTTTTTTCTTTTTTGAATTTCAGTTAAATTGGCAAACGGAGCTGCCAGACTTTTCCATATCTGTTGGCAATGCCAGCTTACATCTAACAGAATTGCGCGCAAGTTAACAGAGCTACTCAATTGGAATGTAAACACAAAAATTGCATAACAGATGTGCGTGAGCACGAATGTCCCAAGTCATTTCTCTAATAAAATTAATTAATTTTAAAGAAATTATTAAAAAATTTGTAAGTACAAATTGAAAAAAAGCAGGGACGTTATAAGTTTTGTAAATTCATAAAGTTAATTTTAAAATTGGTTTGGGGAACGTCAGACTTTGCGTTGTGAAGAAGCTAACAAATTAGTAAAATATTCTATATATAAAATTATAAAAGTTTAAAAAAATATAAGAAATCCTCCTGTGAAAGTTTCAAAGCTCTAGCTTCAATATTTAATAAGAAAAAATAAAATGTTCATATTTAAATCTTTTTCTGAAAAGAGTTAATTTCGGTCAATTTTGAACCGTTGCCAAGGCTGCCACATTTTTTTTTGGCTGCCAAGCAATCAGTGTTGCCAATTTAGCTATTTTCCCGACAGATTTAGTGGGTTGCAACTGGAAAATGCGGGATAAATTGTAAAACAGCGGGTAGCGGGAATTTTAGCTATTTCAAAAATAATTTTAGCTTTTTGAAATCATCTGGAAATTTCATGTATTTTCATGCTTTACGATGCCACACTTAAATACTTTGTAGTATTTTTTCGATTTGAATGGCACAAAAACATCGATAAGCCAAAAGAACATTAAATTTTTTTGTTTTTAACTTTGAAATCAATTGAATCTAGTCACAATTGATGAATCGATTGGAAAAAATGCCTAAAATGCATACAGTGGTCCACTAATGTCTTCATACCCCCTAACTTTGTCAAATTTTTCTATAATAAAAAGAGTGGATGCAGATTTCATAATTTAATCATCTATTCATTTAAATTCCGTTTGAATGATGCAAAAATTTACTTAACCCATTAAGTACCCATGGAAAATTTTTCAATTTTTTTGTAAAAGAGTATTTCTTAACTTTTTTCCTCGGTCCAAAACAAAAAATATTTTGATGCAAAACTTTTTTAAAACAATTCTAAGTAATTGTATAAAATTTGAAAAATAACTTCGCTAGTATTTTTTATGATTTTTTGAATTTGTATTTAAAAAGTCATAAAAAATATTAGCAAAGAGATTTTTCAATTTTTTGTTTGCATTCCTCCTAGAATTCTTTGAAGAATTTTTTTGCATCAAAATATTCTAGAAATAGTGGATTAAATCAATAAAAATATCGTTTCTTTACTCTAGCGTTTTTTTTTAGCTATCAACAAATTGTTTTTAGCTATTTTTAGCTTTTTTCAAAGGCTATTTTGGCTTTTTCATGTCCCGAAGAGTTGGCAACACTGCAAGCAATAAGAACAGTTTGGAGGGAACATGTTCACTTACTCACTTCGGTGAGCAACTCTTTTTTGTTCACTTACTGAGTTAGTCTGAGTTTGTTAGCGACTGACAAAGTGTGTGGACGCGTTTTGGCCGGTGGTGTATATTGTGCGGCACCGTTACTTACCGTTTGTTGTGGCTTATATTTATTTTTATTTTTTTTTGTTGTGTTTCCGCAATTGCATTTTATTAGTGTGTCGCTGGCAAATGATTTTTATGGCCAATTGTTAATCTTATCGCACATCAAGCCGCAAGCATGAGTCGAAGCACAATTTATAACTTGTCGTTGTCGTCGCATTGAGAAACCTAAGTTAGGGGCACAGTGTGATTCTTAGTATTGAATCAGCAGCAATAACAACAAACCACCGAAATAACAAACAAACATACATACATACAGAAGAGAAATAAACATTCAATACCACAACGATATTCAAGCAGAAAGTGTAAAATGCCAGCAAAGACAGTATCGAGGCAACAAAGCCAAAATCCCGCCCAGCAGTTGCAGCAGCAACAACAACGCGATATCGAGAATGGCCTCTATCCGACAATTCCGCCAGAGCGACGGTCGCCATCGACGCGGCCGGTGCGACCGCCAACGTTGCGCCAGGACACCGTTGATATGGAGGAGATTCCACTGAACCAGTTGAATCAGGAGCCCGAGGATCGTCGCAAGATGCGCGAAATATTCGACACGGTAAACAATCAAATGCAATTTCTGTCTGCTGCTTTTCTCTCTCACTGTCACTCTCTCTCTCTCTCTCTCTCTGTGGCTCGTTCTCTCGCGTCGTTGCCTTTGGGTGTGTGCGTGCGTGCATGAATGAATTTCCTTGTTTTGTTGTCCATCTGGCTCTGCCCTTGTGGTGAAAGCTAAGCGAGTCATAGAACTTGTGAGTCATCCTATTCATCCATGGTTGCATTTTCTGTCGATTCCATCGACCTTTGCCCCTTTTTGCGGCCCAAAGATAAACATTGCTCATTGTCACGCTCTATTTTTAATGCAGTCGGCTGCGTCTGCGCGCCATTCGCTCTCACTGCACCGCTGCTAGGGTGGGAGCGAGATGGGTGATGGGAGAGAGGTGCAAGGCAAAATGGAGCAGAGAGAAAGAAGCGTAACGAGCTTATCTTTCGGTTTGTCAACTTTGCACGTCTTCCGCCTTCACTCAATTTCACACGTTTGCATATTTTAACTTTAACATTTTGTTGTTGCAAGTGCAACAACAACACAAATTTAACAGCGGACAGAAGACAAAACGGTATCGCCTAGAGAGAAAAAACAAAGAAAAACCGGTTATAAGTACACACAAACATACAAACATTTATATGTACACACAAGCATACATTTGAGAATTTATTTGTGGGGATTTCTGTCTTCTGTGGCTGTTAGTCACTTGCACGCAATTGTTTTTTCCTTTTTCAAGTTCGCGCTAGCATTGTGTTTGCCAGCCATTATCAAGTTGCCGCTCCCTGTCATTCATATGTCACCACCTCACCTCCCCCCACTCACCACTCACCACTTTATTTTTTGCTGTCACGACATTTGTTTGTTTTACTCTTTAGCATGTCTTGCGGTGTCTTTCTCATTCACCACACACATTCCATTCTATTAGTTTGATTCTAGCGAATCCTATTCCTCTCCCTTTTCCACTCACACTCGGAGCACTCTGTTGACTTGCCGGCGCTCATTTCGCTCGTTCATTGGCCCCTGGCAACCAAAAGAATTCGCCGTGCGGCGAAAATAACAAACAAATTGCATTTCATCATTTCGATCAACCAGTTTGTATTCCCGCTTCTGCTTCCAATTTCTCATTTCATTTCATTCTCGCTGTGATTCTTTTACATTTGCTGCTGCTGTGTGTTTCAAATAACATGCATATATAAATAATTTATAATCTGGTTTATCTGGTATTATTCATTAGCATAGTATCGACATTCTGTAAAGTTGAAGTCTCGCTCTCTCTCTTTGCTACCCCACCTCTCATCTATGTCCCCCGCCCCCCTGACTTTGTTTCGCGTTCTAATATCACGAATTCGCTGCGTAATCTTATCTGCTTTTTGGTCAAAAAGCATTTCAAGTAGCGCATAACGCCAAAACTGCTAATGGTCTCAACAATTCCAATAAATACATACATACATGTACATATACAGTTAGTCCACATATTGTTTTGACAAATAAAAATAATATAAATTCATTATTATTTTTATTTTTACATATTTTTTGATTTTTTAAAAACCACATTTAGTTTTAATTAGCAAAACAAATAAAATAAAATACAATATGAATTTTAGCTTGTTAAAAAAATTACTTGACTGACTGTATATAAAATACGTACATAAATATTTGATAAATGCACTTGTTTAGTATTTGCAATTGAATTGTGTTTCTGACTCTTTGCTTGGATTGCAATTAGCCATTATTGTGACTAACACAAGTTCTCCCATGTTAACACTTAACCCCACCCCAATTCGCTGCCCCACCCCCTCGCCCTGCCCCTGTCACAACACTCTCTCTTCACATAAAAGTGCTTATCGCTATTTTTTCTAGCTTTGTTTTCAAATATACATATGATCTGAGACACATCTACAACTGCTCAATACAAGTGCTTGAATACTTCCCTCTCTATCTCTCTCTCTATCGATTTTTCTATCTGTCTCTCTCTCTTAGCAATTGGGTTACCTGTTGTTTATGGCCAAGAAACACACACACAAATACATACATCTACATCTACATATAAGTACATTCATGTGGTTCAAACAGTTGAAGTTAAATTGTTGCTGCTATTGCTCAATTGTTGTTAGCCTTTTATTGTTGTTAGCCATTAAATGACTAATTTTTATAATACTTATAAATTAGATGACAACAGTTTAGATTTAAATATACCAAAATTAACATAGCTCTTTGATCTGCGTTGATTTTGTGTTTGGTCTCAGCTGAATTAAACTAAAATAACATGAGTTGACATATTTAAATATAATAAAATTCTGAAATGAAACTAAAATACAAATATTTTGAAAAGTTTATTGAATAATAATATAATAAAAATATTAAAAAAATTTCATATTTAATTTCAATACGTCATGAAAGAAGAATTAAAAGGTTTTTCTTTTTATTGAAAGTTTAACGCTTTCTGCAAATTCGTCTATTTTGAGTTCTGACAGTTTTCAAGTGATATGAAGACTCGTCAATCAAGTGTTTCTTATGTTATACAGGGTGACCAGAAATAACGGAGACAAACATTTTTAACTATAATTTTACTGAACGAGAGAAATTTAGCAAAGCAACAATTAGTAACGATAAAGGGGATCACTAGTAGTAAGATTCTCAGCCGGTTTCGAAATGGTCTCCTCCAGCTGCCATGCACAGGTCCAAACGTGATTTAAAATTGTAGGCCATGGGCCGCAGGTCCTCGGGAGACAGTCGGTTCCATTCCAAGAGCAGCGATTGCATCAGCGCCTCCAAACTTTAGTGAGACTTAGCACAGGCCCTGGCCTCCAAAATCGACCACACGCCGGAGTCCATCGGGTTCAGATCCGGCGAGATGGGCGACCACTCAGCAGACGAGATGAAGTTCGGAAAATGGGTTTTGCACCAGTCTTGCGTCATTTTCGCCTTGTGAGCCGGCCAGAGTCCTGTTGAAAAGTCCAGTCCGCATCGCCGAAGTGCAGTTGGGCCCAAGGAATTACCACGGCGTCGAGAATGTCGTGGCGGTACACTTCTTGGTTTCTTTTAACCCCTTGATCCACGAAAACCAGGGGTTTCTTGCCGCTGGCGCAAATGCCGCCCCAGACCATAACGGACTTCGGATTTTGGCGATGTTTGACAATGGTCGACGTACCCGAAGGTTCGGCGGACCAGATCCTGCAGTTTAGTGGTTGTGAGCCTGCTCGACGGTTACCAGCTTCTCATCCGTGAGAAGGACGCGCTCCTATCGCTGACCTGCGGCCCGACGCTTGAGTTGGTGGCATCTTTGCAGTCGCACGCGCTTGTTTTCATCCGTGAGGATCTGAAATTTTTTGAGCTTGTACGGCTTGAGTCCAAGGTGCTTCTTCGCCATTTACCAAACAGAATCAC
Source organism: Drosophila recens (assembly GCA_037043495.1). Taxonomy (NCBI): domain Eukaryota; kingdom Metazoa; phylum Arthropoda; class Insecta; order Diptera; family Drosophilidae; genus Drosophila; species Drosophila recens. The sequence goes on along the minus strand of JBAMBJ010003635.1, from coordinate 289,849 downwards.
GTTTCATTCCGGTCTCACGGGCAATTTTCCTCATGGAGACCCTCGGATTTCGCATCACCCGCTTTCGAATGATTTGACGATTGGCAGAAGTATTGACGGTGCTTTTTTTCCTCTTCCCGGACGATAGCCTTCATGGTCAATCTCATTAAAGTGGCAGGTGGCCTTGGACACAGTCTACCTAGGCACCTCGAGCAAACGAACAAATTCACATTTGACGTTTTTCTTGATGAAACAGCTCTAAAATTGCACAACGTTTACTTGACATTCTGAAACCACAGGAAAATTTAACAGCAATGGATAAAAAATGTTGTGACTAGTACAAAAAAGAATGGAGAATACGATAAAATAACATTTAATTAAATCCGGTAACATACTTTTGCTTACGGACATATTAAAGTTTGTCTCCGTATTTTCTGGTCACCCTGTATTGCTTAAAATGATATATGAGTTCTTTCACCTGTTTTAAAAGATTGTTGATAGTTGAAGAATTGAATAATGTTTGACAGCTTTTCCAGAGAAATGTATTATCAATGCAAACCGGGAAATTACAGATGTTTTTAAGCAAAAACTTTGTTTATTTATATGTATTTTAATATTTACACGATTAAGTTACTTGATATGCTTTTCGCATTAAATATTTGTTAACAGGCAAAAGTTCTGAATAGACGAGACCAATGTTTTTAGCTATAATAACTTGGGGAAGTAACTAAAGTAAAGTATTAATCCCAACTTTAAAAGAGGGAGTTTTTTTTTTTTAAAACTTGCCCAAATCTAAATTTAATATTAAATGCTTGACTTATTGCATTTGATTTGGGGTCTAATAATATACGAACAAATATTTGTCCTCCTTCAAATGAACTGGTTAGACCCTGTATTTTAAAAATGAAATGGTTTCATAGGTTTATCAAAAGCGAACGACGAATAAAATGAAGTTCTGTAAACAAAATTGCAATTGTATCTGGAAATATTATTGAAGCTGTAAGTTTGTTACGTAATTCAACTGCTTTTTGAGTTTTGTCCAATTTGGAAATAGTTGTGTCCTCGTTTCAAATGCAGCTTTGACGTATTTAAGAGTTTGTTTTGACCAGGCTGATTGACGGCTAGACCTTATAAGGTGGTAAATGCCAGTAGACACCTGTCTTGACTACATTTGGGCGTAGTTTGTGTTGCAACAGTTGCAGCATGTGGCATGCCTCGTCAAAAGGTAGATAAAATTAATGATATAAATCCGAATAATGAATCGAAATGCTTAAATCGTCAAAACACAAATCAAGTTGTCGATATATATTGTCAAAAAAAAATCATCGAGTTAAAGAACTTAAAGAATTGAGTTGTCAATTTTTCAATGTACAGTCGTCGGATAAAGTATATTGACAAAACTAAAGTTAAATCTACTCAAAGTTTAAACTTTCTTCATGTACATTTTTGCATTGATGGAAAGGTCATTTGAATCCCGTCTGAATGATACATAACTTTTCTTAACCCATTAAGTACCCATTGGAAATTTTGAAGTCTACTGTTTTCTCCTTTTTTCTCGGTCTCAAATAAAAAATGTTTTTGTGCAAAAAGTTACTCTAAACAATTCTAACAGTCATTACAAAATTTTTTTAAAAAATTCCTAGTATTTTTTATGGTTTTTTTGTATGGGATGATCTCAGAAAAATGTTGTAGTAATTTTCAAACTTTAAATAAAGTTAAAATTGTGACTTTAGTTTTGTCAAAATACTTTATCAGACGATTGTATGTGCATTTTACACCACTAGATGAAATAACTTTTGTTGGGGGGATTTCTATATATTTTTATTTGAAATTTGGAATACGGTTGAAAAAAGGGGAATAATCTCGGAATATTGTTTGCTGAACTATTTTTAAATTTGCTGTGGATGTGTGCGTGTGCGTGTTGGTGTGTGTGTGATGACAACTTTGGCAATTGGATGAAGTCAAAGATGAAGAAGAACTAGATGAAATTTAGTTGTTGATCAACATCGCTGTTGTTGTTGTTGTCGCTGGTGTTGTTGCTGTTGCTGCTGCTGCTGCTGCTACTGATGCTGCTGTTGTTGTTGTTGTGGATGCTGTTGTTGAGGCTAAAGACAGATCGATTTGACTCGAGTCGGGAAAGTCCCTGAACTGATCGTCAGTGTCCGTGTTGTCGTTGTCGTTGTCTGGCTCGGTGGGCAGATCATGGAACACGTCCTGCAGGGAGAGTGTTAACATCAATTGCTGCTGCAACTGTCGCAGCTGCTGCTGATCGTTGTTGAGCAGCAACAGATTGTGCTGTTGTGCCTGGATTAGCCAAGACACTTCCTCGCCCTGGGGCAGCAACACATCCTGCCAATTGTCCAAAGTGTCGGCAATCATTGTATTATTATTGCTCCTGCCCATGCTCAACATTCCCTTTTTTCGCAATTCAATGCGACGATCCTGTTGCTGTTGCTGTTGTTGCAGCTGGAGTTGCTGTTGTTGTTGCTCCCGTCGTTGGGCACGTTGGGATCCTTGGGTCAAACTGGGTATCCAATAGGCCCCAATGAACAGACCCGCCAGCACCATATAGATGACAATGACTGTGCCCAGGCCCGATGATTCATCCATCTCGCTGTCCTCGTTGTCGTCCGACCAATCGCATCTGCAATCCTCATCCGACTGTCCCATCCATCCGCCAAACATCTCTTTGGTCAGCTGCCACAATTGTGTCATTTTTCTACGCCAACAACAAACTATTAAATTCTTTAAACGGCTTTCGGGTTTAATTGGTCTTCTCACCTGGTTTAGTTTGTTGGTTGTCGTCGCACGAAAACTCACGCCTCACCCTCGTTTGAATGTTCTGTTTCTGTATTCCGAACTGTATTCCGAACTATTTGAATTTATGCCTATTACCGGATTAAAATGTGACACTAATCTCCTCCCGCCCAACTCATTTCCTTGACTTGTTGAAGTCAACAACGTCGCCTACTTTTATTTATTTTTTTGTATTTTTGAATTTTGAATTTTTAGACCCCGTACTTAAAAAAAGGACAGGGGTCTATTAATTTTATCACAAAAAAAATGTGCGTATCAGGCAGAAGGAGGCGTGGCAGACCCCATAAAGTATATATATTCTTGATCAGCATCAACAGCCTAGTCAATATAGCCATGTCCGTCTGACAGTCTGTCCGTCTGTAATAGCGCCTAGATCTCAGAGACTCCAAACTTGGTTTATTTGCACGTATATCGAGTTTGTTTTAAATTTTGGATCGAACCACTGTATCATATAGCTGCCATAGGAAAGATTAGTCGAAATCAAATCTTAATATGAACAACTTTTTTGTTGTTTAAGAGATATGATGAACTAATAGCGATATGGGCATTTCCAGAAAAAGGTCCACCACGACGAAAAACGTAAAATTGATTAAAAACTCACATCTTGTGAAATTTTCCTCCAAAAATTTACTCAAGTTATTTGTTTTATCAATATACGCTAGAAAAAATTCAATAGAATGAACATATAGATTCTACATTGGAATAAATTAACTTTTTCCATATTTTTGCCTATTTTCTTAAAAATTGATTTTCAAAATGGACCGTTTGTATTTTAACGATTACACTAAGTCAGGGAGAAAAATAAGAAAAATATTGAAAGTTTAATTTAAAACAAGTTCTAAGAGCTATATATCGGAATATACATAGAATAAAATTTGATGAACAAACTTTTGGAAAACCTAGGTGGAAATCTTGTCACGTTCGCGATGTCACGTTACAAATTACTAAGAAAACTTGTAAAATACAGCGGTGGCCAAAAGTATTTTGGCACCCTTTAAAGTTAGTTCTAGCCAAATTGTGAGCTTATTATGGTATCAATGTTTGAATTCTTGGTACTCTTCTTGAATTCCTTTCGAATGATGTAGTACTTTCCTTAACCCATTAAGTACCATTGAGATTTTCGAATATTTGTAAACGTCAACTTTTTCAACTTTTTTTCTCGATTTTTAAAAAAAAATGTTTTGATGCAGACAGTTTCTTTAAACAATTTAATTAGTAACTGCAAAACAAATTTTCAAATATCTCTTCGCTAGCATTTTTTATATTTTTTTGAAAATGGCGAAAAAGGCCCTTTTTGCATGAAAATGATGAAAAAGTGCCTTTTTCGCCATTTTCAAAAAAAAATATAAAAAATGCTAGCGAAGAGATATTTGAAAATTTTTTTTTGCAGTTACTAATTAAATTGTTTAAAGAAACTTTCTGCATCAAAACATTTTTTTTAAAAAATTGAGAAAAAAAGTTGAAAAAGTTGACGTTTACAAATATTCGAAAATCTCAATGGGTACTTAATGGGTTAAGGAAAGTACTACATCATTCGAAAGGAATTCAAAAGACCTTTCCATTGATACCAAACTTTACATGAAGTAAGCTCACAATTTGGCTAGAATAACTTGAACTAACTTTAAAGGGCGTCAAAATACTTTTGGCCACCGTTGTATATAAAACGGTAGTTACATATCAAAATTATTTCTAAAATGAAAAGCTGTATTATTTTATTATGGTTTAAGAGTATTTTCTTCCAAATTACTCGCCACATTTCGCAGACTTTCGCATTTGTCAAAATGAAGTCAAAAATGACTTCCATTTTTGGTCGCGTTCTGCATCTATAAATAATTAAAAAACGACAGGTCTTCAAAGATTGTCTTTTATCATAAAAATAGAGTTAATAAAATGCATTAAACACGTGAGAAAACATTTTTGAAAATGTAAATTTTTGCCATTTTTTTTTTTTGTAGCAAAATCGAAAAAAAAAAAAAATCTTTTGATTTTTATTATCTCGTTTCGATGAAGAAGGCGACATTGTGACGCCAATTGGCCAAACCTAAGTGTTTGAGCAAATTTATGACACCAGAAATTGTGTTTTACCATAGATTTGCTATACAACAAATTAATAAATAAGTATTATATTAAATATGAATGCTTGTTTCGATTGCAGCACGACTCGGACAGAGATGGATTGATCAGCTTACAGGAGCTGAAGGCCCTCATATCGACCGGCTATTGCCGCGACATTCCGGCGTACATTGCCGAGCAGATATTGCGCAAGAGCGACTTGGACAACAATGGCCACCTGGACTTTGATGAGTTCTACACGATGTCGCTGCACCACAAGTGGATGATTCGCAATCTGTTGACGAGATACTGCCGCTATATAGTGCCGCCGCCAAAGCCGCTCGAGGGCGATGAACCGGACGGTGCCTATGAGAAACAAATGTCCATCTGCCCGCCACCATTGACCATGGTCATCTTCTCCATTGTCGAGATTATCATGTTTCTCGTGGATGTCATTTATTTCCAGTGAGTACTTTTTTTTTCCCCCCGCTTCTCTTGAGTTGTTTCTTAAAGGGATTTCCTCTCTTTTCAGGGACGATCCGAATCACAATCAGCGTCTGGGCGAGAGCACCAATGGACCGGCGGCAACTCTGTGCATTTATAATCCCTACAAGCGCTACGAGTCGTGGCGTTTCCTCAGCTATATGTTCGTCCATGTGGGCATCATGCATCTTATGATGAATCTGATCATACAGATCTTTCTGGGCATTGCCCTGGAACTGGTGCATCATTGGTGGCGTGTCGCTCTCGTCTATCTCGCCGGCGTCTTGGCCGGCTCCATGGGCACCTCGCTGACCAGTCCACGCATCTTTCTGGCCGGCGCCTCTGGCGGTGTCTATGCATTGATTACTGCCCACATTGCCACGATTATTATGGTAATTATATTTCACACAAATTCCGATTACTGTCGTCTATAATTTGAATTGAATTGTGTTTATCTTTTATGTAGAACTACTCGGAAATGGAGTATGCTATTGTCCAGCTGCTGGCGTTCCTGGTGTTCTGCTTCACCGACCTGGGCACATCCGTGTACCGTCATCTAACGGATCAGCATGATCAGATTGGTTACATCGCCCATTTGTCGGGCGCTGTTGCCGGTCTCCTTGTGGGCATTGGAGTGCTCAGGAATCTGGAGGTGCGTCGCTGGGAGCGCATCCTCTGGTGGGTCGCAGTCATCTTCTACTTCGCCCTGATGACCACTGGCATTATCATTCATATCTTTGTGCCCGACTACTTCCCCAAGCCCGAATACAACTGATCGCCGTGAGACAGACAGACAGACAGAGACAAATTAATCCTAAGTCCCGCCCCCTTCATTATATATGTATTAATAGCCTTAGCCTCAGGTTGTTTACCCAATTGTACATGTCCAAAGTGCACTTGATCTAGGCCATCAATTAGGTTCTTCTTCTTTAGTAGTCTTTAAACGATCTATTACGGCTACCTATATATATTTATATATTCGTAATTTATAATTTTACTTTCGATGCCGGAATAACAAACGGACAACATGACGCGACAAATCTATCATACTATTGATGAATGTCCTTAACGCGTGCATCTGTATTATCCTTTATACTTATTTATTTTTCTACACCTTGATTGCCTATTTAAACTATGCCCGTATAGCCGACTTAGCCAGAGAATCCCTACTTATCTACAGATATATATATATATCTATATATAATTTTATACAAAGGAAGACATACAGACATACGTAATACGCACATATTTTTATAAATTAAAAATGGATTTTTGAATTGTATTTTGAGAAATTTAACATGTGCATTTTACAAGACGTTTATAACGAACTTAAAATAAGCAGCGACTTTATATCAAGAATTACAATAAAATGTAAAACGTGAACTTCAAATGAAAAATCATATGTAATTAGATTTAAGGTACATATATATATATTTTCAAGTATTTTTATATAATATATATACATGTATACTCGTTTATATAAATATATTTATGTAATACAACGTTTTCATTTTTTACTAAACCAAAGGTGAATTCTTTCCTTACATGTATTCGTACATAATTAAACAATCTTTTTTCATATAGGTAAAAGAAAAAAAATATTTATATCAATGATCTCTTGTTTGTTACATAAACAAGGTGTATTCACATGTATTCGTATATGTATATGTGTTCTATATAACATTATGCAATATATATTTAGTTATATATTATTCGTGTTGTGTTCAAATGAAAATTCAATACTTTCTTCAGTGTGCTACATTTGTATTTAGAGCTTGTTGTGATGGTGAATGAAATTATAAAGATGACTTCAGTCTATATTCTCTCATAGAAAAACTGGGTTGCGTTTTGAGTGAGTTTGCGAATCCGCCACGATTCCCATTCGAACGCCAGAAAAGAATCTTCGATAGGTAGATACTAACTAGAACATATGTAAGTATAACTGAATTAGATTGGGTTGGGGGGAGCACCGGCCAAATCAATCGGCGGCGAGGCCAAAAGGAATTTCAAGTTGGTGGTCTCGCTCTGCGACACCTTGGCCACGGTCAGCCAGGCCTGCGGCATCATGTGGTGCAGTATGGACTCCAGGCGGTCGACCGGCAAGTAGGCAATCTCTTCCGACGCGTTCAACATGTCGTTCTCGGGCACTCCGGGAATGGGCAGTGCCACCGGGATGCAGTCCTTGTCGTTGTTCATCAATGCACGCGTCACGCTCAGCAGCTCGAAGGTGATGCCCAAGCGGAAAACCTTCAGCTGTTCGCTGTTCTCGTTGATGGCCTGCATGACGTAGTGCATCATGTTGGCGGTATTGTTGTGGAAGTTGGGCATCAGGAGCAGCTCCTCAACCGACTTGCACTTGGCCAGTTGGCTGCTGAATTCGGCATCCACATTCACATTGATCAGCTCGAGATGCTTCACGGTGCCTCCTCCACCGCCAACGGCGATTCCCTTCATTATCTCGGCGATGTTGAACGAGCGATTGCTGGGATGGTTCTCGAGGCGCAGATGACGCAGTCGCTTCAGACTGGGCAGCACCTGGTCGCCAAAGGCGGCCACCTTCATGCCGCGACAGGAGCCCAATATGAGAGTCTCGAGCTGCTTCAATCCCTGCAGCTGCGACAGCTCCAGCTGGGCCATGTTGTTGATGCCACGCAAGCTCAGCTCCCGCAGATGCTCCAGCTTCTGCAGCGGCTGCAGCGACACGACGCTGGCCTTGGGCTCGGTCATGCGAATGCGCAGCACCTGCAGGTCCACCATCTTCTCGATGTTGGCCAAGTTGAGGACGCGACTGGTGCACGTGGCACGCAGCTCCAGGAGACGCGTCAGACGCTTAATGATCGAGTGGATGAACTCCGACTCGCAGGCATCGGTGCGCAGAATGCGCAGGGACCGCAGTACCCGCATGTCGCCCTCCATGCGCAGCCGGGGATTCTCCCACTTCACGCCCATCATGTCCAGCTCGCGGGTGCGATAGCGCACCATGTCGCGCATGCAGGACAGCCAGTTGTTGATGTGCGTGTTGCGCAGCTTCAACGTCCGCCAAACACTGCGATCCCGTCCGATCATGGCCCAAGTCTTGCACACATTCGACATGCGGACACGATCCTGTCAAGAGAGAGAGAGAGCAGAGAATCACATTAGACCAGGGACAAATAAGAGTTATGAGAAACTGGATAAAAAATAAAAGTTTTTTTTCAATTTTTATAAATTAAATTATTTTTCAAGTTTTATTTTAGCAATTGAAAATAAAAGTTATTTTTAAATTTTTACTTCAAAAATTATATTTCCATTTTTATTATAAAAGTTGAAAAATAAAAATTGAAGACTAATTTTTATTTCAATTTTTATAATAAAAATTGAAAAATAATTTTTATTTTTAATTTTTAAAATAAAAATTGAAAAATAACTTTTATTTTCAATTGCGAAAATACAAATTAAAAATAAAAGTTATATTATAATTTTTCAATAAAAATTGAAGTTAAATCATTATTTTATAATTTTTTTATTTAGATCCAAAAGTAAGAGTTTAAATTTAATTTTTTTGATAAAAATAACAAATTACTTTTATTTAATAATTTATATTTTAAAAAATTTAATCGTTAAGGTCCCTGCACTAAGCATGGAAGACTTTTCGATCGATCTCGAGTGGGGCAACAACTCACATGCAGATCCAGTGTCTTCATTACGGCCGTCATCACCTGGCAGCTCAGATTGCCAGCGGACATGCATTCAACGAAGCCCTGACGCTTCTCCTTGGCACTCGAGTTGCGCTTGGGATGGTAATGCTTCTCGTACAGCTCCAAGTTCGGTTCGCGAGGTATGCTGCAATTGAAAGCAAATCAATTACAATTCGGTACAAACTTATTAATTCAAATATTGATTAATTGAGATCAGCGGTGGGCACGCAGTGGCTCCGGGAGCAGCGGCTGCTCCCAACTTAGGTAGACTCCCGAATTCAGATTTCGTGCCCACCGCTGATTGAGATGGATAATAATCTACAACCAGAGATTGACATTTACTTTAGATTGCATGATCATGACTCAAGTGTTTCTAACTGCATCGAATTGTAAATAATCAAGGAACAACATATACAGATATTCAAATGAAGCAAATCGGATGATTAACGATCGCTCAAGACATGGACATGATGATTAGAAGATGATGGATTGCTGTGATTGCAGTTTTGCGGTTATTGTTCGCCAGTGGACAGACGATCACATTTCGAATTCGGACTCACACTTGCAAACGGGGACGCGGCGGTTCGCCGGCGATGGCGAGAGCCTTGCGCCCGTTAATGACCACAATCTCCTGGGGCTTGGGCGTGATCTTGTTACCCGCACGACTGATGGGCGTGTCATCGCTGAGCAGCTGATCCGGCGGCAATGCACCGGGCAACTCAATCTCCTCGGCAATGCCCAGCATGCTGCCGTTGCTGTCGCCGCCATTCTGCTCAAAAGCGGCCTCCTTGTATCCGAATTTGTTGCCAGCAGCATTCGCATTCGCATTGATATTGGCATTGACATTCTCGTCGATTGGTTCCTTATTGTCCAGTTTATTGACGCCATTCGCTTCAGGTCCACTTTGTGGTGCTTTGGCTGGCACAACGGGTTTCTTTCCGGGCTTAACGCACGACTACAGAGAGAAGACGGAGCATGTAATAATATTTAGTCTCAACTGGGCAGCAGCTAAAACCCACCGAACAGATGTAGTTCTTGACGTTGTCCATGCCCAGGGGAAAGGCCTTTTGTCGCTCCTTGATCGGCTGCAGGCAATAGACGCAAATCATCTTGTTATCCGCCAATTGTTGTGGCAACTGAGGCGACGACAGCGGCTGCTCAACCGCACTCGGAATTTGTGGTTGCGGCTGCAATTGGGGAGGTTGAGTCTTGACCTGCAATGGAGCTGGCACTGCTCCTTGGATCTTTGGTGACTGTTTCGCCTGATGGCTGTGTAGATAGCGAGAATAAGTTGTTCAAAGTAAGTCCCCAGCTAATCTTCAGGTCGTCTGCTTACCTGCGCTTGCGTGCATTGTTGCCACCGGCACCGGAACCAGTCGAGGCGCCCGAGTTGCCATTGCTGGCAGCCAGCACGCGAGCGTTGCCCTTGACGGCCATGGTGGAGGTCCAGCCCTCGGGCGGCGGACTGGCGCCCTTGGGCACCTTGGGCTTGGGCACACGCTTGCCCGATCCGGGTGTACGCTTCTGCTGCAACTGTTGTTGTTGTTGTTGTACATTTGGCTGCTGCTGCTGTTGTTGTTGCTGTTGTTGCTGCTGCTGCAGCTGCTTGGCAGCGGCCAACGACTGGCGACGCAACTGCGCCGGCTGCGCCTGACGCACCGACTCGAACTCGTCGCCCGCCTGCTGCATCTGCCGTTGAAAGCAGAAATGGTCAATGGTCAGCTCGCCAGTCAGCAGCGGGATGATGTCGTCGCGTGATCGCAGCTTTTTGCCTGCCGGCGATATGAATATGACGTCGCCGCGTTGACGCGACAACGAGGAATTGCTGCGCAGCACAAGCTCGCGTTTCCAGCCGTACTTGAAGGGCAGACAATAATATGGATCGGTGGCCGGCAGCTTGCCTCCAGCGCCAGCTCCAGCGGCAGCCCCGACCCCAGATCGACGACGGTCCTTCAGGGGCGCCAGATTTGCCAGCCCGGTCTCTGGAGGCGCGACGCCACAAATGCTGCGTGCACGCTTCGAGCGAGTCACGAGCTCCGGATTCGCCTGATACAGCGACTTGGAGCGTGTGCGTATATTACTGCGACCAACTGTTGCCTCCGTGGTGTCCGTATCCGTTGTCGCCGTCATTGTCATTGGCGTCGGTTGAAGCAATGGCTTCAAGCGTTTCGCATCAATTTCCGGTGGCTCGATGGGTGAATCAGGCTGGTGGGCGGTGGGAGGACGCTTGCGCGAGGTCGACGTCGACGTCGAGACGGAGGCATTCGAGATTTGCCCAGGCGGATGAGACACGGGACTGACACGCGGTGGAGTCGGTGCGTCGTCATCTGAAAAGGGGCGACGCTTCCTGTGACTCTTGTTGCTCTGCATAAACAGGAACAGAAGAAATAAACAGAGAGAGAGAAGGATAAGGAGAGAGAAGTTTATAGATTAGTTCAGACATATTCCAGCAGTTGGCAAACTTAAAGCTAAAATTCCACCTGCTTGGATAAATCAGTTTGTGGTTCTGATTCAGATTCTGGTTCATGTTCAGGTTCAGGTTCAGGTTCTGATGATGGCTCTAAAGTTGGACAAACATTTGAACTCTTGTTGTTGTTGTTGTTGTTCATGCTCATGTTGTTGTCGTTGTTGGTTGTCTGTTTAGACTTTGGACTTGGAGCAGTCGAATTTGTATAAATTGTACAAGTGGCTGTTGTTGTTGTTTCTGCTGCTGCTGTTGTTGTTGTTGTTGTTGTTGTTGTGTTTATCGCAGATGTTTTATCATTTAAAACAGTTGGAGAGGAAGCAGATGTAGACGCAGACGTAGAAGAAGACGTCGACGGCGACGAGGACAACATTGACGACGGCGGCTGTGGCTGCTGCTGCTGCTGCTCCTCCCGCTCCCTGGGGAAGACGCTTAGGCCGGTGGCACCTATGGCCCTTAGATCAGCCGGCAGCTGCTGCATACAATATACAAATACAGTGTACATACAGACAAACAAACAAACAGAGATACATAAAGATAGAGAGAAAAACATTGACAAAATATGCAGACCGATTTCAAGATACTCTTACAAATGTATGGTATCTGTACCCATAATATAGTATATGTATACATGTCCTACTTACCGATAAATCCACATCCGAGTTGCTCTCCAGACTGTGAGTCGACGATAGATTGGGGAAGGCGCCATTCCAGCCAACAAGTGCGACTTCCTTGGAGTCGCGGCGTTTCTTTGACTTTTTGCTCTTATGCTTCTTGGCCTTGCGACTGCCAGATGCGCCTCCTTTGGGATTGAGTTGGTAATTGGTAAGTAATGACAATATTAATTAAAGATTAGGCAAATCTCACCGTTCTCAAGGGCATCCTGCTGTTCGGCCGACAATGGCTGCGATACATCATCCGATTTATCCAGATCTCCATTGACATTATGGTTACAGCCATTGCTGCTTGGATCAGAATCATTGCTAGAACTGCTCCCCGGGTTAAACGATTGCTGCTTTGGGCCATTACTGCCCCCCGCGTCAACGGGGTGATTCGGAAAACTCATTGTGCGCCTGCCAAAAATATTTGATAATAAATCAATTAATTAAATTAACTAAAATTAAAAATCACTTGTCAGTTCACTAATGTCAGTTTATTAATGAAATCGAAGTTTTTATTTTTTTTAATTATTCGGTCTCGGTGTTCGGTTTATCGATAAAATCAGTAACAAGTCCGTTACTAATATCGATAAATTCCATGTGCATGGGGAAATGTCAAATATTTGACAGTGCTGTAATTGCAGCGAATTCTTTTTATAGTTATTTAGCACCAACGAACAGAAATCCACTTTATGACTGAATCCAAATGTGTTTTTGTTAAATTAAATTGTAATCGAACAATCGATTTAAATTTTAAATCAATGCAAGTCAGCTGTTTTACACCAAATTTCAAATCTTGCGAAATTTGTCTATGGAAAACGCAATATGGAAAAATTTGCGATAAACTAATCATTAGTGATAAATACTTTGTTCTGTTAACACTAATTACACTCTGTTAACTTTATAACCACTTTAGATCAGCCGTAATAAAAGTACAAGTAATTACACACACACACACACACATGTGCGCGCTCATTCGTTTATTTACAAACATGAAAACACACACACGCAAACAGAATATCAACGGTTCTAGACGAAATCAAGGTCAGGCTTGCAGCACTTATTATTTTCATTTTATTTGTATTCTTTCTTTTCTTTTACCTCCGTCACAAAGTTGAAGTTTCTGGAAACTGCAAGCAAAGCTTCTTCGATTTTAACTGTTAACTGTCAGAATTGTATGAATGTATGCGTATAAACACAAGTGTATGCACAACAAAATGACAAGAAACTTTTTTAATGGCCGCAACGGACAATGAAAAATGCAAGCTCACTTGTAAATCACAAAACAAAATAACACAAATTAACGATATCAGCAGCGTGAAAATCTATGTTTAACTTTTAAAATTCGTTTATTTTTTACGTTAGCGTTTTTATTAGCAAATCGTTTGTTTTTGTTTGGTTTTATCGTTCGTTCACATGCTCGCGCAAACACAAACACACACACACACACGCACAACTTCATACACTTACAAACTCTTGTCCATTGTATGCGTGTGTGGATACGCACAAATTATTTGTATGCTTTGCAATTCTTGGAAAAAAAAGAATGGTCAGCGCAATAAGTACAGCGGACTTTAAGACAAGGGCCCCATTATTTCAAGAAATAATTTTACTGATGGAAATTTGCAAGCACTTTTGCATGTGTGTGAGTTTGTCGGAGTATGCGTGTGTGCGCCGGTACACCGGCAAATTGTTATCGAAACTCAGAAAAAGCGCAGAAACAGCGAGCACGCAGTCCCACACACACGACAGACCTTTAATATTTTCCATACTGTATATTTTCGTAGCTTATTTACAGCCGCTCGTACAGCATTTGTCCGCGGCACTTTGCGAAATTGCGCGTGGTCACTGTATTCGTGTGACAACACACACATTCACACATGCATCTGCAAAATATTTGTATGTAGTGTGCGACTGACGCTAGCGTCTTTGCGACTTTTTGATTGCACGGGAAAAAAAAGGATTCGCATTTGCAACATGGTAACGCACATTTTAAGCAATGTAACTATACACTTACCTGCTATAGGTCACAAAATTTGAGTAATTTAAACACTTGGCACAATCTTACTCGCAATCCGAGATCTAATGCGAAAAAACACGCTCGTTCTGTTGCGATTCACTATAAAATGTGTTCAACAGAAATCGATAATTATCGAATGTTACACTCAAAATGGTTATGTTAATGTTATACTCAAAATGGCAGTATTAATCAGTGCTGCCAGATGTTGAGCTAGACATAAGCTAGATTCTGAGCATAAATAAGATTAAATAAAAAAATAAAAAATTAATGCTGGAAAACAAGTTACATATATCTTGATGCAAGAACACATACAAAATCGTTAGAATTTTATTTAAATTTAATTAACAAACAAATCATCGATAAAAAAATATTTATTAAAATATGTGATTTAAAAAAAACCTTATACTTAATATTGCATTGAAAGTTTTTAGGTGCATTTTGTTGCGCAATGTTGATTTTAAATATTTATTTTGCTGAAAACGCGTTCCACTTCCGCATTAGACCAGGACTTAAAAACATGCTAGATTTTATATGTATAGTTTATGACTATAAGCTATTCTATTTTTAAATATGCTAGATCTATCCTTAAATAAGCTAGTGTGGCAGCACTGATGTTAATGTTCAATCAAAATGCCAAACTGATATATTTTGAATTCGTTCCTATATTGTCTCATTATTTCAGCCATGTCAAATTTTAATTTATTTAATTTAAGTTCATTTAAAAGCTTATACATTTTATTCGAAAACAGTAAACTTTTTCTTTAATTATGGTAAATAATAATTATTTTCATAAGAAGAAACCGTGCTGCCAACTGTCATAATCTTTAGGGCTATGTTATGTATCTGTTAAGTCGATAACTAATGTAAATCCGATAAACATAGGAAAAATGCTGTAGCTTGACAGCTCGTAAGATACGTTACATTCAAATGCAATATGTAAGGCATGACATTGCAAAATCGTAAAGGTATAGCTTAAAGCGAAGATTAAAATATATCAACATGGAGAGTGCTCTTTGAATTTGTCTTTATCCATCCATTATATTGACAGAGAGCGACTACATGTCTTTCTGCTTGATATAAAATTAAATAAAAATAGTAGTGATAGTCGAAAAGTCGACAACTCGATTTTCGAGGAAGTTGTTTACAAATACTATAATTCAATTATTTTTTGACGATTTATCGAGTAAATAAAATTGATTTTAATGATTTCCTTGCGGAGTGTCAATTTTATCATTATTAGTCGATTCCGGTGAACGTTTTTATTTGGTTTAGATTTGATTTTGTTTTCGCAGTCAGCTGTCCACAGCTGCTCCATACAAAATTTTCAGTGTGCCCATAGCAAATCCGGGAAATGTGGTCTTACTAAATGATTTCGTGAAATCAGCTCTGAGACTGATTTCGTTTTCATTTTGATTTGGTTTCGATCAGCTGTGTGACAGTTGGTGTTTGTTTACATTGTAAATCTACGAATATTCAATAAAAATATATTCGATGAGCAAACTTTCGTTTAATAATAATAATAAATTTCCTTTTCTGGCATTTTGTGCAATTACGCCCTTTTTTTTGTATACTTTTTAGTTGTCAATCAGTTGTTCGCCCAGGCTGTCAGCTGTTCGAAATCAAAAAATAATCAGTGTGCAAAAAGGGTCGTTCCGTCAACTGATTTGGATTTAGTCATAAATAATCTAACCAAATCAAAAACGTTTACTGGAATCCCACTATTGTATGGGCCTCTTAATTAATTCTTCATACAGCTTTTATTAATCTGAAAAATTAAATTTGTTTCCAACACTGTCAAATTTTTCCCTTTACACTTTACAAAAACTTCCAACTACCATAACTTTGTCAAAACTTAACCGGGTTTCTTGAGGAATGTCAATTTTATAATTTAATTATTATTTTTTTATTAATTATTAATTATTATTATTATTATTAATATTTGTTCAACACTTGACACATTCCAAAACTTCAAGCTACCAAAACTACGCGTGTATTTTATAATTATAAATAAATTCTTAATTTTTTATTTGCAAAAACATGCAATGTCAATCAATGAATAACGTAAATCAGTTACATATGTACGTGTTTTTTTATTCGATTTATGAAAAGTTTTTGCTGGTTATTTGGAAAAGGAAACATTTTTATGTCAGTATTCGCTTGGGATTCTGCCACGCCCCTCGCCCATTGCCCATTGCCTAACGCCCACCGCCCCTTGTCCACTAATGTGTCCTTCATCCTTTATCAGCAGTGCATCAAGAATGTTAATCGGCTTTTTCCGACCACGTAACGTAATTGAAATTTATTAAATAATTGTGGATACTTTTGGGCGGGCTTCGAGTGGGTGTGAAATACGCCACTCAGAAAAGAAGGGGCGTGTCTAGGCCATATTGATTTTCCAGCAGCTGCAACTTTTTTTTTTAAGCCTCACTTTTGCTCTTTCAGTTTCAGTATCAGCTTATGGTTAACGGGGCACGTGTGGTCGAGTCGTGTGGCTGCTGTTTGTTGACTTTTCAATCTTATCTTTAGTGCCACACGTGCCACATCACCCCATCCCTGCCACACTCACACACACACGCACACACACACTCTGCAAACGTATGATAACAAAATTAGCTACCAAAAGTGGTGCTAATTTGATTTTGATGCTGTCGACGAGTCGACTTGACTCTTGAGTTCATTCCACCTTTTTGTTATACTCTTGCAGAGGGTATATTAAGTTTTGTGCAAATTGTGTAACAGACAGATTCCATCAAATATATATATTCTTATTCAGCAGAAACAGTTAACAGACGTATATCTAAATAAACAAAAAGTTAAGAAAACTGACGAAAAGAATAGCACCAATTTTCCTGAAAAATTAAAAAAATAATTGTATATGGTAGAAATATCAAGCAAAAAAACAAATAGCAAATAACAATTGTTCAATAATCGCTGCTCAAACTATATGTTTTCTGATCAATAAGACAAAGTTTTATAGTGGTTCTAATATAATTTTCGCAACTGCTTGCAGCACACAAGATAAGTTGCCAAAACCTTGGAGCTATGGACCAGGGTATCCCGTTGTCGAGCACTCTCGACCAAGGCTCTCTTACTAATTTTGCTCTTTTTTTGTGGTGCAACTTTGATTTGATTGCCTCAAATCCGCTTACGAGTTGCTGGTGTCCATTTGAGGGTTGTTGCCATTGTTGTTGTTGTTGATGTTGCTTTCTGACGTTGTTGTTGTTGTTGTTGCTGGTGCGCGGCATGATGGCTGTGAGCTGGATTAGACGCAAGTTCTCAGGCCCAAATGAGCTGGCCAAGTGTCTGGTCTAATCCCAAACTGATGACCGCGTTGACTTCAAATTGATTTCCCTTTCAACTCGCAGTTATTATAGCTGTTGCTGTTGTTGTTGTTTTTTAGATCTGCTTATGAATATGAAATGAGATGAGAGTTTAATCTGATAAATATTTTGCATCATCACATTGAAAGAGCTTTTATTTACGAAAAACTCTCATCGGAAAAGTTAACATTTCAAAATGGTTGACTTTTATTATTTATTTAAAAATAGAAATCGTAGAGCGCAGAGTCACATGCTTATAGTAAATGAGTTAAGATATATACGTACTATTGACCAAAGAGGAATTCGTTGTCATACATTGAACGAAAAAAATAAGCGCAGAAGAGTGAAGAATTTCGTTCTTAATTATATGTATGTACCTGTTACTTAAAAAATAAGTAAAAAAGGGGATATTGTATTCGTTGCAATGTATGTATAGAAACAGGGAGAAGGAAGCATCTTTGACCCTATAAAGTGTATATATTCTTGGTCAGCATCAATAGCCGAGTCGATATAGCCATATCCGTCTGTGCGTCCGTCTGTGTGGGGGCCAAGATCTCAGATACTATAAGAGCTAGAGCAACCAAATTTGGCACACGGACTTCTATAAGCCCCACGATGTTTGCTTCAAACTTTTGCCACGCCTTTCCGCCTCCATAAATCGCGAAAAGCCACTGCACAGTTTTCAAGATATAAGGATTTTTTACTAATGAATACTATTTGTTTTGAGCGAACAACGATATGTTCCTATTTTTCGTATTTTTAAGAGTTAAAACACGATCGAATTAATTTTGCTGCGTTTATTGCCGGCTGTTATACGTATACGATGTATATTTTGCATGCTTTTGACAGATCATATGTGTGCCAAAATGATACATGACCTTAACATTTAACATGCGTAATGCATTTTTAACAATTTTGTTGCATACGCACAGGTGTTGCATTAATTGGTTCGAAATTGTGACAAAATAGCAATTAAGAACAGTTACAAAGTAAAGCCTAGTACCGACGTGAGATAAATTTTTAGCGGCGGAAAGTGCTCAATATTTCGCTGTCGACGAGCGTAAAGCCAGAGTTGCCAAAGCAACACGAAAAAATAACAAAAAGTTGAGTGGTAACTCTATGCGTCAACAGCGGTTTATTTTAAATATGAACATGCAGAACTGATTTTGATAATAAGTGGAGATAATAGGCAATGAAAATTTAAATTATAGTAAATATAGGAGAAATATGCGACGGCACAGCGCGTATGAGTGAACCCATCGCCTTAAAACTTTTTACGTGGATTCTCCCTCTAAATTAATGAAAATATACAAATATTGGCCTCTTTTCCACCTCGTTAATCAGCGGAATTTTGTCTGCTGTTTCAAAAAGAACCAATCTGCTGTTTTTTGATAATTTTCCGCCTATTTCGTTTGAGTTATTGTGAGAGAGTGAGATAGATAGATAGCGAAACTCTAAACAAATCGATGTTTCGCTGGGCCTGTCAGCTAAATGCAAACAGTGCTGGATAACGCCCGTTCCTTATCTGGCAACTCCGTTTTTAGTTTCAGTTTAGTTTACGTCCGGATCGACAAGCGGAGATAAATTTCGCTTCTTTTTTTTCACTTTACGCTAGCGTTTTTTTTATATGGAGTTTGACTTACGCTAGGCCTTTTATCTCACGTCGGTAATAGGCTTAAATACAAATTAACTAGATAAATTTCAGAAAAGTTATAAGCTCTGCTCCGAACACTATTATTACCTATCATCCTTCTAAATCGTAACAAGATCGGACAAATAGAAAGGTGGTAATGGCTTTTTTTTTAACAACAATAACAAAGTTTCCATGGTGGTAATGGCTGATTCAAGTTTTTAAGCAATATAACTGCCTAAATGCATGCAATAAAAAATATTTTAAATTTGTTTAAATAAGTAACGGCTATCCTATAGTCGGGAGCTCCAGTATAGCCTTTCCCACTTGTTTTCATTTTAATTCATTTCATTTCTCATACAATTTAAAAATGAATTTAATTAAATTCATTGCATTTTATTTTGTTTAAAAAGTTTGAACAAAAGTCTCAATAATTTTAATATTATATTTCAGTGTTTTAGAAGCTTGACTTGGAAATCACCTATAACTGCTTATAGTTTTGTAAGAGATTTGTTGAATTTGTAGATTTTCTCCAGTTGTTTTTTTTTTAACTCTCACAACATAATCAGAACTTAGCCGATTTCGATGAACTATGATTTAATTTGCATTGATCAATAAACTTTGAGAGCAGTCATCATTCGGCATAGATTATTTTTTTATGTTTGAAACTAATCTCTTAGTTGTGTCTTGTTTCTCTTTAAAATTACCAATGTGTAATTTCCAAATTTACAAGTGCTTAGTACAAACTTGGCTTGGAACACTTACGAGCTAATAAAAAAACTAAAACTTCCAGCTCTTAACTTATGATGTAAAAACACTTTAGAAGCTTTAAAGTACTAGGTTTGATGTACTACATATAGAAACCATCGGCAGAGAAAGATGAGATTTCTACTTGGAAAATTCACTGGAGTTTTTGGGACTTACAACCATTTGATTTTCTGTGTTTTATTTAGCTGCTTCTGGAGGCTGGATATGGTTCCATTCTATCCAATATTGTTTTGGATTTTGTAACTTTCCATTGAGTCCTCAACCTCAACTTGCCGACGGCAAAACTTTCCATGCCGACTGGATCAAATTAAAAGTTCTTGTTTGGAGCACGCGAATGATTTTGAAAAAAGATTCACTAGAATTAAAATTTATTCAAAAATGTTGAGCGATTCAAAAAAAAACGAGATTCTTTGTTGGAAATTGTTTAATAAACTAACAAAATTGCGAATCAAATGAAACACAGAGATACACGTATAGGTAATTGTTGCGGAGTCTAAGAGGAAGTGGAGTTTTAATATAGGAGAAGGGAAAGGGGAAGGTGCTCGACCACTGTAATTTTCAGGGGGTTGTTCACAAGCTCCGCCCATTTTGATGGCAGCGCCTGCGCTTAAGTTTTGTCTCATTGGACCAAGGATTTGAATCTCCTCTCTTTTAGGGGTTGCAACTGACAAACTGAAAAAGGGATGAAGGGGGCTCTGAGGGGAAGTCGCTATCGGATGAGGCAGAGGGAGATGGGAGGTGGGACAGACAAATGACAGGGCGTGAAAATATTCGCGTACAAAAATCGCGAGTCGCAGTTGATAATTCCAAAAAGTTCGAAGCGTTGAAATTTCTACGCTTCACTTGCAACAACTTTTTCTTTTGAGATTTTTAATCCTTGGGTTAAGTGAAGTGAAGCGAAGGCGTTGCAATCGTCCTGATCTGATCTCTTCAATTAACTACACTTGAGTGAGGCTCAATTAACTTGACCCTCGGTCAAAAGGGTAAACTTCTGCAAAAGTTACAAAGGAAAAGTGTTTGAGAAGCAGAGATACATTCTATGGATATTAATGATAAGTGCATTAAACGAGGCGTATTTTTATATTATTATGTAAATGAATTGGAATAGGGAAAGTGTGAGATTCTTTTTGATTTTTTCTAGAATTTTGACAATCTTAGCTCAAAAAATTAATAGCTTTAAAACTATTGGATTAAACTTAATGCTTTAATTAGCTTTCTGTGATCAGACAGATGTAAGCGCACGTCTAAAGGCAGCTAAAAAAAAACCTAAATCTTAAAATTAAAATTAAAAAAATTTAAAAAGTAAAAAATAATCGATAAAATTCATTTTTTTAATACAAGTTCAGAAAAAACACGTATTTCTGATTTTTTCAATAAAAATGAAAAATAAGAGTTATTTTTGGCTTTTATTTTAAAAGTTACAAATAAGAGTTATTCCGTAACTTTTATTTCAAAAATGAAAAAATAAAAGTTAAGTTGAATATCTTTTGAGCCAAGTGGTGTATTACAAAAACTTAAAATTATTCTTGATCTGTGAATTAAAAAAAAAGAATTAAATTATAAATTGAAAATAGAAATTTCATACAAATTTAAGTGAAATTCAAGCGAAAGCGATTTCTGTGGCACCCCCGCCCAGAAAAACTCAACTTGGTAGCTGATTTAAGTGAAAAGCCACAAAAAAAAGTGAAATCAGTTGGCTTTTTGATATAATTTTATGTTAGTACTCATGTTGCTATAATTCTATTATTTTTAGTCAGAGTCAGAATTGTGCAAAATACAAGTGTTGAAAAAAATAAATTATCTACGAAAGTGAAAGTATTAATAGTTGTTGTTGTGGCGCATTAACCAAATTACTGTCTTGAATCTTGAATCTCAAGCAATCTCAATCTTCAAGTCTTCCATCGCCCTGAATCGAGATGAGTTACACGAATCTGTACTCGTACACCGTCGATGGCTGCCAGAGGGTGAGTTATTGTCGCAGCCCCCCGCTGGGCGGCTCGGGACGCTACCGGGAGAGCAGCAACGACGGGGAGGGTGCGGGTGCGGGGGATGGTCTGATCGTCTGCAAGAACCTGACGATCGGCTGTAAGCCGGAGACAACCGACGACTTTAGGCCGTTCATCTTTGAGCCCACCTGGTGTGTGTACATCCGGGCCCAGGACAACGTGGACATGGGACACTATGTGAAGCGGGTCACGTTCCGAATGTCGCCGCGCCTCCCCCTCCGTCTCCACGTGGCCGATTCCTCGCCCTTCGAAATCACCGAGGTGCTGAGCACCGATTTTCCCGTGGAACTGCAGGTGGACTACGTGGACAGCTCGATGTCCTCGACCACATATCTGTACAAGCCCAACGATGTCTTCGATGGCACATACAACGTCGAGTTGCGCATGAATTTCCAGGGACACGAACGCAAGGACAAAATGTTCTTCATGAATCCCCCCCTGGCCATGCAACTGCGTCTCAACACGACGACTCCGCTGACGACGTCGACGGTTGTGAGGCCGCGACCGAGACCGATATTTTAACTTATGATGTAAAAACACTTTAGAAGCTTTAAAGTACTAGTTTTGATGTACTACATATAGAAACCATCGGCAGAGAAAGATGAGATTTCTACTTGGAAAATTCACTGGAGTTTTTGGGACTTACAACCATTTGATTTTCTGTGTTTTATTTAGCTGCTTCTGGAGGCTGGATATGGTTCCATTCTATCCAATATTGTTTTGGATTTTGTAACTTTCCATTGAGTCCTCAACCTCAACTTGCCGACGGCAAAACTTTCCATGCCGATTGGATCAAATTAAAAGTTCTTGTTTGGAGCACGCGAATGATTTTGAAAAAAGATTCACTAGAATTAAAATTTATTCAAAAATGTTGAGCGATTCAAAAAAAACGAGATTCTTTGTTGGAAATTGTTTAATAAACTAACAAAATTGCGAATCAAATGAAACACAGAGATACACGTATAGGTAATTGTTGCGGAGTCTAAGAGGAAGTGGAGTTTTAATATAGGAGAAGGGAAAGGGGAAGGGGAAGGTGCTCGACCACTGTAATTTTCAGGGGGTTGTTCACAAGCTCCGCCCATTTTGATGGCAGCGCCTGCGCTTAAGTTTTGTCTCATTGGACCAAGGATTTAAATCTCCTCTCTTTTAGGGGTTGCAACTGACAAACTGAAAAAGGGATGAAGGGGGCTCTGAGGGGAAGTCGCTATCGGATGAGGCAGAGGGAGATGGGAGGTGGGACAGACAAATGACAGGGCGTGAAAATATTCGCGTACAAAAATCGCGAGTCGCAGTTGATAATTCCAAAAAGTTCGAAGCGTTGAAATTTCTACGCTTCACTTGCAACAACTTTTTCTTTTGAGATTTTTAATCCTTGGGTTAAGTGAAGTGAAGCGAAGGCGTTGCAATCGTCCTGATCTGATCCCTTCAATTAACTACACTTGAGTGAGGCTCAATTAACTTGACCCTCGGTCAAAAGGGTAAACTTCTGCAAAAGTTACAAAGGAAAAGTGTTTGAGAAGCAGAGATACATTCTATGGATATTAATGATAAGTGCATTAAACGAGGCGTATTTTTATATTTTTATGTAAATGAATTGGAATAGGGAAAGTGTGAGATTCTTTTTGATTTTTTCTAGAATTTTGACAATCTTAGCTCAAAAAATTAATAGCTTTAAAACTATTGGATTAAACTTAATGCTTTAATTAGCTTTCTGTGATCAGACAGATGTAAGCGCACGTCTAAAGGCAGCTAAAAAAAAATTCATTTTTTTAATACAAGTTCAGAAAAAACACGTACAGTTGAACTTCCCTAACTCGAACTTCCCTAACTCGAAGTCTCTCTAACTCGAACAAAATCGAGTGGCAATACTAGGCAATTTTCATACAATTCTACTTCCCTAACTCGAAGTCTCCCTAACTCGAACCTTTTTTCGTGGATAATGGTGATTCGAGTTAGGGAAGTTCGACTGTATTTCTGATTTTTTCAATAAAAATGAAAAATAAGAGTTATTTTTGGCTTTTATTTTAAAAGTTACAAATAAGAGTTATTCCGTAACTTTTATTTCAAAAATGAAAAAATAAAAGTTAAGTTGAATATCTTTTGAGCCAAGTGGTGTATTACAAAAACTTAAAATTATTCTTGATCTGTGAATTAAAAAAAAAGAATTAAATTATAAATTGAAAATAGAAATTTCATACAAATTTAAGTGAAATTCAAGCGAAAGCGATTTCTGAGGCACCCCCGCCCAGAAAAACTCAACTTGGTAGCTGATTTAAGTGAAAAGCCACAAAAAAAAGTGAAATCAGTTGGCTTTTTGATATAATTTTATGTTAGTACTCATGTTGCTATAATTCTATTATTTTTAGTCAGAGTCAGAATTGTGCAAAATACAAGTGTTGAAAAAAATAAATTATCTACGAAAGTGAAAGTATTAATAGTTGTTGTTGTGGCGCATTAACCAAATTACTGTCTTGAATCTTGAATCTCAAGCAATCTCAATCTTCAAGTCTTCCATCGCCCTGAATCGAGATGAGTTACACGAATCTGTACTCGTACACCGTCGATGGCTGCCAGAGGGTGAGTTATTGTCGCAGCCCCCCGCTGGGCGGCTCGGGACGCTACCGGGAGAGCAGCAACGACGGGGAGGGTGCGGGTGCGGGGGATGGTCTGATCGTCTGCAAGAACCTGACGATCGGCTGTAAGCCGGAGACAACCGACGACTTTAGGCCGTTCATCTTTGAGCCCACCTGGTGTGTGTACATCCGGGCCCAGGACAACGTGGACATGGGACACTATGTGAAGCGGGTCACGTTCCGAATGTCGCCGCGCCTCCCCCTCCGTCTCCACGTGGCCGATTCCTCGCCCTTCGAAATCACCGAGGTGCTGAGCACCGATTTTCCCGTGGAACTGCAGGTGGACTACGTGGACAGCTCGATGTCCTCGACCACATATCTGTACAAGCCCAACGATGTCTTCGATGGCACATACAACGTCGAGTTGCGCATGAATTTCCAGGGACACGAACGCAAGGACAAAATGTTCTTCATGAATCCCCCCCTGGCCATGCAACTGCGTCTCAACACGACGACTCCGCTGACGACGTCGACGGTTGTGAGGCCGCGACCGAGTCCGAGACCGATGCACATGTTCAACATGTCCTCGGCGTTGCCTGCGACTCCGACACTGTCTCAATCCCTGAGGACGACGACTACCCGGGAGGCGGACAAGTCCAACAAAAAGCAGCAGCAGAAGCCGGAGGAGCTGCTGGACACGAGTCCGCACAAGCTGCCCACGGCTCCCCGGCCCATCTTCAATGTCCGGCAGCCGGCGCTGTCCGAGCTCAGTCCCGACAAGCCACAAACGCCATCGCCATCGCAGAATTAGCTCCCGACTTCCGACTTCCACTTTTGATTTTGCTGCCGCTTTTGCTGCACAGTTTTGCAGTCGTTGCCGTGTCATGTGCTCAGTTTAAGGGTTGCTCCACAGGCGCCGCCCATTGACGTTGCCTCTAAGGGTGGCTCTCAGTTGTTGTTGCTTCTCCTGGTCGCACTGCCTGCTCTGGATGTTGCTCTGCTGTCGCCGCTGACGCTGCCCCTTCGGCTGCCCCTGCTGCCTTCCTTGCCACCCCCATTTGTTGCTGCTGCTGCCGTTACTTGCGCCGCTTTTGCCTCGACGGCTGCTCAGTTCGCTGTGGCACGCGGAGCACAACGGACGTGTCCAACTATGGCCTGGCTACCCAGCAGCTCCAATGCAGCTGACAATGCCGATGAGCGCAGCACGGCCAGTCACTCCAGTTCCTCATCATCTGTCAATGGAAATGCTAATGGCAATGGCAATGGCAATGGCAATGGCAATGGAAATGGCAGCAGCAGCATACGGCGCGAGGATACCAATGGACATTTGAATGGCAACGCGACACATCGTCAGCCGCCCGCCCTCTTGCGACATGCCACGCCCTACGTCCAGCCCAAGACCGAGTCCATCTCGGACGGCGATCTCTCGGATTTCTCGCTCAACGACACCGAGGAGGACGAGGATGAGCTCAGAGACTACATTGTGCTCAATGGCAATCAGGGAGATGGTGAGCACTCAATTCTGTATTCTATTCTTCTTTTTATGCCCGGAAAGAGGTGCGACAGACCCCATCAACTATATGCACATATACTACACAGTATATATCCTTGATCAGCATTCTTATGTTTGTCCGGCTGTCACTCCGTTTAGGACAACATATCTGAGGTGTCAAGAACTAAAGCCAGCAAATTTTGCATGTATTTACAGTCGAACTTCCCTAACTCGAATCTACATTATCTAAAGAAAATGTTCGTTTTATGGAGATATTCGACTTATACAGGCATGCCAAAGAAATCACTAGTGAAAGCGAATTCAGAGAAAAGCAATTCCACTTCGAAAATTTCTTCGTGCCACAGAAACTCGTGTGATTTAGGTCTTTTTTAGCATGTTCACCAACCTTTTCGAACTAGGCTGCTAGGGTTGACCCCTTCTCAGATTAAATTTCTCAAGGGTTTGTTTAGCAACTTTTTAAGTTTATCATTGCAGAATATAAAATTTTTATTTTATTTCTTATTTAATTTACATACAGTCGAACTTCCCTAACTCGAACTTCCCTAACTCGAAGTTTCTCTAACTCGAACAAAATCGAGTGGCAATAGCGTTTACTAGGCAAATTCCATACAATTCTACTTCCCTAACTCGAACTTCCCTAACTCGAATTTCTCCCTAACTCGAACAAAAATATTGGCCCGTACTTCTGTAAGTCGAATTTTTCGGGAAAATCTCCAATAAAGTTTGAATTTTTTTTTCTTTTCTCCTTTATGCTTTTGTTAACGGATCGTTTGGATATGTAATATTGATGAACATTAACATATGGTGATGTAATATGATAAAATATTGCATCAACAATTTTTTAGGCTTGTGAAATGGCTAAAAGAAAGATGCTCGAAATGTACTTCTTTGTCAGCGCACCAGCTCAATAATATTTATCATGGCACCAGCACGTGTATTCAAATTTGTATCTCTTTAAGAAATTTTTAATCTTATTTGTTAAGAGATTGAAATATCGACAGGACTTGAACAAACTGAAATTTTTTTGTTGAAAATAACAAGAAAAGTTTGCAATTTGAAATGTATTTATGAATGAATGAAATTGTAGTTTCATTTAAAAAACTAAAAAAAAAAATTCCCTAACTCGAAGTCTCCCTAACTCGAACTTTTTTCGTGGATAATGGCGCGGCAAACAATAAAAGTTACTCGACAGCTCTAAATTCAAAAATTCGGACAAAAAATGTGACATTATTCTCATGGCATCGGATGCCAGTGAATTGAGCGATGATTTCGTCTCACTCAAAATTGTTCAGGTGATTGGACTGTGGCACGGAGAAATGAAATTGACGTGAAATTCAAGTGGAAGAGATTTCTGTGGCATACCTGTATTATAGTTTCTATTTTGAATAATCTTTTTCGTGCTCTATCTAAGATTACCCAACATTTCTTAGCACCGTTTGAAATTGATTGTATCTCAAAATGTTCATATATTTTTTCGAAAATGTGTTTAACCCTCTATTTTCTTGCTCTTCCCTCTGTGTCTTCTCCAGGCTGTCGGTCCTTGTCCAACTCACCGCGCAGTGGCAGCGGCCACAGTCTGTTCCAGGGGCCACCTTCGGGCAATGGCTCCTCGGGCGGAGGATTGGCTGGAGCAGGCGCCAGTTTAGGGGGCGGCGGCGGTGCGACGCCTGGCACAGCGACACCTGGCGGCGGAGTGCGCAAGGTGTTCACCAATACGAGGGAGCGTTGGCGACAGCAGAACGTGTCCGGGGCCTTTGCCGAGCTGAGGAAACTGGTGCCCACACATCCGCCGGACAAGAAGCTCTCGAAGAACGAGATTCTGCGTTCGGCCATCAAGTATATAAAGCTGCTGACTGGGATTCTCGAGTGGCAGCAGCAACAGACGCCGAATTCGTTGGAGGAGCCCAACAACAATGACAACCAAATGGCAAATGGACATGCGACGGATGCACTGCATCACATCAAATGCGAGCGATTGGACAGGGACAGGGACAGGGATAGCAATAGTCAGCGTGGCAATGATTTATTGATGATTGCTCCCATTAAAACCGAAGCGATTCACTTGACCGGCTACGAGGAGACGCCACAAACGGTGGCAGCCTCAGTGGCCACTCTGCCCCTGCTACTGCCTCTGCCAGTGCCAGTGCCACTCCCACTGTCTTCCGCCCTTGCCGCGGCTGGCACAATTCACAAGCCCGTGGCCAGCAGCCGAGGTGGCAACAAGAGACGCCACAAGAATGTGGATGCCACAGCAGCAGCTTCAGCTGGCGACTTGAACCACAATCCAAGCAAGCGACGCAAAACTTGAGCCCCAACTTGGATGCTTGACAAAGATTCGTATACAGAATCCCCATTACTTAGGCTTAGTTACAAATTTATTTAAATTCGAAATTTAAAGTAAAATTCAACAAAACGAAAAACAACAAACCTTTTTTTCATCAGTTAAAACCAGAGACCGTAATCATTATGAATTATATTATAAAAATTACATAGTTATGATTATTTAAAAAATTTTAAGGATTTTCTTCAATGATAATGCTTAATTTTGAGCGAAAAAATATAACTCAAAAAAATCATTATTTTTGATTATTTTTTTGCTGAAAATCCATAGTATCCAAACCATAGAAGCTACAGATATGACCTATGTATGTATCGTTGGAAAGGTTTTTGAAGGGCTCTTAGGCATACCTTTAAAGCATTTTTTTTAATAAATAGGTAAACAGCTACAGGTGAAATAAGGTATTTTCCTCACATTTTGGCGGTTTTTGAGAAATTGTTTTTAATTTTTTTGAATTTTCAATATGCTGTAGTTTGTAAAATTTCGCGTTTTTTGATATATGACACAAACAAATTTACCTATGGGTTATATATTATCCGAATATATACGTTTTACTTTGAATTGGAATAGGACAGCAGCAACAAAGTGTCAAGTGTTTGAGAGTGCTGATAAATTGTGCGCTTTGCATGTGTATTAATAAAGGGAACCAGTGTTGCCAGACAGTTTGTTTTTGCTTGTATAAACACCGTTTGCCAAAGTTACACTGTCAAAAAATGTTGCAATTGTCAAAGTTTCTGATGCCTTATTAAAAAATTTCTGATAATTGGATGTCACAAATTTTGGGCCATGAAAGTGTTTTCGTCACTAAACTTTTATCTAGTAAAGAGGTTTTTTTTATAATAAATAGATACAGCTTAAAATATACATAAGCCTGATAGTAAAAGAATGATTTTGTAATGCTCAGTTTAAATATATATTCGCGAATATTCTTAAATTGTAGGGGATTGCTGTGGGGGCGAGACGACAAGCAATAAGAACACTTCTGTAAAGTCTATCTAGATTCATCTAGTTCGAGTTGAAGTGGACATCTTCGTCGGAGGAGCAGAGTGCCGGATAGTCGGCATTGGTGCCGCTCTTGCACTCACTGGCCGCCTTCTTGCATCCCCTGTAGACGGGCAAGTTTGGAGAGCAGGATCTGGCATAGTTGCATGCCACCAGGTACGCATTGCCGTCTTGTTCGTCATCAAAGTTGGAAACGGCACAGCCGACGGCTACGTTCAGCTCCTGGAGAATTGCGATAGCGTGGCCAATGATCATGTTCAAACTGGTATCAAATGCTGCAAGGGTGTCAGCATTGAGTTTGCTGCCTTCATCCGCCCAAACATCGACTGCCTGTTGAAGGATGTCATTAGTTTTGGGAGGACTGCCGCCACAGGTTTAATGAAGAGATTCTGTCCGGAGTACTTGTAGGCCAACGTGTTGTGGCAAGCATCGTGTTTCATTCTACACTGGGCCACATTATATTCGGCCAGTTTGGCCAGCTCATCGTCCCAGCGAACAGTCGCCATGCGACAGGCGTTCAACCTGACCTTGCCACTTCCCACTTGCCCATTGCTGACGCACGGAGTTGTGGGCCGCAACGATCGCATCCCGTGCCGATCGATCCAGTTCCACAAAACGTGCCGAGCGGGAACAATTGCCGGCGAATTTCTGCGTTGACATTGACAGGTTGACAAACTGCGTACATGAAAAGGTTTAGAGGCTCAAGGATCTTACCAGCTCCGTGTCGCATGCGATATGTTTCTCGCCATTTGAACATAACTTGGGATCGCAATAATCCGTAGCCAGAGTTTCACTCATCAGGCAGATGACCAAAGAAATTAGCACAAAAATTTTCATGTTGCAGTTGCAAATGAAGTTATTGATGTGGGGATTGCACTGGAAGGAGACCCATCTTATAAATAGCTGTTACTCGCTGCAAAACGTGGGATCTTATCTGGGGAATGGATCCGCAGTCATACAACTTTTGCTGCCAAGAGTCGAGAACACACGATAAACGCAAAGAACTTTCTATTAGCTTTTTGTATTCGAATATAAAATGTTAATTGTCTAGATATAGTTTTAAATTTTAATTTATTTTTATCTTTTCAGTTAGCTGCGATCATTCACGTAAAGCTTCACGCAGGAATGGCATAACGTTCTTTTTTCCGAAGAAAAGAAATTTAATTTAGACGAAGTAGATGGTAGCAACTATTTCTAGCATGATCTTCGAAAAGTAGAGCATATCCTGAGCCGTCGCAACACGTTTAAAGGAGGCGAAATGGTGTGGAGATCAGTACCAGTTTATGGAACTTGCGACCTTGAATTAGTAACTTTCAAAATGCAGTGGTGAAGCTTTACGTGGATGATTTAAATGTGTTTTTTTTATATGTTTCAATCATTTCAGATGATTAACTAACAAAATCACACGTTTTACAGTTGATAAACTTGCTTTAACACCACAAATTTCTTTAGTTTCGGGCTCTGAGGTGGGAATTGGACGTACTTCAAGCAATATGTCACCTGTCTGCCGCAGTGGACGCGTTTTTGACTTCGTCTTTCATATTTTTTGTCATATTCGGCATTGTTTCTTCAAAATTTATTCACAACATTTTGGCTTCGTCCAATTTTTTTAACGATTTACGAGTATATGTGGCCAAGATCACTTTTGTGATAGGCCTGAATTTGGCGTCTTTCGTACTCGGAAAATTGCTATCTACGACTTATTTTTCATTTAATATAAATAAAATATATAAAACTACAAATTTACAAACAAATTTTGCCGATATATTGCGAAAAACTTCATTCAGCTGAACCTATTCAGATGAACGAAAAATAAAGCATTAAAATTCTTACCCTAATAGAAGAAAAAATAAAAAGACAATAAATATTAAGTTTATGAAATCTTACTTTAGTAACTAATCAATATAAGATCAGAGAATTATAGAAAAAAAAATGTCATGCTAATCGGAATATTGGTTTAGGATTTACTAGAGATGGGCACGGGCCGTGCGGACCTCGGGACCCATGGGCCTTTTACAAAATTTGCGGGTTCGGGCCTAAAAATCTCATTTCGGGTCGGGCCGGGCCGGGCTCGGGCCTAACTTCAAAGCCCGAAAGCCGGGAACACACCAAAATCTATTGCATTTTTGAAAGATAAATTTCACAAATGACTAAATAAGCTTGTTGAATTATTGGTATTACGCGCTCATTTGAATCTGCCAGTAGTGAAAGGGTATTTTCCACATCTGGAAATGTTTCGTGCGAAAAGCTAAATAGGCTTGCTAAGTTCCAATTTGGAAAAGATTTTGTTTTTAAACAAATTTGGTTTTTTTTAACTTTTCGGGCGGGCTGGGCGGTTTTCGGGCATTATAACAAAAGTATCGGGCGGGCTTGGGCCTTTTCTCCATCGGGAAGTTCGGGCTCGGGCGCCCACCTCTAGGATTCACAGCCCAATTCCTACCTCAATAATCATGAACCTATTCAGTTGAACGGCAGTGTATGGTTTTCCTTTTCCCAATTTATTTAAATAAAAGACACAAAATTATAATATTTTTGTTTGTAATTTTTATTGTTTTTTTTTCTTCTTTAATTAATGTTCCATTTTATGTTTCTCATGTTGTTGTTGTTGTTGTTTGGTTAATCGGGTTGTTGTTGGATTTTGGTATTGCATTTAGTTTATTTTTGTTGTGTTGTTGTGTTTAAATGTAAGTTTTTCATATTTCTGTTAAGCGAAACGCTGAAAATTCTTTTTGTTTTTCATTTATATATATTTTTTATAGTTTTTTATTCTTATATTTTGCTTCTTATTCTTCTTTTTGTTGCTGCCTTTTCTTTCATTACTTCATTTATCTTATTCATTTTCATGTTTCTTGCTTCCTTCTTAGATTTGTTTTTTTTTTTTTTATTGGGGAAGGGAATTTACCGGAATAGTTTTCGAATTTATAAATATAAATTAAAGTGAGTTTTTACTGTATGTATGTGTGTGAAAGTGTGTGTGTGTGTGTGTGTGTGTGAGTAGATTATTTTATATATAATTTGTTGTTGTTGTTTCATACATTATTCTCTAAAATGTTTTGGATTTTTTTTATTTTTATTTGTTATTTTTGTTTTTTTTTTTAGATTTTTTTATTCAGAAATTATAATAAATATTTTTGCTTGGAATTTACTACAAAACCTTCAAAAAGTTTCATCATATTCTTCATTTGCTTCATCTTTCTTTTGGTTCTCTAAGTTTAGAAAAAAAAAATTGTTTGGAAATATAATATAAGACATAGTGGAATCTAGGAATACATATACATATACAAATACAGTTTAGTTTATTACATAGTTTTGCTTAAGCGACGTGGAAACATTTGCTAAATGAATTTGAGGGCAGGGAGGGGGACTGGGAGGGTGTTAAATGGGTTAAGGGGGGTGGGGATGGGAATTTTAACTTTTGTTTTTATTGTTTTATTGCGGGGTGGGGCGGGGGAATCTTCTATAGGCAGGCATTGAGATATTACATGCTATTTAGATATTTAGATGATGCAATTGCTTTGATCTCTTCTTCTTTTTGTGGCAGGCAAAAAACAGTGTTGTGTAATGGTCCGAAGCGAACCATCTGGAATACATTAAAGTATGTATTTATCTGTGTGTGTGTGTGTGTGTGTGTGTATGTACTTTGTCAAGAGTTCATGGATTTTGCCTCGTGCCATGTGTGTGTGTTTGTTTTTGTTTTATTTATTTTATTTTTTGTTTTTATTATAAATTTTAAAATTAGTTTAAATTTTCAATTGCAGCTAAACGTTTACGATTACTTTACAATTAATGCATAATAATCATGGTTACCATTTGAGAATTCTCCTCTTATCCATTTTCTTCCTATCTTTTTATTATTTTTCATCATTTTCATTTTGCTTGTTTTTGTTTTTTTTTTTTGTTTTTGTAAATTTAAATTTATTATTTACTTTAATGGGTGGCGTCGCGCGCTAAAAGCGTTTTCTATTCAGCCCTGTTCAGAGTTTCACATTCGCCTCATTTTTACCCATCAAATGTATAGCATACTTTTTGGCGTCAACATACATACTACTAAACTACGCCAAAAAAGAAAAGAAAAAGTAGTGGAAATCGATAAAATTGCGGTGTTTGCGAAACTCAGAGCAGCGCTGAGTAAATCTTTGTTTTTCCATAATTTCTCTCATTGGATTTGTCATTATAATCGTAATATAATATATGCTAAACTTGGACTGTAGAACGGTACTAAATACTTAGTTAAATTGGGGGATATGGAAAATGTCTGTAATGCAACTGGATTTGGTATTTGGCTATGGATCTGGATAATACAAGCAGTTCCCATTCCAAAATCCCAAGTTCACTACAATGCACTATGGGGCGAAATCCGAAATATCGAATATTTATTAATAACTTCTATAATAAGCTAAATTTTTGAATACGGTTTTTTTATTCATGTTATGTACACCTTCAGAAATGTTTTTGGAAAAGTGGGCGTGTCACCACCCCCGGCCTTAGTTTTTTTTATATTTTTTTTTGGTATCGGTAGCAAGTAAGCTCATAATTTTTGTTCCAAATAACAAGCTTTGAGCTTGTTTATTATAAGCAATAAAGAGAAAAACTAATTGTTAGACAAAGAAAGTTGTGTGGTCTAATATATGGTTGTGAGCATAAAATTAAAAAACAAAAAAATTTGGGGCTGGGATTTTGACACGCCTCTTTTTTCAAAAAATTTCTAGGGGTATACATAATACTAGAAAAAAAACCGCATCAAAATATATGAAGTAGTTTTCGGGTTAATAATAAATACCTCAAAAACTGGTCAAATACCTCATACGACAAGCGAGCAAATCAGCATGGAAAAATTGTGAGGTTAAGTCCTAAAAAATTTATTTGCGCGGATTATCGCAAATTGTTCAAATTGAGACATATTGCCTTTAAATAACATTGAATGGATCTACGACATACAGTTGGACTTACATTAAGCCTCGTTAAGCATCATTGCTAAATTCCTTCGCAAAGTTGATATTTCTTTCCAAGAAATTATCTTTCAAAGCATTAATTAATATAACAAAATATAAACAGAACACGTACAAATACAGAATACTAGTAAAACCAACACATAGTACAAACCCGTATAATTGGTATCCATTTTAAATATTGTAAAAAAAATGATTAGCCTTTGTGCAATACCAATTTGAAAATAGGCTGCAAAAATGTTGCACTGTTAACGAACGTGCTTTTCGGAAGCAACAGCTGACTTTAACAGCTGTCAGGGTTAACATTTTTCTGTTATTTAACATTTTTGGTACAGAACTTTACAGTTTGAAGTTTTCTTAAGATGTTAATACCAAAACAGTAGTAAAATTAATACCTTGATAAAATGACTAAATAGTCGATTTTTCGGATTTCGCCCCATAGTGCGAAAAAGAGAATATGGAATTTTGACGAGGTCTGTCTGTCGATAGATTTGCAAGTACGAAATCGGTATGGAGATTATATGTCAATGTTATATATTTGATATATATGTATGTAGTTCTGCATATGGGAAAATTTGCAATTTATTTTTATTAAGTTTTGTTACCTTGTATTTTAACATTTTTTGCATACATTGTGAAAACGATTGAAGTTGTTCTTTCTGTTGTTGTTGTTGTTGTTTACTTAACTACAACCACATAACATTATTGTTGCTGCTGTTGCGGTCATCTATATATTTATGTTGTATATGTATAAGTGTTTATTTTAAATGGGACAAAAAATTTTGATTTATTTCACTAATTTTCTTTTTTTTCTTGCTTTCTTGATTTGCCTCTGATTTATTACGTTAGCAAATTGCTGTTGTTGGTTTTTTACTATAATGCAATTAGTTGATGTTATTTAATTTAATTTAATATTTTTGTTAACAATTTTTATTTTGTGTGTGTGTGTGTGTGTGTGTGTCTGTTATTATATATGTATATATATAGTTGTTTTATCTGCTTTTTAATTAATAATAGTATTTATTATTAATGCATAATTTAGGCATTTGCTTTGTTTTGTTTTTTCCTTAGATTTCCATTTTTGTTTTTTTTTTTTGTTTTTTGGATTTTTGTTTTTGTTTCCATTTTGTTATTTTGTCAAATATGTTATGCTAAATATTTGCCTTGCGCCCAATGTACAAGCATCCATACACACATACATACATACGTGCTAGCCATTCTCTTGCTCACGCACACACACACACACATACGCACATACGCACATACCCTCGTCTATGTGATCTCTTAGGACTTTTGAAGATCACAACTTGCATACTAGTATAGGTGAGTGCATGTGCATGTGCATGTGCATGTGTGTGTGTGTGTGTAAGCTGTTAAACAATTTCCGCGCTTGTATGATTAATAAATGTGAAAATTGTTGTTGTTTGTTGAATTTACTTACGATCCTCTCATTGCATTACCATTTGTTAGCGATTGTATGTGTGAGTGTATGCGTGAATTTTGTAAATTGGTTGCTGTTAAATTTACTTAAGCCCCGTTTTTGCATAAGCGGGCGAGCGAAAAAAATGTTAATAACAGTACGCTGTAAACAAGATTTACATTAACAGAGTGCCGCCATTGCGCTAACCCGATGCGCTGGCTGACGCTGCCGCTGCCGCCTGTTCGGCCTCTGCCGCTGCGCCGTTGTCGCCGCTGCCGTTGCCACCACCACCATTAGCACCACCGCTACCACCGCCATCATCACTGCCAGCGCTGGCTTCACCATCACCATTGCCGCTGACGTTGGCGCTGGCGCTGCTGTTCAAGGCGTTGTTCGACTGCGAACCTGCAAATGTTAGTGTACAAAAAAAGAAGAAAGTAGAGTTGTTGTTGTTGTTGCTGTTGCTGCAACACTGTGCGCTGCTGTTAATAGAAATATGTTAACAGAAAAAGAGAAATACAGACAGAGAGAGAGAGTGAAGAGCGAGCTAGCGCGCAACAAGTTCACAAGAGCATGCAAATATTGAGCGCCATACATGGCAATGGAGAGGAGCAGATACAACAACATTAATATGCATGTACGTTAAACGCAACCACAGAAGATTCTCTTCTGCAGGCTGCACCCCCGCCCCCTTCTTCAACCCCGCTAGCAACAACAAGAACACAAAATGTACAAATGAAATAAGGCAAAAAAATGTGAATTCGTTTAAATGTTTTTTCTTTGTTTGTTTTATTTTTTTTATTGTTTTTATTTTTATTATTTTTTTTGTAATTTTTGTTTTTCAGCATATTTTTGTTTTGTTTTTCGCTTTTGTAATTTTGCTCAGTGTGTGTTCTCCATGTTCATTTCATTCATCTTCATCTTCATATTTATTTGTATCTTTGTCAACAACTTCGCCTTTTGTCTATGTACTTGTTTATCATGATTATTATTATCAAATATTATTCTTATTAGCATTACAATTGGTTATTTGTATACATAACGGTGTATGTGCATGTACATAGTTATGTGTGTATTTGTGTATGTGTGTGTGTTGGAGCTGTTGTTGTTGTTGTTGTTGTTATTGTATTAAAATTAATATAAATGATCCATTCCACAAGGCATAAGTTTCTATACTTTATTTTTTTTTGCTCTAAACTTCCGATTCTTCTTCTTCTTTGTGTCCAATTTGTTTGTATGGGTGTGTGTGTGTGTGTGCCTAAATTACTAGGAAAAAAGTCGATTTCATTGTTGCATTTGTTTTTAATTGTTTATATTATGTATGTATTTAATTAGCATAAAATTTAGTTTAAAGTGCTTTATAATAAACTATATAAATAAATATATACGTTTTGTTTTTGTTTTTACAATTACATTTTTTTGCTTTTAATTATGTTATGCAATTTGCAAATTGTTTCAACAAATGTAGCGAATTCATCATCATTCAATCGATGTCGATAATCGATAATCGATAACCGATTTTGATAGCCGGAAGCATTTGCTGTCTGCGTTATGTGCTGCTGTTTTGGATTTGAAAACTTTGATTATACACAAATACATGTAAGCTATGTATGTTTTAGTATATTTTATATATTTTATGTATGTATATTTATCTCATTATTATGTATTTTTATCTACATATTGCAACTAAACCAGCGATACGACGAATACATTCATACAATACGCACACACACACACATATACATATGTATATATGCATACGCATGTGCCATTTTATCTATGTGTGTGTATATAGAGCATACAATAGCTAACGGTATTAAACCGTTCTTCTTCTTCTTCTCTCGTCTGTTCACATCCTAATACATAATTTGATTAAAAAAAAAGAATTAAGTGTTTACATCAAAAATTGTTATTAATGTTGTTGTTTTGTATATTTGTTGTTTTTGTTTTTAAGTAATTCACTATATTTAATATACATACAATTAATTATTGTATATTTTATTTATTATGTGTGGAGTTGTTGTATTTTTGCTTTCATTTTTTTGTTTTTGTTTTGTTTGCTTTTGTTGTTGCTTCACTCAATGTACGCTGCTTTTATTTATTACAAAATAATAATAATTATTATTTAATAAAAATAATTTATTTATTTAATATGTATGTATGTATGTATATAATGCGTTTTACAAAAAAAAAAAAGTATTTATATATATGTATATTTTTATTTATATAGTCATAATCAATTATAATTAATTAATGAATGCATTAATTATTTAGTTTTAGATATATATTTATACCGCAAAACATTAGTATATTTGCATAATTTGTTGTTGCAGTTTTGTTTGTTTGTTTTTCTTTCCATTGAATTAATTGTAAGTTTAACATAGCATTAACATTATGTTAAGTTGTTGTTAATTTTGATGCAGCCATCTTCATCTTCTACTTCTTATGATAAATATATTTTTATGCAATTGCTGTTACATTTTTTATCGATGCAAAGTTATCAAACGAATAGAATATTTTCTTACTATTCAATCATCATCATCATTATTATTATTAAGGATCAACAAAGTGAATCAAGTTTTGCGTAAGTTTTGATGTAACTATATTTTTATTTATTTATTTTTTTTTGTTTATTATTATTATTGGGCGCCCTCAGCGGATAATTCTGATCAGAAATCATAATAGCTGATTACTACTTCTTTCATAAATCAGAAGATTTGGATATTGGCGAGCACAAAAAATAAATTGAACAAAATCGATAAATATCGATTTCTTACGCATTCTTTAAATCGATAGTTTTAATAAATAATTAATGATTCAAATTACCCGCTGAATATCCGCATGTTGCTTTTCACTACACATATCGTAATAAAAAAAATAAATAAAAAATAGGAAAATTTGTATGCAATGACTTTTGTTTAACTTTATATTGGTGTGAGTGGGGGGTGTGTGTGTGTGTATCTTTTTAGATTATGGGGGGTAGGGGGGATTACAATTCCACAGCGAAAGCTGCCAGTTTTCAGTTTTGCCAGCGTTCTTTTTTTTATATTTTAGTTTCTTTATTAATTATTTAAAAAAAAAAAGATAATTATAATAATAATAATAATAAAAACAAGCCATTATTGGCATTAGCAATGACATTACTATTACAGTTATTATTAGTTTTTTTATTTTAGTTTTAAAATAAATTTAATTTTTAGCTATGTAAAATTTTGAATTACATTTGTTGTTTTTCGTGTTTTTTTTCTCATTCTCTTTATATAATTTGCAGTTTTTATTTGTATTGTGTTTTGTTTTATGCATGAGTTTTACATATATTTTATTTGCTATTTTATATGCATTTCATTTTTTGTATTCCTTTTTTTTTTATTTTAATGAATTTGCTGCAAATTGCTTTAAATTAATAAATTTATTATATTGTGTGTGTGTGTGTGTGTGTGTGTGTGTGTGGTGTGGGTGTGTATATATCAATGTATATATATATTTATATATAGTTATATTTAATTTTTGCCAGTTGTAGTTTTTGCTTTTATTTTGCATTTCCCATTTTTTGTTTTGTTTTGTTTTCTTTTGTTTATTATTGAATACGCCATTCTCTCAGTATGTGTGTGTGTGTGTTGTTTGTTGATTTATTTGATATATATTTATTAGTATATATATAAATATAGATGTATATTATATACATACATATATATGTATAAATATATATATATACATATATGTTACTATTGCCCCTATGAATCTGTAAATAAAACAAAAAGAAACAAAAAAGAAAAAATAAATTAAATTCAATTTACAAAAAATCATAAAATTTAAAAGCTATAAAATCAAGATAAATATCAAGCTAGCAAATGATAGAAGTAATATTTATTATATACAATAATTCCATCCAACGGGACATTTACTATATACGATATTATATAAATATATAAAGAGGGATTGAGGCACAGGGAGAGACTGGGCTTAACTCTATATACATACATTATATATAGATCAATTCTATATTTAGCTCTTTGAATGGCACATGCATTAATGCAAAGGAAAAGTTCAACTCGGTAAACCGAAGTTCGATAAATAATCTTGCAGATACATATATTTTCTGATATTTTTGTAATATCGAGTTTTCCCTAACATTAACCTGTCACTTTATTAAAATATTGAATATTGTTTAACACTGGGATGGTCAATATTTTTAGCACTACATAATGCTACTTTATCTAAGCTGGCAAATCAGCAACGGACTATGATTGTAGTCAAAAGATAATACAAGTATAAATTCCGTAACGATCTTTATTCAATCTGGGGTTTAAACGGACCAGCACAATATTATGATTTTGTAACCTGTTTAAAGTTCTATATAAGCTTCGAATCGTAGACCGTTTGTCCATAGAAAGATCTAGAATCTAAAGATCTATTAATTGGAATCTATTAATCTGTATTTTTTACCCTTTATCATTGAATCTATAAATTATGGAACTGCTTGTCCTATGATCGTTTCGATTTATAAAGAAATTCTATGGATCTGTATTCTCAATGATACCGATAAAGATCTTAAAGACCGATTTTGTAAATATATTTGAATATTCAGATGTATTTTTTTCATCTGCAAGTTTATAATTGCAACACAAAGAGAAGAAAATCGAAATAACAACATAAAGAAGATGACAAAATATACAATAAAAGGGGGGTAAGGAGAAGAAGATAGAGAGAGAAGGGAGGAGCCGCGACCCTTAGCGACAGACACAGCACGACAAAAAAGAGAGAAACAAGTGAATCAATTCATCAATTCCAAGCCAAGTGAATAACTCATTTATTTGAATAAACAAATGTACGATTGATTGATTGATTGATTGATTGTATTATTTGAATATGAGTGCATGTGTGCATGATTCATCATGAAAGATGTGCCTTTTTCCAGCAACAAATTCACCTAGTTGCGTGTTGCAAGTTGCATGTTGTTGCCTCGCATAAGATTCGGATTCGGATTCGAGTTCAAATTCAGTTTTTGGCGTGCGGATTCAATAACTGGAGCTTGTATTTGAACTTGGTTTTGGATTTGATCTTGATTTTGGACTTGGTCTTGGATTTGTGCTTGAGCTTGAGCTGATTGCGTGTGGTGTTTGCGTTTGGTCTTTGGCAAGCTTTTTGGGTGGGTCGCAGCTAAATAAAGAAGCATGCAACCAATTCAGAGACAGACTGAGAGAAAGAGTCTATTGTCTTGACGTGGCACAGTGGGCAAAACCGTTGGATCTGCTTATATAAATTAAACAATTTTTTAATATCGAATATGGCTTCTTTCTTTTCTATTTTATTACTTTAAGCAGCTTATCGATCATTGTTTGTGTTAAGTTTTAATATCAGTATTTATACAGCTTTGATTTTTAAAAGCAAAAACAAATGAATCGATTTAATTAAAAAATAAAGCTAGTTTTTTGCATGCTTATTTTCTGCATTTTTTTCCAGAATAATGCTGTAGAGCAGCGGTGGGCACGCAGTGGCTCCGGGAGCAGCGACTGCTCCCAACTATTTTTCTGCCTACTCTTGTAGTAGTTATTGTTGTGCTCTCGAATTCAGATTTCGTGCCCACCGCTGCTGTAGAGCATAACATTTAATATGTCTTTCCATTATTTGATTTTTCATTACTCGCTCAACGTGATTGTGATCAAATTTGTAAGTCAATTTATGCTTCCTTTTTTTGAAATGCATTTTTTCGGCCACAATTTTTTTTATTTGTTATGTTATTCGAAAGTCCTTTACATATTTTTGAAGGTAATTTCCTTAAATAAATATTTTTTTTTAATAATACCAAATAGAGAAAAAGAAGTGTTACAATTTACAGATGAACGATTACTTTTTGTTGCTATTGAATACAGTAATTAATATAAGCAAATTTAGCGGTTTTGCCCACTGTGCGATGGGGGGAGGGAGAATCTGTTCTGTTCTGGCCTCAAAGAGAGTGAGGGAGAGCGAGAGAGAGAGAGATTGGTTTACTCACCAGTTATATTGGTGCCACCAGCGTTGCTTGTGGCAATCGCGCCGGCTGCTGTGGCAGCTGCCGCAACACCACCACCGCCACCGCCGGCGCCAGTTGCGGCCGCATTTGATAGCTGCGTATTTGGAGCCGTTGCAGCGGCATTTGGCGCGGCAGTTGCAGTGCCGCTGTTGCTGCTGCTACTGTTGTTGCCTTGCTGCTGTTGCACGCCACCAGCTGCTGCTGCTGCCCCACCGACGCCAGCTGCTGCTGATGTTGTACCTGCTGCTGCTGCTGCTGATGTTGGCGCCTGCTGCTGTTGCTGCTGTGACTGTGCGGCACCATCCGCCGACGCACCGCTGCCGGTTGAGGAGACGCTGGTTGAGCCACTGGCTGCGGCAGTTGCTGTGCCACCGCCAGCCGAGGCGCGTACTGCGGCATTCTGCAGAT
The DNA here is from genome assembly GCA_037043495.1 of Drosophila recens. Classification (NCBI taxonomy): domain Eukaryota; kingdom Metazoa; phylum Arthropoda; class Insecta; order Diptera; family Drosophilidae; genus Drosophila; species Drosophila recens. The sequence continues at coordinate 247,758 of JBAMBJ010003635.1, read as the reverse complement.
GCTTTGGCAACAACTGTGGCACTAAGCTAGGCTGTATCGAGAGCTCTGCGAAAACAATCAAAGAAAATCTCACATTAGTTTTATTTATTCTTGTATTTTTTTGTTAAAGCTTTGGGCTTATAAAACAATTGATTGGTGTTGTAAAATGATATTATATTTAATAGCGCATTCAAAAATCGTCAATTCGGATTCGATTCCTTTTCTGTTTGCTCAAAACTAATTCGAAAATCGAAACGCTCTATTCGAGTTTTCGTTATAAACATATGGGCATTTCTCCAGAAATGTCAACCAAGCCTAAAAACGAAAAATTGCTCAAAAACTCACATTTTGTGCAATTATGTTCCAAAAATGTGTTCAAGTTATTTATTTAAGCAATATACGCTAGAAGAAATTCAATAGGATGAACATATAGATTCTACATTGGAATAAATTCACTTTTTCCATATTTATGTCCATTTTCTTAAAAATTGATTTTTAAAATGGACCGTTTGTATTTTTTCGATTACACTAAGTAAAATAGTAAGATTGTAACATAAACCATTTTAATACATAGAAATATATTGAAAGTTTAATTTAAAACAAGTTTTTCGAGCTGTTTCGATATATTATTTAAAAAAAGAGAGACAGAAACAACAGAAATATTTTGTGGAAAAAAATGTCACGTGCGACATGTCGCATGCGACAGTGACTCAAATTACATTTAAAAAAAAACTACTTGATATTTTTAAATCAAACAAAAAGCATTTTTTAGATAAATGAATACATTACATTTCAAAATAAATAGCATCAAAATATACGTTCACATTTTGCCGAAATCAGTGCTAGAACTGGTCGCCGAAAAAACGACTTCTATCTGAGTCGCGTGCGAATGCCTTAGTTTTTTAAAATAATCTGGAAAACGAACAATTTCCCAAAATCCACTTTAGCACCAATTATAGTGCTAATCAATACCTATAAGTTTCTCCTTTTGTTTTAACAAAATAATGTTATGGCATATGTTTTATTTCACTTTGAATGCGTACGAATGTCGCATTCGACATGGGAGAATTACCCATATGTTGATTTTATTTACGAATTTTAACCCTTAAATTCCCAATAAAAATCTTCATTAAAACTACTCTAATTTCTAATTATTTATAATTTTGATTTTGTATTTCGTTACACAATTTGTTAATTATCTAAATTTCCGATCAGTCAGTATTATTTTTTTATTCACTCTCCACAATGAGATTTACTATGTATTATTTTTGACTGAAAATCAGTGATCGCTTGAATCGCTGACAACGCATAAAAATTACTGCATTCTTTTAGGCGCATGTGTAAATACGGTAATATTTAATGATCTTGATCAGTTGTGGGCTCGAAATAGGCAAAAAAAAAAAAATAGTTGGGAGCAGTCGCTGCTCCCGGAGCCACTGCGTGCCCACCGCTGATCTTGATGATCTTCGATTATAATAAAATAGAACTTTAATCATCATTTGGTTGCTATAGCCTTTATAAGCCCTAAGATGTAGGTGTTCATGCAAAAGGATATACGGTGGATTTATTTATGAAATGAATCTCTAGCGTCTATCAAATTGATCGAAATAAGCTAACGATTGTTTTACATGCCCATTTTCGTTGATTTCGTTAATCTCATTGATGGCACTTACCATGCTCTGTGAAGTTGAAAAGTGGCGGCATCTCGCGTCCATTGGGCAAGGTGTGATTGCCCTCCATGCGCAGCTCATCGAAGAACGGATGTGCACAGGCCTTGAGCGGTGTTATGCGTGCGCTGGGCGTGTACTCTAGCAGCTGGGACACCAAGTTGATAGCTTCTGTCGGAGTGCGTATACGGAACACCTGTTGTACACAAGACAATGAAACGAACATTAGTTTCAAACATTCAATTCCATGTGCAACTGTAACAAACAGCAGCATCAGCGTCGACAATTTTTTTTTTTTTTTTTTTTTTTTTTTGTGGAAAGGGAGCAAAAGACACACACGATAATAAAGATCTATAAGTATATATTGTATATAAGCATTCTTATTTACAGCAAATACTGCTGTGGCAGAGGACGGGAGACAAACAAGGCGTGGGACAAGACGACGGTTTAATTGGAAAACGTAGGAAAACAACAATCAAGTCAAGTCAAAGCAAATCAATTCAAGTTCAAATTCAATTCAATTTAAACTCAATCTATCAATCAAATCAATCAACATTTTTAGCAATGTAAAACACTTTTACAGCATGGAGAGCGCGCGTGGCATTTTTTATTTTTTATCTTATAGCTCATGAGTTTAAAGCTGAAGCTTGCCAAGTGGAAGGACATGAAGCTGTGGATCAAAACTGTAATGCAACAGACGATTTAAATATTTTGAAACAGTTAAACTGTTCAACCAAAAGGTTACGATGATGCGTAGTGTAAAATTCGGGAGCACAACAATAGCAACTACAACAACATCAACAGCGAATAGTTAGAGGCAGCCGCTGCTCTCGGAGCCACTGCGTGCCCACCACTGATCTAAACTGTTATACAGTCAATAAGAGTGACATACAGCGAAAGGGTAACACATTTGCATTAATAATTCGATCAGACAACATTGTTAACATTGTATAACAACTGTTATACAACTGTTGGACAGATGTGCACATGTATGATAAGCATTTGCCGCAAACAGCATTAAAGCATTTTTTTTTATTTTATTGTCCGTTTAATTTAGTTTTATTTTTTTTTGGTTTTTTTTGGAAAAGATAATTTGAATAAAATTTTGTTTCTTCTTTTTGTTTTTGTTTTGTTGGTTTCATTTCGGCTTACTCTCAATTGTTGTTTCTGGTTTAGGGCGTTTGGAAATTGGGTGCGTTCGAGTAGTGACTGCAACGAATTGTTATGTACACTTCAATTACGATTTGAAAATTAAAAACACACGATTAAGAGTGAGAAATAGAGAGAGAGAGGGAGCGAGAGAGGGAGCGAAGGTGAGTGAGAACGAGAGTCTATAAGCAAAATATTGTTATACACGATATTCGTACAGTTAGTGACAAAAGGACTATATCAATCAAAAAGGGCAGAGCTTTCAAAAGGTGACATGAGAGAAAGAGAGAGGGCGTATCGTTGAGAATATATCGAGTGGAGAATGTTGGTGACGCGTTTGTTTTCTGGTAATACGGCAAAAAAATATTAACGGGGAGGATAGATGGATTCAATATTTCCATAAACTTACTTTCTGCCATGGATGACTCTTAATCTGTGGAAATTTGAATTCCGTATAGTTCGGATTCATTTCGCGTATTTGTTCTCTTGTCGGTGTGCCCAAAACTTTGATAACTTCGACCAGTTGATCGACACCCGAATCACCCGGAAATATTGGCTGTCCCAGCAGCAGTTCGGCAAGCACACAACCGGCGCTCCATACATCTAAAGAGAAAGAAACCCATGTTAGTATAACAGTTTTAAATCTTTAATTTAAATAAATAATGTTCGTTGATTTACCAATTTTAGTTGTATAGTTGATGGCGCCAAATATGAGCTCGGGTGCCCGATAATATCGGGAGCAGATATACGAGACATTCGGCTCGCCGTGTAACAACTGCTTGGCACTACCAAAGTCACATAACTTGAGTACGGCCGTATCCGGGTCGAGCAGCAGATTCTGCGGCTTGATATCACGATGGCAAATGCCCAGCGAGTGGATGTAGGCCAAGCTTCTGAACAATTGATACATGTAGAGCTGAACATAAATATATAAATAAATAGCACACATTAAAATTGATCACTATTCATATTTTCCTTGCTCTGGTAACTTAAATCAGCGGTGGGCACGCAGTGGCTCCGGGAGCAGCGGCTGCTCCCATTGCTGTATAATGTTGTCGGTTATTTTTAGAAAGATCATATCAATTCTTTATCAACTCCACCGAAAAATCGCACTTTGCTGACATTGATTTTTCTCAGGGATTTTATTTTTTAAAATATACATTATTAAGTTATTATAAAGTTAATTGTTGATTTTTATCAAACAAATTAAACGAAAACACTTATTTTTCGATCTAAATAATTCAATTTTTATTTTTCAACTTTCATAATAAAAATTGAAGAAGAATTCTTACTTTCAATTTTTATAATAAAAATTGAAAAATAATTTTTTGTTTTCACTTTTTATAATAGCTTTTATTTTCAATTGCTGCAATAAAAATTAAAAAATAATTTTTATTTTAAATTTTTATTATAAAAATTGAAAAATAATTTTAATTTTTAATTTTTATAATAAAAATTTAAAATAAAAGTTTATAGAGTTTCTCATAACTCTTATTTGCGGTCCCTGATTTTCCTCATCGACGATGAAGAAGGCGACATTGAGTTATTGGCTGCCCACCGCCGTTCTTGGCGTAATTCTGTTCAAATTTCAATTCAAACTCACCCGTATAAAGTTGATTGGTATCGTTTGCTTGGTTTTGGCATATTGACGTGCCACTTTGTATACAGTTTCTGGTATATATTCGAGGACTAAATTCAAAAATACTTCATCACGCTATAAATTGGAAAAGAAATAAATATATTTTTATTAGTTTTATAGATTGTTTAACAAACTTATAAATAATTATATATTTTGTTTTATGATGAGCGAATCAGGCGAGCTCCAAACTGCAAATGCGGGAATTTTCAAATTTCATTTGATTTTGTTCTTATGTTTGCTTTTTTGCATGCGCGATCAACGATGACGATTACGATAAACGATAACGATCAGCTTTACTTCCATTAAGTTCTTAACTAGCCAGCTAGCCAAAATGAAGTTTTTTGGAGGTTGTTTATCTTTTTTTTTGTATCATATCTGCATCTGGGGAGGGTTATGCATATTTGGATATTTGTTTGGCATTTGCGAGAAGGAGAGTTCGAAATATTGGGCGAAAAAAAAAAAAAAAACTAAAGCATGCACACGCATTGGCCTTGTTCTCTTCTTCTTGCTAGCATGCTGATTCTTATACTTGTCGCCACATCGCAAAGTAACGGATATAGAGAGAGAATAGATATTTATATATAAAAATATATATATATATGTATAGACATTTATATACAAAAATATATATATGTATATTAGGGTGTCCCTTATTTGGTCAAAGTCAATATTTTTAAACGCATACGGGCTAGTTCTGTTCATTAGGTCCTAAAGCACTCAGAAATAAATTTTTACCTCAATCGGAGTATGATAACCCGTGCCGACTTGGAGCGGAAAATTTAAAGATTATATGGGACAAAAAAAAATTTTTATTTTTTTTTTAATTTTTTATTTTTTTATTTTGTTTATTAGGTCCTAAAGAACTCAAAACCAAGTTTTCACCTAAATCGGAGTACGATAACCCATTCAAATTTGCATCGAAACATGAAAAATCATCGAAAAATGTATAATCAGTGATAAAGTACTGTTTTTTCATGTTTCGATGCAAATTTGAATGGGTTATCGTACTCCGATTAAGGTGAAAACTTGGTTTTGAGTTCTTTAGGACCTAATAAACAAAATAAAAAAATAAAAAATTAAAAAAAAATAAAAATTTTTTTTGTCCCATATAATCTTTAAATTTTCCGCTCCAAGTCGGCACGGGTTATCATACTCCGATTGAGGTAAAAATTTATTTCTGAGTGCTTTAGGACCTAATGAACAGAACTAGCCCGTATGCGTTTAAAAATATTGACTTTGACCAAATAAGGGACACCCTAATGTATATATATTAATGTATAAAGTAGAAGAGACAGACAGAAAGATAGAGAGAGAGAGCGATAAACGCATGAGAGAGCGAGCGTAATGTGCGAAAATTGAGAGTTTTAGCGATCAAGAGAGAGAGAGAGAGAGAGAGCGAGAGGGAACGTAAGAGAACAATCTCATCTCAATCTCTCTCTCTCTTTCTCTCTTGCTTTGTAATTGTTTGATACCTGCGGCTTAAGCACAGCGGCTAAAATGCCCAAATCGATGGGAAACTCGGCCAACTATGTAAAATAATATATAATAATAATCATAATAATATGTATAAAACAACAATCATAATTATAATAATAATAAAAGCAAGAGAATAGATTGATAATTGTCTTTAAACTATTGATTGAGAACAAAAACAACTTGAGTGCAACATTAGCTGGGAACTCAGATCGTATGGAAATTGCCTAGAGAACGTATAGAGATCGATTGTATAGAGATCGCATTGATATCGTTAATTTTACAGAACATTTAAGAAATCGTCAAATGATCGTATATAAAGATTTTAGAATAATTTAGATCTATAGATCGCTAAGAGTTCATCTAATAATTCCATAGAAATCGTATAGAGATCGCTTAAATATACTTTGATCGTTTTTAATTAAACAGATTAATCATAGATCGTAAAGAGATCGCACATCGATCATTATCGAGATCGTGTAAAAATCGCCTATAGATCGTTTAGTGAATTTATAAATATTTCAGATAGTATTTTAAAATTTCTTAAACATATCAAAAATAGTTAATAAATACTTCTCTTACCTTTTCACCACTCGAATAGAAAAAGTATAAAAGTTTTACAATATTACAATGCTCCAATCTGCGCATTATTTGCAATTCACGATTCTGCAAAGAAATACACATTATTATATTGAAATATATATTATCTAAGGACAATTGAGACTTACCTTAAATCGTCTGTCTTGTAAAACTTTTTTGATTGCAACCAATTCGCCGGTATCGCAGAGTTTCGCCTGAAAGACGACACCAAAGCTGCCATTGCCGATGACTTTTGTATCTGTATAGGAAACTTCTTGAACCCGATCGGTGCCTTGGCCGGGCGTTGCAACGACTGTTGTAATTTTGGAACCATCACGACCTGGAAAAGGTTGAAAAATAAAATAACAATGTATAAGCATAACGTTGAGAACTAAGAACTTTTGATAACTAAAGTAGAGCTGCACACACACTTTTTTTGTTAGATAAATAAGTTTAACCCGTCCCCGTTAGGTGGTAATACCTGTTGTTTCCCAGGCGCCCTCTAGTTTCTCCTTGCTCCTATCGACCTCCTTTGGAATGGACAATGCGACGCTATGTTCGGGCCACAAATCATTCAATTTGCCGATCAATTGTTTCATGCCTAACGCACGAAAAGATCGGTTTTTTTTTTCCAACAATAAGAGATCAGTGAAAGTTAAAGATAGAGACAGAGAGAGAAAGAGTAAGAAAACGTGAGAGTGAACGACTGAGAGAAAAAGAAGAGTGAGCGGCAGGAGATTCAAAAAAACACTTGAAAACGGGGGAAAAACGTAGAGAGCGAGCGTGTGAATTTGGTAACATTGGAAGCACATGCATAGAAATGACTTTTATCTTTATCTTTTTGTATTTCGGTATCTGCTTTGTTTACATATTTATCAATGTGGTGTCTTTACTCGTATCTTCTTTATTCATATTTTGACCATCTTTATTTCAAAGTTTACCTTTTTCGGAATTTTCGTTTGTATTTCTTTCAATATTATAAATATCATCCTAACCATTTTGTAGGATTCGTCCAACATATTCAAATTTATTTATTTGTTCTGAAGCTTTATCGATTTATCTATTTCATTATTATTTTATTTGAAATGTTTATATTTATATTAACCTTCAGTTTCTTAAATTTCATTATAAAACCAGTAGTAATAAGTTTCTTTTTCTGAGTCCCTATCTTGCATTTGTCTTTTTTATTTTTAATATTTTTAAACTTTTTTTTAATTACGTTTTTTTAAGTCTGATCCATCTGTAGCTTTGTTTAAACATGCTTGTCTATAGTTTTCTATATGGTAGTTTATAGTTTTTTAACATCGTTGAATTTATCCTTGTCTTCATTTTGTTCATTTTTATTTCTATATCCTTAATCTATTTTTTTTTTATATTTCTTTTTATCTTTATTACATATTTTTTTTATATTTCTTTTTGTCTTCATTATCTATTTTTTTATATATATATTTTTACTGTAGGATCCTTACTTGTTCCATTTTAATTAAAATTTTCTTTATTATCTTTATCTATTTATCTTTTTATGCTGATCGACGACGTAAAGGGGTTAGGGGCGGAACAGGCGGGTGGCGTTGTCGCTGCTACGTCTACGTCTTTACGTGATCAACCCAATGGCAATCTAGCGCTGTCTATTGAGGAATCGAATCTTTTTTTTATTTTATTTTGATTTTATTTCATTTATAATTAATTTTGGCATTAGCACAAGTTTCGACGTGGCAGCAGAGCAGCTGCTGTGCCCCATCTGCCATGGGAGACGAGACGAGATGAGATGAGAACGAGATCGAGATGAGGACGAGTTTGTTGTGGGGCAAGAGACGTAGGCGAGGTTGCGAGGTAATTCAATGGGCGTGGCGTTGCTATGTGAGGTTGAGTTGAGGTGGAGGTCAACGCTACACAAATTGAGTTGGAATTGGGAATTGTAAATGCAATTGGGATACACAAAAGGGAGTAAAGAGTGCGCGGAAAAGGGAAGGGAAAAAGAGTAAGGAAAGAGTTAATAGACTAATCGCTTGTACTTGGATCCTTGTACTGTTTGCCCCCCAATGAGCCAGAGCTACTGCGCGTCTGCAACTTTGGTTTCTTGAGGGCGGCCAAAAGCGACGCTGATGACGTTGAGGCGCCTCCAGAATTCTGGCTGCCAATTTTCGCCATTGTTGTGGTGTTTGTTGTTGTCATTGATGTTTTGCCATTGGCCGGACGACGTTCCTTGCGACCTTTCGATGTTGTTGTGGTTGTCGTTGTTGTTATTGAACTCTTTGATGATGTTGTTGACGAAGATGATGATGATGACGTTGAGGATGATGTTGTTGACGAGGCACTGGAACTGGATGCTGCTGATGTTGTTGCCTCCGATGATGAAGAGTTGTTGTCGCTGCTGGATTTTGTCTTGGATTCGGAATCACTAGAGTTTTTCGATGAATCACGTTTCAATTGTTTACCCTTGCTGCCAGTCGGTGGAGCAATTCCCAACTCCGTGTTGGGCAACGACGAGTGACGTTTTATCTTTGATTTGGCTTTGCATTTGACTTTCGTTTGGGGTTTGCGTGGCGGCATCGGTGTCCAAGGTCGACTGGTTGTGGCCGCCGCAGCGGCAGCGGCTTCATGGGCCGCCCGCACCGCTTCAATTTCGGCAATTGGGGCGTTGTAGAAATGCCTCGATGCCAAGTCGAGATTCTTTGTTGCTGTTGTTGCTGATAACGATGCCGATACCGATGAATTGCCACTGATATTGGCGGTGGCGGTGTTGGTGGTGGTGGTGCAGGCGGCGGGTGCACTGCCTGGTGCCGTAATTGTCTCAGCGGCACCATCCGATTCACTGGCATCGTTGACGGTGGTGGTGCGCTTCTTGCGTCGCACCACACGCACCACCTTACGGAGGCGACTCGGCACCGGTGTCTTCTCCACTTTGATGATGCCAATTCAGCTAATTCAAATTAAGGCAACTCTGGGTCACTAGGTTCGCTTTTTAGCTGGCTTTTTTTTAGGCTATGGCCTAGTTGTTTGTTATATTTCTTTTTTTTTTCTTTTTTGCGGCGCGTGTGCGTTTTATTTTTTGCCCACTTGACCAACTTTTCTCGCGATCGTTTGACGTTTAACGCGTCGTTGTTGTCTTCGAATCACAATCAAACATTAAAAAAAAACCATCGATCTTCGATTCAATTCGATCGATCTTCAAATAGTTTACAAAAAAAAAAAAAAAAAAAATGCACAAAGATTTACAAAAAATAAACCAGTATAGAAATAGAAAGGCAAACAACGACAACCACAACAACAACAGCACAAAAGAAATCAAATTCAAATCCCCCGCGATCGCGTCTTAACTTAGATCTATCTAACTATATATCTCTCTATATATATTTTATGTATATATATAAATGTATTTTATCAAAAAATTAAATAAAGAACGCAAGTCGATCTGAGAGTTCCGATCAGCGGCGATGCGATCGCTCGAACTTCCGTTGCACAATTGGGCCAAAAGCAGCTTTCTTGTTTGGCTCGAAGCAACAAAACTTGGCGAGGACACGACGCGATGCGAAAACGACGACGACGACGACGACAGTGACAACCGAACGACGGCAACAACAACAACAACTACAAACCACAAGTCGATCAATGTACAAATCTACAATCCAACAATTTAACGTTCCACAATTCCACATAACATAATGCACACAGGTGCATCAGCTGTTACTCTTTCTACATTCCAATAACATAATCATAACATGGACCTCAGCTGTTAAACATTCTACATTTCACGATCAATGACGAATTGAACCCACAAGCATAATCCACACAATCAGCTGATTCATTGCGCGCACGCGACTCTAAAGCATTTTAAAATGTTCCCGCATTTTTTTCCTATTTTTTTTTTGACAATAGCCTCATGAAAATTTCATAATTTTCTTGCTTTGATTTATATTTAATATTTTTGTTGTTGTGGCAAATTTAATTGCAGGAAAATTGCAAGCATGAAAAGCTAGATGCCAAAAAGAACGATAAGACAAAAAAGACAGACAGAAAAGGTTGATGGAGGGGCACAGAGTGAGAGAGACAGGGAGAGAGGGGGGACAGGTGTATCAGACTTGCATTCGAGACGTAGATGGACGATGGACAGACAACGATGAGCGGCAACCAAGCGCAGCGAGGCATGCGACAGCAGATCTAACCTCAATCTTAACCCCCCACGCCCCCCTCTCCACCATTGGAGAGTGAGAGAGAGAGAGAGAAAAAGAGAGTGAGGCAGATAGATCAGGAAAAACTTGCGGCAATTAAAGGATACTCTTGCCACAACAAAATTTTAAGCAATTTATTTTCATTCTAATGAATCAATTAAAATTAAGAAATCAAAATACAAAATAAAAACAAAAAGAAAAGGAGGCCAAGAAAAATGTGGCATACATGGCATTGGAATAGTTTGCGTTCGCGGGGCGCCACCTAAAATAATGTTGGCATACAACAAAATGCCTAAGTACACAGAGACGACAATTAAACGACAATTAACCTAATCTTCTAATCTTAATATTAAGTCAATTCTCTTTGGTTGTGTTTTTTGTCAGCATTAAAAGTATTTTATTGTATTTTATGCTCTCAGGAAGCTAAACATTTATCAATCCTTGTAAAGTTGGATTCATTTGTGAATAAAGATAAAGATACTTGTAATATAAAAACTATAATTTATGGTCACTTATGGTGCATATTTGCATAGTAGTGCAAAGTATTGATTTCAGCATATTTAATATCAATTTGTTACTGTAAAATATGGTCACCCCAGACAAAATTTTCTTCTTAAAAAAAAAACAAATTCATGGAAAGTTCTTCTATTTTGTGTGTGTCTTAAACACAATTCAGAATAAATTATAGAATTTAATGTCATGTTATTTTTCTGTGCAAAATATGGTCACTCTAAAAGAGGAATTTTTGCAAACAAAACGAAATATTCTTTAACAAAATAAATTTACTGCCAAGTCGGGTCACCCTAGGCAAACTTTTAAATCAAAGTCCTTGAAAATATTCAACAATAAAAAGTTTTCATGCAAAATTCAAACTTTAGCTAAATATATTTATAGGATTCTTTAGAATATTAGCTCGTAATATTCATCCATGTAGTATATGGAAGTCTCGTAAATCATCATGTCGATAAAATATTCAAATGCTTGTCGCATGCATAATTATTTTTTGGTTTATGTGGAAAATTAATCAAAATTATCAACACAGCAAATACACGAATTGTCTGATCTGATGATTTTCTTCCAATTTTCGGATATGTAAATCATTAATTTGCCCGCTTTTGAGCTGTAAACATTGTAAAATAACACGCAGTCATGGGTGGGTATCAAATGGAGCACAGAGAAGGGGAAGGCGAAGGGAGGGGGAGGGTAGGGAATACGATGGCGTTGTCAAAATAGAAAACCAATTTTTTGTTTTGTAAAAATTCTTTTTTATTTGATTATTTTGATTCTTTTTTTTTTGGTGTGGCGACGGGAAAACTAATCGATATACAAACACAGTTGGCAACCAGAAGAACTGCGCTCGCGAGACCCAATGGTGGGGCCTGAAAGAGGGTGAAAGGGAGGCAGAAAGAGAGAGAAGAGAGTGGGAAGAGAGAGTGAGTAAGAAAGAGAGGTTTTTGGGTTGTCGCGTATGCAAATGCAAACGGCATGACGCAGCCGAAATACGACGAAAGTAGGAGCATAGAGAAAAAGAGAGAGAGATGGAAAGAGCGAGTGTTACGGAGGGAGGATTGGAGGAGAAGAAGAAGAAATGAGTAAACCGAAACCAAAAACTTTATAGTTACTTTCCCCCTCGCTGCCGATGCATCAGATTACTCAGTTCACAAGTGAAATTCGTCGCCGACCGATTCACCGCTGAGGGGAAGGAAGATTGGAAGGGGGTTTGGGAGAGCAAGGGGATGGGGGAGGGGCAGAGTAAGTCGAGCAGTGACGCAGTATAATAGGGGTAGGGCATAGATAGACCGCTGATAAAGAGTAACATTCTAAACGTATCCAAAATTAGCTTGGGTGTTCAGTCAAATTACTTTGCAATTGCATGGCATATACCCTCTAGTCTGAACACGAAAGTGCGTATACTCAACTTTAGGCCAAATATGCAACATTTTGGTAGTTCTAAAAGATTTCCAAAGAACCGATATATGTACAAAAATAATACATACAGGTATTGTAAGCTGAACTTGTATCAGGTAATACAAAGAAATCTCGAATATTCTCAAACCTTACAACCAATTATCGTTATCGTCTTTGTTATCGATTATTGAATATCGTTAATAACAAGAGCTTTTAACTATTGTAAGAATATAATATATAGAATATTCACAGTATATTAAATGCAATTCATGTCTACTATTTATAATAATCGATATCGTTATCGTCATCGATTACGCTATTTAATTGTATTTCGAGCTGCCCCGGTTGCCAGCCAAAATCACGAGAAATGTGTGCTTAAAAAACACATTTTTTTTTTGGCAAGTGCAATGTGGAATGGGGGATACAGAGATGGGGAAACACAAGGCAATAACGGGTGGCTGGGGGGTGTTTCGGTGGTGCAGGTAGAAAGGTAGATGGTTTGGGGCAATGACAATGGCACGCGGTAAGATCACGAGATGACTTGACCGCAGGCAAAGGCAAAAGATTTTTATTTTTTTGGCATACACTCTATATCGCTCTTCTCCCTCTCCCTCTCCTTCTCCCACCACCTACTACTACCCACCATATACCGTCAGTGAACCACAGTCACCACATTGCACCCACAATTTGTTGGAATTACTCAAGAGTCAGATTTTTGTTGTTGATACGAGTGGAATCAAGAATCGGATTCTTGTCTTGATTTTATGGAAATTCTTTGGGATCTTTTTACACAATGCATAAAATTTTCCATTAAATAATATTGTGTTTATTTAACTTTGACTACATGTCGAGTGCACGCACTCCACATCTCTCTCTCTTTCTCTCTCCTTCTCTCGCTCGCTCTCTCACTCTTTGCTTGTTCTATTTTAACATTTTTGTCATGCTGCTTGGTTTGTTTTGCATTGCATACTTTTAGGTGCCATAAAGAAGCCGCAAAAATTAAGGCGACCCCCGCAAAATGCAATTGCATAAATGAAGGAGGTTCGAATGGAAGCCATTTTCTTAAGCAATCGATAACAAAATGTGTAGCATAATGATAAAGAGAGAGAAAGAGGGAAAATTTACGTGAGAGTGAGAGAGAGGTTCTGACGACAGCTGCTCAAACAGAGCGCAACAGTTTTCAAGTGTATTAAAAAAAGAACAACAAACGTCAAAAATGACGTCAAGTCGAAGTTTGTATACGCTTTTAAAAATATTAAGAAGAAAAAAGTACTTGTACAGTCTGACTGGACTATAATGCACTTGTAAATGTTAACAGAGTAAAAGAAATCATTATGGATATCGAAATATTTTGCCTCATTTTAAAAGATTGATAAAAACAAAAGAATTTAAATGAATAACTTGACCTATTATAATAATATTATTATGTAATTTAATTGATTTTTATTTAAGTATCAAGTGTATTTATTAGTTAAGTTATTAAATATTAATAATAATATAATTTATTGATCACTTATTATGCAACTCAAATAATTGCAATTAAATTGTCAACTCTCTAAGGTTTATTTGATCATTTAATTTTCAATTGCTCAGCATTATTTTAATTTGAGTAATACAAGAATTTAAATAAAAATAAGTAATTTTTACATTTATATTTTTAGATATGCATTACTAAATATTTTTTATCGAATTTCGATGTTTATTAATTTTTTTTCTTTTTGATAATTGAGTATTAAAAACAATATACCCTATACTACGAGCACATCACATGCACTGACAGCTGAGCAAAGGCAGAAGATTGTCAATTAAATGAACTTGTGAATTCTTATTTTTTTTTTAAGCTTATTTTATTGTTTGTACTTTTTATTGTTGTGTATCTTTTTTTATCATTATTATTAGAGATCTTTGTCTAGTTTATGTATTTATTCAGTACAGTATTGCCTCGCTAAGTGCATGTTGAATAAATATAAATATTTAGCTCATTTGCTTAATTATTTGAGTGCATAATGATGTTTTTATTATTTTGCGCTGATTAGAATAAATATTTATGCAAATCATTTGCGAGACAACTATATTCGTTTTCTCTTTCTTTTTCTCCCATTTAATCTCTCTCTTCCCTACTTTAATCAGAGTGTTTTTTCTTGCTCAGTGTTTAGTTCCGTTGATCGCTGTCAAAACAACTGTATCACCTCTGCTCTCTCTTCCTCTCTCCTCTGCCCTCTTCGGCTCCCTAGTTCGCCTCCCTGGTTCCTATCGGAATCAGTCAGCAACAACAGACGTCGTTGTCGGTCGTTCGCGCCCCCAGCAAATTCCAGAACCGATCAAATGAAATCAAACATAATCAAAAACAAGAAAGGCCGATTTTTGTATACCCTTCATTATATTAGCTTTATGAATATGTTCCCAAAATGTATAAGAAAATACCAAGTACCCTCTCTTAATGTTGTGTTAAAATATCTCAAAAACTATAATGGTTTTTGAATAAAAAATTATTGTATTATTGGTTTTTTTTTATAATATGATTTTTAAGCAATAGCTAATTTTAAAAATTGTATCGATCTCAAATTATTTTAAAAAATTATATGACTAGTTATAAGCTAAAATGTGAATGAATCTGAACAAGATGTTTAATATGAAAAATTTCAATATACTAATTTCATGACTTATGCATGACACCTTTCGTAAGGGCAAACAAAAAAATAATAATAAAAATTAAAAGCCTGAAAAACAAGTTGACAAATATTTTCGAAAGTTCTGCGAGAGAGAGAGAGAGAGAGAGACGGAATTGGGAGAAAGGGGATAAAGAGGGGCAAGTGGAACAGCTGTCAACGGGGAGACACGCCTCCAATTTGCTATATTGGTACACAAAAATATAAATATATACATAAATACATAATCTATATATAGTATATACTCTATCTATATGTTAGATGCTTGTACTTAGAAGTGTCTTCTCTGCTTCTGTATTGTGTGCATTATTTTTGGAAAAGTTTCGTTTTATGAGCTGAGCGCGTGATTATCAAAGACAAGGAAAGATGAAACATCTATAGAACAAAGCAACAACAAGAAGAAGAAAAATTATATGGCGCCCATATAATAATAATAATATTAACAAGATCAACATCAACATCATTCGCGACTCGATTCGACTTGACGCCCGGCTAAAACTGATAACCTGAACATGCAGTCGCATCATTCGTGTTTTGTGTCGTATCATGTCGTTTCTGCTTATCACTTATCACTCAGAATCTGAGTGAGTGTTGTGTATGTATGAGTGTGCCGACAAAAGGGAGGCCCCCAACAACTGAGGAAGGGGCAGGAGGCCTGTACTTTAATTATAGGTATTAATTCCAAGTACTTATAAAACAGAGATCATCACTTTCCAGCCCCATATACTAAATGGGGGTTCAACTATTTATAAATTATTGTTTGTTTGACTTACGACGACACCTCTCACAATCATCCGAAATTATAGATCCCCACCTTCTGTACATTTCCGACGATCTATAAGTACTGATCGAAAGGTATTGAGATTATTTTTCGTCTAATATTCAACCTTATCTAATTTTACTATATCCTATACTTTTTCAATTGCGTTTTACTCTATGTGCCGTTTTCCATTTCGTTTCATTCCTCTCATTATTTTTCAAGTTTAAATATCCATTTCATTCCGTTTCACTTTATTGCATTATATATCTGGATTATTTTTATGATTCTATAGTCTTCCATTGTGTTTCATTGCATTTCATTTCATTTTGTTGCACATGGCAACCGAAAGCAACATGTTTTTATGTTCGATTTCATTTCATTCCTTTAGACATTTTATTATATTTTATTGGTTTCAATTAAGTTGTATCAATTTCCTCTCAGTTTGTTCCACATTTGACATCCAGGTTTCTCCAATTCCATTAAATTCTAAATTCTTCTGTTACAAAATTTAGGCTTTTTATTAATTTATATCCCATTCCATTTCATTCCAAACCGTTTTGTTTTAGCCGCATTTTATCTGCTAATAAACTGTCTGACTGTTTGACAATCTCTTTGCTTTTCATTCCATATTATTTCACATAATGATGATGTGTGGGGTTTTTGTCGAGCAGAAAAAATTTTCCGCTCATAAAATGCGAACTTTTATATGCTATATGGTCAGTCATATTTAGTCGTAGTTCATTTTTACAGATCATTAAACAACGGGAATAACGTGGAATTTCATTTAAAATGCGATGACTTTTAAGAAACAAAATAAGAAAAAAATAAAAATAAAAAAAAGAGAAAATCATTGGCTAGCATAAATCAACGTTGTTGTCGTCTTATCAATCTGGCGGGCCAACAACAAAGACCAGTGATAGCAACAGTGTGTGGCCTGCTGCCAGTCTAAATGGGGCGTGGCACCGACTAGGGCGGCGGCGGTGGTGGTGGTGCTTTCACTTATCAGTCGCCCCAACAACACACTTAAGCAACAGCAAAACAATAATAATAAAAATAACAAAAAAAAAACAGTGATATTCCAGTTTAATGTGAAACGATTGGAACTGGACTGGTCATAGTATTATACATATACATATATAATTGCTTTAATTCATTTATCAGAACAATACAAAGTTCAATCGACTAACAAAGAAGTTTCATCAGAAGGAGACACAAAACAGAGACAGAGACAGAGAATACAATAAGAAAAGAAAACAAAGCGCAAGAATATTATAATCTACTAGGGGGCTTCGCCCCTGCTCGCTTCGCTCGCCAACCCCCGCTCGCTTCGCTCGCAAAATTGAAAAGAAGGTCTTTTGTTGTCCAGCTTAAACTTAAACTGCTCGCTTCGCTCGCCAACCCGCTTCGCTCGCAAAAAATTAAAAGAACTTTTTTAGTTGTCCGGTTTAACAAATTAGTACAATATAAGGAGGTCCGTCCCCTGCTCGCTTCGCTTACTTAGTTGAAAAGAAGGTCCTTAGTAGTCCGATTTAACAAACTTAAATAATATAGCATTTTTTGTAAAAAAAAAACGGAAATATTTAACTTCTGCTGTCCGCGGTATTAATGTTTCTTTCTTGCAATTGAACTTTGGCTTAAAGTCAGATTTAGTGATTTGGCGGGAAAAGTCCAGATTTGTCGGGAAAAAGCTAAATTTGGCGGGAAAAAGCTAAATTTGGCGGGAAAAAGCTAAATTTGAAAATTCAAAATTTAGCAAGAAGAGTTAATGTGTGAGTTTTCTAAGAATATCTCATACAACAACAGAGTTCTTGATTCTAAAGGTTACTTTGCATCAGATTGTTCCTATGGCAGCTATATGATATAGTAACCCGACTTTGACCAAAGTTGGCCAGAATGTTAGAAACAGCCCCAAACATAGAATCTGTGAGTTTGGTTAAGATATATTAAGAAACAAAAAAGTTTTTCATACTAAATGCTATTTTGCCTCCGATTTTTCCTATGGCAGCTATATGATATAGAAATCCGACTTTGACTTAATTTGGTCACAATGTAAGAAACAGTCCCAAACATACAATCTGTGTGTTTGGTTGAGATATCTTAAGAAACAAAAAAGTTGTTCATACTAATGGTTATTTTGCATCCGATTGTTCCTATGGCAGCTATATGATATAGTAAACCGACTTTGACCAAAGTTTGCCAGAATGTAAGAGACAGTACCAAACATATAATCTGTGAGTTTGGTTGAGATATCTTAAGAACCAAAAAAGTTTTTCATACTAAGCAATTCCGTGACCTTTGACCCTTATTTAACCCACTTAGAGGTCGAAATTCGCAAAACGCCGTCTTATTGCACGATGAAATTATCTCATCTATGTTGTGTGCAAATTTCAGCTTTCTCTCTTTTACCGTTTGGGCTACACGTTGATTCTCAGTCAGTGAGTCAGTCAGGACAAAGAATTTTATATATATAGATGTATATATTAGTCTTCATGCCATTTGTTTCTGATATTTCCATTCCATTTGCACACAATAATTGTATGTTTAAGATTAAAAAGAACTCGTGATTAGGGCATTAAAATCTCAGCGACAGAAGTCAACAAATATTGCTGACATTATTATAATACTAATTGAATTGAAAAATACACACGGTTCAGTTCAATTGAATGAAATCGCAGTTAGCGTGTTTCATTGCCACTCGTTCCGTGCGATTAATTTATATTTATAGCTTAGCCAATTAGATTATGGACTAAACAGCTTAAGATTGTGATATAGAAATTTGTATAATGCTTATTGATTTGGGGTTTTTTTTTGGTGCTATGCTGTTCAAATGCCATTTGTTCCGTAGATAAAAAGAAAATTTCTTTAGAAAAACGTGGGCGGACTGGAATATTTTTTCTGGGTTACACTGTATGTCCATAATAATTGAATAATTATTGAAATTGATTTTAAAATGTTATAATTTTACTCTTTCTTGAAATTCACAATGCCTTCTACAACTTAGTTGCAATTAATGCTAAAGAATATGAAAATTTACTAAAAGAAATTTAAAAATGCAAAATCGTTTCACTTCCACTTGTTTCGCAAAACAGAAGAAAAAAAAACAGCTAAGAAATGTTATAAACCAGTGTGTGCAGCTTACCAGATACCATTTTTTTTATATTATTTTAATGTTAAGAAACACTTGAAATTGGAAGTGCGACACTTACCTAGAAAGAGAGAGAGAAAAGAGAGTATATAATTAGCACAAGTTGTGAATAGATCCAAAAAATGAAATATAAATGCGGAAAGAGCAAACTTTTTAAATATATGTATATACATGATGTAATTATAAATAAATCGATAAGTCGATAATTTACCTAATATATGCTTAAACTTTTGCACCACTTTGGTCCAACTAACGCAGGATTGTGTTCTAGCCAATTTCGCAGTCTTAACCCTCTCGAGAGCAGCATCAGAATCCAATGCAGCCTCCGCTCCCGTCTCAATATCATCGCAATCGTCATCGATGTTATCGATATCGAAATCATTAGAGTGACGGCGGGCGGTTTTATGAATAGTGTTGCTGTTGTTGCTGCTACTGATGTTGGTATCATAATGATTATCATGGCTATGACTGCGTACACGCATCTTGACCATGTCAGCATCATCGTGATCATCATCATCATCGTTATGATTATGATGATGATGATTGTCATCGGGTTCCGATAACTGTTTGTTAATAATCGTTGAACGATTTCTATCACAGTGAGTGTTGTTATTATTGGGCTGCTGTTGTTGCTGCTGTTGATCTTTGGTTTCAATGCCGCTGGCTGCCAAATTGGATGCCACCGTCGTGTTGCGCTTCTTCCGCTGCTCCTCCCTCTCCCGTTTCATCATTGCCTTTTGCTGTTTGGCCTGTCGTTGCTTTTGCTTTCGTGCAAATTTCTCCCTCAACTTGGGACTGCCAAATTCATCGAGATAGTACATGGTATCCTGTAGTCCATCCTTGCGATTTATCAGCTTGGCATCAATATGCGGATCCTCATTGATTTTCAACAATGGAAAATAGATATGACCATCGGTACCCAAATTTCGTACATCTCGTCGCTTTGCCGCCGCCGCGGCAACGGTGAGTGGCGCCAATTCCAGTGGCAATTCCTCCTCGGCCTTTATGTTGGCCGCAATCGTTGCCTGGAGTTGTTGCTGCTCGGCATCCAGTTCTTTTTTGGCATGGCCACCAATGTTGATAACGATGCCCGACTGGGTATCATCCTCATCCACATCATCCACCTCATCGACAGCAACACCATCATCCTCTTCTTCCTCATCTTCCACTTCCTCCTCTTCCATTCCATCATCATCATCATCGTCATCGGGATTATCACCAATATCGACTTCCTCAATGCGATCCTCCATATCGAATCCTTGTGTTCCCGTGCTGTTCGTGCTCTTGTATTTAATGCGTCGTAATGCGCCGATCCCAACACCGATGCCGACGCCAGCGCCGACGCCAATGCCAACGCTGCTCAGCTCCAGCGCAGAGGCAGCGCGCGTTCGGCCGGCAGCGCTGCCGGCGCCCACTTGCAGCAACTGTTCATTGCCGCTGCTGCTGCCGAGGGATTCGCTGCTGCTGTTCCCTGATTGGCCACCCCCCGCACCCGAGGATGTCCCCTCGCCGCCGCGCTGCTCGATGCCGCTGTCCTGGCTGAGCAGCAGCTGTTGTTGTTTCTGCTGCTGCTGCTGTTGACGCTGCTGCTGCTGCTGGCGCTGCTGCTGACGTTGCCATTTCGGCAGCGGACCGTGCAGACTAAGGGAACCGCTGCTGCTGCGCACCTGTGGCAGCAGCGTCTGCTGTGAGGAGCCGATGCCGATGCCGGCGCCGCTGCCGCTGCCGACGCTGCAGAGCTGCTTTTGTGATGCGCTCGTCACGATGACGCCGCTGTCGGCAGAGCCAGTTGATGTTTGTGTTGAGAATCTTTCGCTCAATGGAATTTTGATGGGTGCACTAATAATTGTGTTGATGCTGTTGTTGTTGTTTTTATTATTAGTGTTGTTGTTGTTGTTGCTGCCGCTGCTTGCGCTGACAACAGTTGGTGGCGCTGCTGCTGCTGCTGCTGTTGCGGCGGCTGCGGCTTTTGTTGTTGCTGTTGTTGCCATCAGGTTTTCACAATTTTCAACAGTTTTTTTTTCTGTATTTTGTTTTCTTTTGTTATTTATGTCTTTTTTGGTCAAGTCTTTTTTGCTCAAATTTGTTTAACTTTTTTTTGTAATATTTTATAGCCTTTATTTTTTGCAATTTTTGCTGCACTGACAACTTTGTTGCCTCAGAGTCACATTGCCTGCATCCAAATTAATCGACAAACGATAACACAAATTAATAAATAGAAAATGTAATATATGTAGTATATTTATTTTGCTTTGCTTTTATTGCTATTTTTGTTGTTGTTGCTACTCTTTATGTAAACACATTTCTTTTTAGTGATTTTTCCATTTATTTTCGTGCACTTTTCCTTTTACGTTTGCTGCTATTTTTAGCAAACAACAAAAAGAAAACAACCCAAAAAAAATAGATAGAAAATTAAGTGAAAAAAATAGAAATAGAAATACATGAGATATTTTTCTTTTTGCGCCACGCAATAAAAACAAAACACAAGTAAAAAAAAAAATCAACACACACACAAGGAAAAAAGAAAAGCTAAATACTTTTTCTTTGACTACGCGCAATTTGTTGTTGTTGTTCTTATTCTGTTATTATTGTTGTTGCTGTTATTGCAAAATATATATTTTTGTGAACGCGCAATAATCAACATGTGTGTGCGGGCGCTCTTGAGGTCGCGATTGAACTGAAACTGAAACAGAAGCAGAAACAGAAACACACTGAAAACAGAAACTGAAACTGAATTTCCAAATTATCAAATACAACGTTGCGACGTCGGCGTTGCTGCTGGCGCTGGCGCCTTCTGACGCACGTCAAACGCACACAACACACACAAATAACAATAAGAACAACAACAACAATAACAGCACTAAAGAGACAGAGAGAGAGAGAGAGAGAGAGAGAGAGAGTAAAACGCAACAAAATGGCAATGAAACACCAGCTGAGTACGTAACGCAGGAAGAGACCAAGAGAGCGAGCTTGCTCGTAAAACGTTGTTGGGAAAGAGGGAGAGCACTCAAAGGGAATAAAAAAGCACAAAAGCGAAAGTCATTAAATTACTACTACTGTTGTTGTTGTTGTTGTTGTTGTTGCTGTTGTTGTTGTAACGGCGTGCGTTTAACGTTAAAAGAAATGTGGAATTGAAACGTTTAGTTGCAGCGCTAACGCTGCCGACGCCACTGCTCTGCCTGCTGCTTAGCCAGTGTTGCCAGTACTTTAATAGCTACATTTCCCAATTTCATCTCATTAAAAAATAGCTAAAATTGGCTATAAAAAATACGCACTAGATTCAAACTTTAAACAGGCCAGATGCATTTTAAAAATGTTTATGATAAGATTATTTTATTTTTTACAATTTCAAAATTATTTAATTGTTTTATGTTAAGCTTAAATTTTAATGAGGTTTTTAAAAAAAAAGCTAACATGGCAACACTGTGTTTAGGTTGTTTCTTTCATTCTTTGGCACTTGCAGTAAAGCTCTACAAATGGGGCGTGACATGCAGGAAATTCTGTAGTAAATTCAAGACACACAAACACACATGCATGCATATACTTATGCATTGACTGTTGTGCTAATCTTATCACGCCACGACCCAAAAAAAAAAAAACTCTGGTAATCAGAGTATGGATTGTAAGAAGTCTAAAGACTTTCTTCTCTGTTCTTCTTTAGTCTTCTTATACTTGTTTCTAACTGTAATAATTTACAATTGCAGTGTACTGAATATTTATCAAAAAGGTGTTAAATCAAACACAACAAGAAAAGATAAGACACAAGGGGATTTTGAATCTTTCTAATCAAAGTAATGTATTATAAACAAAATAAATAAATAAAATTAAATAAAAACAATCATATAAAGGGCTTTGTGAGATGGGGGCAGAAGCAGTGGGAGAAGGAGACCAAGTTAAACTTATTAAATATGTACATATGGTAAAAAACGCGCTCGAGTGTATAAACAACAACAGCAACAACAACAATAACAACGAGACAACATTCAGTTGCCTTCGTGGCTCAAGTGCAAAACAGTGGAAAATTTTTGCCTACTGTTGCCTTCCTATTCACCTTTATCTCCTTCTCTTTCTCCACTTTCGTTATCCACTTCTTGTTCCTGCTTCTACATTTTTTTGTTGTTGCTTGTTTTGCACTTGTTTTACCAACATTTTCTATGCACAACAACAAAAAAAACTGTTGACAAAGGATTGTTGGTAAAGGGAAAGGGGGTAGAAAAAGTGGAGGAGGTATAATAAAGCGCCTGAAGGAACCGCCAATAGTTATCAACAGTCAACGTCGCATTAGCGCAAATTACAGGAGTGTCACAGCCGAAATGAAATGAAACAGAACGGAATGAAACAGAGTCAGCAACATGACGGAATGCGATGTTTGTAATGGAGACATAACCATCAAATACTATGTACTCAAAATGCTATTGAATTTCAGTTTGGACAAGTCATAAAGTAGGAAATATATAGGAGGGGGGAAATAGGGTCAAAAGGTTTACAGGGTAGCAGCTTTCTAGTCGAATACTCTTGTAGACAGAACAATACATTTCAATCTACAATGAGTAAGAATAAGATTAAAGGAATTCAATCTCGTTCCATTAAAAAGATTTTTTTAGTCAATTCAATTATGAAAGAAAAAAATAGATTGGAACTAGTAGAAAAAGAAGAAAACACGCTTAAAGAAATGGAATTTTCTTCTATATTAAATCCTTTCTTCCAGTTAAAACGTATACTTAGTTAAAGTAATAATAGAGTAGACAAAACACGAGTTTTCAGACTAACAAAATAAGAAAAGCGTCAGGCGCCTGATTTTCCAACTAAGAATATTTGATAAAAAAAAACCTTCTGTTAGATATGCAGTAGTCAAGGAATTCCGCATATCGACTTTATTATATCTTATCTACAACTTTCAGTAATTAACAGCACACAGATAGATATAAAAGTCAAAATCTATTTAGATCTCAACTCTACCATTAACATTTCAAGACTTTCCCCGTTAATTGCACCAAATAGTATCTTTAACCTTTAGTCTTTCGTTCATTTGAACCTAAGCTGACCACCTTAGCTGACATTTACCTTAATTGTTTTAGTTCTCTACCTTCTATTTGCTTCTCTTGCCACCTCTTTTTTTCTTCTTCTTCTTCAGTTTATTGTTTTAACTGCCGTTATTTCCCCGTGTCCATCGACAATATCAAAAACAAGTGCGCAGTTTTTAGGGCGTATGTATTTTTTTTTTTTATATATAGCGGCTTGACATTGAGAGTGCGACGATATGGGGAGTGACAAGTGTCGGCTTACACACAGATATGGGGGCACTATCAAGTGGCATTCGACTCCTGCTAGAAAGTCAACCCTTTTCGCGGTTTTTAGTCCTTGCACCCCTTACAAAATGGACAAACAAATAAAAGGTATAATCGTTTCAGGCAAAACATTTCCCATCCTATATTATTTATAATATTCTATATCAGTATCCATAGCCAAATCGATTCAGCCCCGTACATACATATATCTCTCTGTATCGATCTCAGAGACTACAAGAGCTAGAGGCTCCACATTTGGTATGTAGATTAATTTTTTTTTACAAGTCAAGTTTAAATTTTCTTCAAAGGGAAAATAACTTACAAGAGCAATTTTAATACGTTGACTGAACTTAAAAAATATATCTTATTATCAGTCAATAATAATACAATTATTATATTTAATACTATTATTAAATATAGCAAATTCCGGATACATCCTGAAAATTTCCTTCCTCAAAGATGAAATAAGAGAAATAAGTTTGTTTACGTACTCTTATTTGTACTCAGGTGTGTGCAGGGTATCCCCAAGTCGTGCTCACTTGAATGCAACGTTCTTACTTGTTATTTATTAAACATAAATCGTGCAGCTAACACAGCAACAACAACGACAACAACAACATTGGCAATGACTTTCGTCTTTCTTGAAGCGTTGAGCTCCACGTGTCCAGTTCCATAACAACCCCCCCCCCTTCCACACCCCCTATAACAGGAAGGGGGCCTGGCGCCATTATAAAAAAAGTCAACTTCAATTTACATGGCAAATGAGTTGAGTTGAGTCGTTGTTGTTCTTGGTTGTTGACGGACTTGAACTTGCATGTCGATAATTCCAACGTTCCCTTTGTATATTTGTATGTATGTGTGTGTTGAGGGGGTAGGAGGAGCATATAGCGTGTACATACTGTAGTTGCGACACGTGTAGCAGGCGCCAGTTAAATATGTATAAATAGAAACTGAAATCAGGCAAGGGTTGTTCTGTCCCTGGCTTACAACAACAACAACACCCGACAACCCCAACCCCTGCACCTGCCCCTACCCATACCCCTACCCTCTATCTCTCTCTCTTTTCTCTTCACTTCACCTCTTTTCATAGCCCCCCATTCATATCGATTCCTGAGAAATGCTTACAGCAATTAAAATTGTGGTTTCAGTTAATGTTCAAAGGGAATACTGGGAACTGGTTTCATTTTTAAATATCACAAGTATTTTATGTAATTTTGGATACCCTGTTATTATAAGTTATACTACAAAATATCTTAATTCATTGTTTCAAGTTGTTTAGCAGAAATATTAAAAAAAATATATATAATATACGTAAATTTGCATATGTTTTGAGAAAATCAATCATATAAGAAATGCAGTAGTTAAAAGATATATAAAAGAAATCCTTGTCTTTAGATTCCAATTTTAAGTGCATACCCTTTGCAATTCAACTTGATTTTAAAGGGTATTTTAAAGCTGCATCATAAAATTTTGCTATAGTATATTTGCCATTAGAAGCAAACTTTATATGCTCAATAATTTAGTTCATTTTACTATGATATAAGTAGAGAACTTGTCTTTAGTTCTATTTACAGGGTATCTAGCCAAAAGCGTGCATTCTTTCGCAATTTTTCTTCTCTTTTTCTTTTTGGGTCTAGGCCGCTTGGCGATGTACCAAAAATGTGTGAACCCAATGATCTTGGATCCAACTATAAATAATCAACAAAAGCGAAAAACAAAAAAAAATGGCAAATTTTCTGATCTGGGAGCAAGACGAAAATAGTTTAAACTTTAAAGCATTGACAACACTCAACACTCACTGCAGCGCCATCTGTCGGGTGAAAATGAGAGCAACCGCTAATAAAAGTAAAAGCTAAGTCAACAAACAAAATTCAGGGCAAAGGCAGAGGAGAAGTGGAGAAGAAAGTAAAGAAGACAGAAAAAATATTTGCATTTCATTTGTAAAACAACAAAAGATTTTCTTTCTTTTTTTTTTTTGGGATTTGGGAGAAGTATTTGCTAAAGACTTGACAAAAAGCAGCTTAAGGCGGTGGAAAATGAAGGAATATGGGCAATGAAACCGAATATAAACTCTTATCATTAGTTTCCTTTTTTTTGTTGTTGTCTATATCGTCTAATGACCGACAACACAACATATACAACTGTCAATTATCAATAATTGTATTTGGTGGGCGTTCGTTTGGCATTTAAAAGCAATTACGCATTGATAGAACGATCAGAATGCAGAGCCATTTATAAAACTGAAGCTCACCTGGGCGCACCTGCTGACCAGCTGCTAATTGAGCCTTTCCCAGATAATGACTGGCTGACAATCCAGTGTTAACCAGTTAATTATCGGCTATAACTAGTATCCTATTGGACGTGGAACAAGGAGCTTGCGATTATTGTTTGCAATCACAAAAGGAAATGGTTCAAATGGGACAGGATGGAAGAAAATGAATTTAATGGATATTTGTTATTGAAGTCTTTGGTTGACTAAAGATATTGGAAAACTGACGGGAATTAAAAGCAAACCATTTGAATTGCCTTAAACAGAATCATAGACACCTAGAAACCGTATGCAAAAAGTCCTGAAGTTGAAAATCTAAGGAATTCAACTAATGTACCATTAGGAATTCTTTAAAGCTAAATTTAAAAAATTTAGTAGACAACTATAAGGAGTACTTGATTTCGTCAAAAAAAAATTGAAAAAAAAAAATAGTATTCGTACTCAGTACTAGATCGTTCAAAAAGTCCCCGGACTGACAGTGAAAAAAACATTTTATTTTTTTTTAATCAATTTATTAATTCAATATAGTCTCCGTCTAGCTTAATGCACCTTGTCCAACGGTCTTTCAACATTTCGATGCCTTTTTTGTAGTGGTCTGAAGAAAGTCCCTCAAAATAGGCTTCAGTTTCCCATTCAACTTCTTCATTGGAGTAAAATTTTTTTCCCTGGAGCCATATTTTCAAGTTTGAAAACAGATAGTAGTCACTGGGGGCCAGATCTGGGGAATATGGAGGATGAGGAAGCAATTCCCAACTTAATTCTTTGATTTTTTCCATCGTAAAAGCGGCTTTGTGAGATGGTGCATTGTCTTGATGAAAAATGATTTTTTTCTTTGCCAAATGCGGGCGTATCTTCTTAATTTCGTCATTCACACGATCAAGCAATGCTGAGTAATATTCTTTGTTGCATTTTTCACCTTTTTTAAGATAGTCGATGTGTATTATACCATGTCCATCCCAAAATACACTGGCAAAAACCTTACCAGCCCATCGACTTGCCTTCACACGCTTCAAACGGCTTTCACCGGCCTCTCGCCACTCAGCTGATGACCGATTGGACTCCGGAATGTAGTGATGGATCCAAGTCTCATCCATGGTGATATATCGACGCAAAAATTCGCTTGGATTTTGGTTAAGCATGTCTAAACAGGACTTGGAATCGACCACTTGTTTTTCCCTTTGTTCAATATCTAGGAAATGCGGCACCCATTTTACATTGAGCTTTTTCATATGCAAATGGTCATGCAAAATTGAAACCGCTGACCCAGTCGATATGCCCACAGTCTCAGCAATCTTACTTTGATTCTTCGATCAGTCAAAACGATTCGACGGACTTGTCTGATGATCTCTGGGATAATCACCTCTTTTGGTCTTCCCGAACGCTTCGAGTCTTCGGGGCTCGTACGACCGCGTTCAAAGTTGGAATACCAATCGCAAATGGTTGATTTACCTGGAGCAGAGACCCCGTAATGCTTATCAAGCCATGTCTTTGCTTCTACGGAATTTTTTCCCATCAGAAAACAGTGTTTAATCAAAACACGAAATTCAGCTTTTTCCATTTTTCAAAAAGCTCAAAAAGTTGCACAACAATAATATTTCTAACTCGATAGCGAAGCTTCCGATTGCGCTCAAATTTTCACTGGAGCCTAGATATGAACTAGTCAGTCTAAAAAAATTTATTTCAAAATTTTAGTGGAGTGGCCTATGTGTCAGTCCGGGGACTTTTTGAACGATCTAGTATATGTATCTGAATCTGAATTCGGGGGCACAACTACAACAACATCAACAGCGAGTCTTTTGTGCGACTTCAAATAGTTGAGAGCAGTCGCCGCTCCCGGAGCCACCGCGTGCCCACCGCTGGAATACATTATGATCTTCAAGAACCACAAAGATGGGAGCAAAAATATTCAAGAAAAGCTAAGGAAAAACCTATAAAATGATTGGGTATTGTATAAAATTGAAAAGGAGCCACTAAAAATTTCAAAGAAACATTGACAATATACAGTCTAACCATTTACTACAGTTCCAAAATACTGTTCAAAGGGAATTCAGCTTGACAATAGTAAAAATCACCATATAATCACTAGAAACAACCACGTGGAATTTTTTTTCGTAAAGGAATTCTTAAAGAAAATGCTATTTATTAAGTAGAATAATCCAGTGAATTTCCAAGAAACATTGAGACGTTTTATGAGAAGCTAAAAAACATTTTGGAAATGGATAAATAGAGGATATCTGCATGCATAACTTGGTAAATAGGGGATTGGTTCTTTGTTAAGTAATTGGAAAGAAGTAGGGAAAGTGAAGCAGAAGAGAGACAGGAACAACAGACAGGGAGAGAGAGAGATAGAGTAGGCTAAAGTCCACAGATTACGAGCATTAGGGAACAACAACTCGGGGCGTGGTTACAACAAGAGTTACAACAACAACAACTACAACTGGTGCCGTTAGTTTCTTAAGCATGCAAACTGTTGACAAATACCTACATGTATTTGTGCGTATGTGTGTGTGTGTGGCACGCAAATCGATGAAGACAATAAGACGATGACAATAATAGGACAACAAAAAAGGCAAAAACATAAAGAACAAAGTCAATTGGGGTAGAAAAGAACAAGAAGTGAAAGAAGGAAAGACGAGGCGAGAAGCGACGACCACAACAATGCATAACACCACAGTCGACACCACACTGCTGAAGACGTCGCAGTCGCAGTCGACGTCGCCGTCGACGTTGTCTTGTTTGACGTGCGCTGCCGTTTGGCTTAAATGTCTGATGGACAAACTGACAAATTGACGGACCGTCGAGCTGTCTGACGTCGTCGAAAAAGGCAAAGAATATTCCACATTCCACATGGCTATATATGAATGGTAATGTTAGTATTTTTTACATACTAAATACCATCCATATACGATCCACACATAATTAACAAGCTTTGAGCTTCCACGAATTATGAAGGTGTTTTTTATTTTTCTTTTGAGTTTGGTCTAATAAAAAAAATATGACCAAAGTATAAAATGAAGTGAAAAATAAATGCAAAGCACGCGATTTGTGGACTTTATTTTCCATGACTTGACTGTACTTGAGTACAGTACATATAATAATCATTGTCATGTTCTAAATAGCAACAAGAGCATCAGCAACAACAACAACAATAAAGCGAGACAAAGAAGCTGATGGAAAAGAAGAAGAACAAAAGCATTTGGCAGACGCATTGGAGGAAACTGCGTCTTAAACATTCGACGAAATGCGATAATATTTAGTTGAGAGTTTATTACGGGCAATATTTTTAGTATGTATATTTAGTCGCTATATTAAGTATTATTTCAACATTTAGAGCGAGACAAGAGCACATGTTTAACAGTTTAATTATATGCTAATTATTTAACCCAATTTGATGACAACGTGATATGAATACATTTAAGAAACAAATCGACTTTTGACTTCGAACTCATCAACGATAATTTGTGCGTAAGCGAAACGAAATGGCAATGGAACAAGTGTGGGAAAATCCCAAAAAAAAAAAATAACTGTGAAAAGTTTCCAAACCAAATGAAAGGCTTGAAAACGGGGAACAAAATGGCAATGGAACGGAAAAATTGAAACAACTAGGGAATAGACAAATAACATTGTGCGTATTACAAAAGAAAACAAAGCGCATCTTTAAAATGAAACGGATGGAAGTGGAACAAGATTCAACGCAATTTAATATGAAAATGATTTGGCAATGGAATTAGCCTTGAATACAAGAAAATATCAAAATATTACTATTGAAATAATTTAAAATTGATAAATGAAACGAAATGGCAATGGAATACTTTAACTGCAGTCAAGAGAGTTCCCTTTTTTTTTTTGAAGGTCATTACTTAAACAGAAAGTGAATGCATTTGATTGATTTGAAATGCAAAAAACAAGAAATTTAAGTGAAATGTAATGCACTCGTCGTTATCGATAAATTGTTGTCCAAGTTCCTCAATTAACGATAAAATGCCATTAAAATGAAATCAAATAAAGTCAATAATTAATGAGCAACATTTACGATGAATTCTCTTTGATAGATAATAAATAAATGGCAGAAACAGGTGGCAAAGCAAGTTGCATTGATTGTCTCACGTAATTCCAATCGTTCCACTGGCATTATCATAAACGATACCCAAGGTTCGTCATAATCTTATCTAAAAACGTGAAAAGCGAAACGCTAAATGCAAAATTCGCGTTAATTAATCAACAAAAATAATAGAAAATAATCCCACAGCCACTGTTTTATTATATAATATATACGTACATATAATTATTGGAAATATAGAAAAAAATAGAGCGATTAAGTGGGGTCTAAGTAATTTCTTATGTTGCAGGAAACAACAACAACTTGACATTACATAGCATGCTAGAAATAGGTACTGATATTTATTTTAAATTAAGATTTAAAAAAATTAAAAAATAAACTTTTAGTTTTAGTTTTTAAGTCAGATATAAATATTACATCGATACACAGATACTATAAAAAAAAACATTGGAAAACTAATTTAAAATCATGTTTTTTAATTTTATTAAAATTTATCAATATTTATTTTTATGTTAAAAAAGTAAAAATTCAAATAAATTTTAAGCCGCAGCGATATTTTATACTTTCTACAAGTTGAGCAGGGAAATGTGCAACACATGATGATGATGATAATTATTTTGTTGTTGTTGTTGTTGTTATTATTATAATTATTGTCATGTCATAATTGTTTTGCATGATTGACAAAAACAAAATCCGTAAACAAAAACAGCAACGCACTGTAAATAACAAACACAACAACAACAACAAAGACAAGGAGAAGGAGTAGGAGCAGAGATAATGATTATCAGACTTGACAATATATTGTAGTAGTGAAGATTTGTGAAAAGCGCCACTCGGGAATGACAGAGTCAGAGATAGGCGAGACAACAGTCTCTCTTTTCTCATCTTCCACTCTCTCTCTCTCTCTCTCTCGACCAAAAGAAAACAATAAATTTACATAATGCAAAAATGTTTTTTTTTTCTTTCTTTACACACTCTTTTCCCTCCTTTTCCCACACACACACACGCCAACTTAAAGAGCCCGTCACAAAGAGTTGTCAAGCATCCAATTGAAAAACTAGTTCAAATAGTTCAACAATTGTCATTCCAAGTGCATTCGTTAGTCAAGTTATTTTTTCAATTTGTATTGTTGTTGTTGTTTTCGAATGATTTGCCATTTAACCGTCTTAACCCATTAATGTCAAGCGAATTAGATGGTCGAAATCACAAGTGGGGAAATTGTTGACAATGTTTCGTTTCCATTTCATTTCACAACACAAGTTATATATTAATAATCAATTGTTAATTGAGCTTATTAATATGCTTTTTAATTATTTCATTAGTCGTTGAATTATTATTTATCGATAAAAATAACTGAAATTTCGAAAAATTCTCAAATTCTCGATAAGTGTGCAGACATGAATTTTCTATTGGTACAACAGATTGTTATCGATAAATATACAAACGTGCTAATTCATATAAATGTTATCGATAGTTGCACAAATGTATATGTATGCATTTATCTGATGACATTACATTTTATTGTTTTCAATAAATGTATTTATGTATGTATTTTCGGGGAATACCCAGGGGAATACCCATCAACGTGTACTGTTATAGTAGTCCATTCATCGGTCTGCCTCACAGTCTCTTTGGTCTGTGTCTTCGCATACCAAAAATTGCTGGCTGATTCATATTAAGCCGAATTTCTGAACCTGAACCTGATCTGCGGCTTGCTGTGGATGCTGACTAAACTGTGACACAGCAAGACCCCCTTCCCAGTCCCAATGCCCCCTTCCCTTGCCCCTTCCCTTCACTCTTTATTCTACAATTTATGTTGTGTGCTTTTTGTTTTTCTTTTTGTGGCCTTTCTCGCGGCGTTCGTTGAAATCGCGTTGATGAATTTGCAAGCTGAGTTATTAATTGCATCAGCCAATTTGAAGGCACACACACACACATAAACACACGCATACACAAACTCTACACACACATAAATAGTTGCAGACGCACAAGTATGATTGTTTGTTTGTATGTAGGTGTTTACACTCATACCAACAACTTGTAGATGTCGCGTGCGGCATTGAGACGATCTCCACAAGCAAAAGAGATCGGCAAAAAAAAAAATTCAAAGAGAGCCAGAGTAAGAGTGAGATAGACGAAGCATTTAATTTATTAAATCTTTCTATTAAAAAGCGAAAATTGATTTTCCTTTTACGCAGCGCCTAATAAACATTTCTGAGTAAAACCAACCCAACCCCAACCCAACCCACACATCTCCTCACAACCACACACACACCATACATGCCCCACCGTTCAGTGTTCCACCACAAAATTTGCGTATATTTATTTATAGTTTGCCGGGCCTACTCTGACCCGCCAGGCAGTCTTACTCCCCATTCGCTCTGTCTCGCTCGCACCCACTCTCCTTGGACTGACGGCGTGAATGACTGAACCATGCGTCATCATGTGCGCCCCAAAAAACGAAATTAATGTAAGAAAAAGAAAAAAAAAAAAAGAACAACTACTACAACAATACAAAATACCGATGCTCTCTTATAAAAACCAAAACGCCGCTCTCACTTGCTCGCTCTTCACACTCACCACACACACACACACACACACACACACACTTTAATTCGTCACCCTCTTTGGCTCTCTTATAGTATGTCAGTCAAATGACGCAATGCGTAGCTGCATTTGCGTCAACCGGCAACGTTGACTGCGACGTCGACTGCGACTTTGAAGTTAAAGTTTCTATAAAACGTTCTCTTCGCTTTTGTGTCTCGGCGCCAATTTCGTTACAAAGGTCCATAGTAAGCGCGAGCAAGGGAGTGAGAGATAGTAAGAGAGTCATGTGAAGCCATAGGCAAGCTAAGAGTGCAGTTTGTTTGCTGATAAGAAGACATTATGACAACGACGACAAGTGGCACGATGGGGGAGTGGGCTGGCTGGGGGAGGAGTGAAGAGAAGAGGGCGGAGAGGCAGCTTATGATTACGACGACTCTTGCTTCATTTCGCTGCTTTGCTGCTAGCTGTAAATATTTGTAAGTGTATTTTTTGATAAGATCACGATGAAAATTTAATGTTACTTTTGTCATGTGAAATGCGTTCGTTCTATCAAGAGAAAAACACATGGCAGCCAAAGTGGAATGTAAATCCGAGATGCAAAGCTGAAACTTGTCATCTACAAATGCATAACACCAAGTTCCACATTTAAAGCCTAAATAGATGACAATCCACAACTATCAGATAGCATCCACAATACTCATAAAGCATTTGCCAACACTGCCATGTCAAGTTCCACATGAATTTAGAGCTTTAATAGATAACGATCCACAATTATCTGTTAGTTTCCACAAGGCATTTAATTAAACCACTGATTTTTTAAAAATTACAATCCACAACTGTAACAGCGCTAAAAAGGCATTTGGCAACACTGACATGTCACGTGCTTTGTGCCCAAAACAAAACCCAGAGTCAGATCTGTGTGTGTAACTGGATAAGATAATTAGACCCACTTTCTCAAGTGTAACTGCATTGCACTTGCACAACAGTCAATCAAGTACTTTCCAATACTGCACAAACTGAGCACCCCTCAACCCCTCCCCCTTCCCACACTAACTAACTATCGATAGCACGTAATGTGCTTTGTGGGTGGATGATGATGATGATGATGATGATGCTGATGACTTTTTGTGTTATCATGAAACTGTGTGCACGTGAGACGCATACATTAAGAGAAAGAGAAAGAGAGAGAGAGAGAGAGAGAAGGAGGAAGAGGGATAGAGCAGCTGGCAGCTGCTAATTGTTAAGGCAAATGGGGAAAATATACAATTTAAACTTGATTTTTGTTTGTAATGCAAAGATTCTCCCAGCTCCAAAGTTTAAGCAAGCCGGAAAATACATTGTATTATATATTGTATATATTGATTTTACATATTGATTTTGACATATAAATAACAAAGTGCTAATTGGCAAAGGGAACACAATAGAATTGAAACGCGACAAACAGTGGAAAATTTAAAGTAAAGATCCTTTTAAAAAGTGTGCTAATCAATAGATCCTATAGAAAAACTTAAGTGCTGACGTCAATTATTATTATTATTTAAATTATTCTTGTTCCAATTCCTTGCATTTCACTTTGAACACAACTTGACGCGTTATTTTAAGTAGTTTCGTTTCGTTCTCTGTCGTTTCATTTTGCCGTTTAATCTCACATAGTGTTAATTTAATTTGTACTTGACAAGAAAGAGATAGCGTGTTAAGGAAAGAGACAGAAAGAGAGCATGGAATGACACTCACCATTAGTGATGTGCTAATTTCGATAGGCCGCAACGCTAATTGGGCATGGGACAATGTTAACAAAGACATGAATTTGCAAATCTTTTGTTGTTCCAATTCGCACGTTCCTCCGCTTCCATCCCCCTCATATTCCACAAATGTTTCCAGACTGGAAAGTTTCTTGGTTTGAATGGAATTGATTTGAATCATGTGACAAATTGTGTTGCACGCGTCGCAGATACAAAATTTTAATCATGCAAACCTTCTTTGCCTCGCCTCGCCTCTCCTCTTCCCTGCACGTTAGTCAACACTGGGGGCACACGGCTGAACAAATTTGCGTTTTAAAAATAGCCAAGAAAGGCGATAATTGTGGACGGAAGGCGTAATAAAAATGGATACATCGTGTCTATTTTCGTCTCAATTGTTTACTTTAATCGATGCTGGACCCCGGAGAGGAGGACAACAAAGCACAATAAACCGGACCGAAATAAATCGGGGGAACACAAACGGCAAATTCCAAGGCTAAAAATCAGTGCAATTATTAAGCCAAGTTAATGATTTTTTTTTTCTGTTTTTGTCTTTTGCAAAAAGCCATTAACCCGAACGTATTCATAACTGTAGCTGACAGGTGCAGAGAAGCCTAGAAGAGCTCTGAAGTGCGAGGGGGTGGAATGGGGGGTTGCCGCACAAATCAATCAAAAAAAAAAAAAAAAAAACTTGGAATTGCTTTGTAACTTTCTAAACGTTTCGCACCGCCGACGGCCATCGCCTGTGTTAATAATCGTTCGACGGCCTTGTGGATAATAAGGGGGGTTTCGGGTTGGTTTAAAAATAAGGGGCAATTTTTTTTTTTAACTGGTTTTGCTGTTTTGGCCAAAGTTGCTGGCCTCACAATTAAAAAAAGAAAAACAAACACAAAAGAACCACAAAATAACAGTCAAAGCCAAAGCCAAAAGACACTTAAAATGCACATTTATGTATCGAATTATATATCGTTTATCGCATATCGTAAAATATCGTTTTGTGTTTAATAAACCACAAAAGGTTAAACAAAATAAACATGACCATTAAAATCTGTATTATATGTTTGTACATAGGTATTTATAGAGCTGTCTTTACAGCGAAATTTATGGCGCTTTGTTGCGGAAAATGGAAAAACGCCTTTCTCCCCGTGCACGGATTCCTTAAAGTTCAATAACATTTTCCACATTCTTGCATTAATTAAACAACGTAGAAATTTCCGTAAATACCGCAACAACAACAATAACAGCAACGACAACGACGACAATGTTCCATTCCCATTCGTTTTCTAGCTGAAGTTAATTATTTTCACCCATGAATTCACCTACAACACATTGCAACAAATTACAGTTGTTGCAACTTGCAATGCCCATATCTGATTAAAAAAAAAAAAAAAACCAGTTGTCCATTTGAAATTGAAACATAAGAAACAAATACTTGAATATATTTAACACTCTTTTTTTTTTGCCTCGCATTTTATCATGTTCGACACTTTGGAATGTGATCGATTTCTTGATCGTAGTCAAAAGTTATTATGCTGCTGAACTACCTTGTAAAGTTAACATGAACTTTGCCATGAACATGAACGAAAAAACAAACCAAAACAAAACAAAACTTGCAAACTAGACTAGCAACTACCCTGTAAATTGAGTTAAACTCACAAGTAAAGGCCTGTCTTCAGCACTGCGAAATTTTTATGTTAGGAATTTGCTATTTATTTCGTGTGCGTGGAACATAAACAAAACAGTGTGCCCAAATACGAAAACGTGTGACGATGTACCTAAAACGTGCATGGTCACTCTGTCGAATCGAATGAACCCTGACAAAGTGATTGTGTTGGTGGCGGCATATAATGTTGCAAAAACAGTTTCATCTCTCTTTTTGGTTTTGCGCATAGTTTTTTCTTCCATTTTTTCAATCGACACTCGCGAAATAATTGCCGACAATATATTCCTGAGCTGTGCATCAGCTGTTCTCTCAGTCCACAAACGCTGTCGATAGGCCAT
This sequence comes from Drosophila recens, assembly GCA_037043495.1. Taxonomy (NCBI): domain Eukaryota; kingdom Metazoa; phylum Arthropoda; class Insecta; order Diptera; family Drosophilidae; genus Drosophila; species Drosophila recens. Next base: position 210,714 of record JBAMBJ010003635.1, on the reverse strand, counting down.
TAATCGATATTTATTTGTGGATTTCGTTCAAGTTGCTGGATACTCAAGCAACGAAATCGAAAACGAAAAGTTTCTGCCTCAGTTTTATTTATATGAAGTTTGGCAGAAATTTTTATTTTCCGCGGTGGTGGATACCCGGCTTAAAGAGACTTATGGCAATCTGTATGTCTAGAGTACCATATTGCTGCATGATTACAGGGTATTTGCACGTTGCGAACTGCATATTTTATATAATGCATAATTCAATTGTATTGTAAAGGTTTTTTTTTTGGATCACGTATTGCACATGCAGCGGAACGCTTGAAATGAAACAGAGCTCGTTTCGTTATTTTTCGGCATTCCCTTGTTTGCGGAATATGTGCCGTTTTTTTTGTTTTTTTTTATTATAATTGCAAATCGAAATTACAAATATTTTAATTAAACGAGAATTACGCCGGAAAATGTCGTTGAATAAATTCAATTGAAAAAAAAAGGGGCAGAAACAGAAATTCCCCTTTTTTTTACATTTGTCGCCGTTGTCGACGTCAAAGCGACGCGTGTATTGCAATTGTTGTTGTTGCTTTATTATGCTATTGATCGCTTTGTTGTTGTTGTTGTTGGCTGGAAATGTTTCTGGTTTGCTGGCGTACAAAGTGCAGGCTCCAAAAATGGGCGTGAGAAATCACAAACAACTTGAAATTCGAACGCTTATGGGCGTCATCATTAGCGTCATTATGCCATAAATACAACTCACACACACAAACATACGCACACGCGTTACACATACGCAAAAATATTTTTAAAACGCAGCAAAAAAAAAATAAAAGAGCACAAAAAAGGGCAACACAAGTTGCATATTTGCGGAACGCGTGAGAAATGAAACACGAGCGTAATAAACAAACATCTGCCAAAGAGCGCAATGCATTTTGCACCTCAGCGAGAGAGAGAGAGAGAGCTAATGCAGACGTAGCACAAAGCAAAAAATAAAAGCTCAGCTGAAAAGCTTTCGTTGGTTTTTTCGGCAAGCTTTTGATCGAGACGCTGCCTTGAACCATTGACACATTTTGCGCGTGGGTGCGCGTCCAAAGAGAGCGCCGAGTGAACGCGAAAGAGAGCGTGAGAGAGAAATTTTTGCAAGCTTTATGCAAAATTTGTTGCTGTTTCAAAAGCAGCATATCTAATAAGAAAAAAAAAAAACAGCAGCAACAACAACAAGACATGAAAATGAGGAGCAGACGAAATGCTTCTTTTTCTTCATATTGTTGCTGTCGTGTTGTTGTTGTTGTTGTTGTAAGCAAACATTTCTTCGTCTGTGCTATTTTTATAAAAAATAAAAAAAAACAAGAAAAATAAACTGAAGCGAAAGAGCGAGCAAAAGCAGCAGCAGCAGCAGCAGCAACAACAACAATGTTGACTGACTTGACTTCTGCTTTGTGCCTGGCAGCTGCTGCGGCAGCAAGGGGAGCAGCGGGAGCAGCGACAACGCCGGCAACACACGATGGGGCCCCAGTTCATGCGAATTTTTTTTGGGAATTTTCCACTGGCAACGCGACAGCAACAACAACAAAAACAACAACAAAAGTAGCAGCAGCAGCGGCAACAACATGAATAATTCACTTTTGGCCCAAGGCATGCGCTTTGCTTGTCCGTGTGTGTGCCAGTATGTGTGTGTGTGTGTGTGTATTTCAACATTGTCGCCAATATGAAATTGCATGCACGTACTTGCACGCGCCTCTTCCCCTCCCCTTCCCTCCCCTCCCCTCCCCCGCCAAACACTCCACAGCACACTGGCTGACTAAAAAGAACTTCTCTTCTCTTCTTTTTTTTTGCACATAAACAAACGCAAAAGCGACGCCACAGAGATCAGCAAACAGCCACTGCAGAGCGAGCAAGAGAGAGTGAGAGAGAGATAGAAGGGAAGAGTGGGGAAGCATGCGCTAGCAAAAGCCACCCAATTAGCGCGCAGGCGCAGCAGCAGCAGCAACAACAATTACAACTACAACTACAGGCACAAGTAAAACGACAACAGCAACAACAACAATGTGAAACAAAACTGGTTTGAAGACGCGCTCTGCTGCTGCTGTTGCTGCGACGCCGACGTTGTTTTTTTTTTCTTTTCTTTATTTTTTGCTCACTTGTTGCGTGGCGTGCGAGCGAGATAGCAATATTGCAAACTTTTCCATTGATGAATTTTGTGTTGAATGCGGTTATGGATTGGGGGGGCAGCAGAGAGGGGGAGGAGAAGAGCTGCTTCAAGTGGGGAGAGTTTAATGAGGCTGGTCCATTGACTGTCTGTCTGTCTCTCTGACTGACTGACTAACTCACTAAAGCTCTGGCTCTGGTTCACACGCCCCTCAGTTTCATTCAGCGAAATTTTTCGTTTGTTATCGATTACCAAATGTATCGACAATCTGTCGATTCTATTACCGTTAATCTCTTTTAGCGTCTCTCTGAGCACACAAAGCTTTCTAGAACTTTCGACTGTCAAGTTTGCAGTCTTTATTTGCAAGCTCCTTAGTTATTATTTAATTTCAAGACAATAACAAAGGTAAATTATCGGCAGCTCATTACTATCGATATTAATTTGTATATGTTTATAGATACAATTCGTTTATTAATATGTAGATACGAAAATTGTCTTTTTTAAGCTAGCATATTTAATAACAATCGATGTTAATTTATGAAGCCAAATCCAATTAATCGATTAAAAATCGGTGTCTCGTTCATTTACTGACTTACTGACGGGCCCCTTTCGTCTGCACGCGCCAAGGCTTTCTAGAACTTTCTGCCAATCAAATACCAATTAATCGATCAAACATTAAGTTTATCGAGCATTTTGATGAGCAGCCAAACATTTCAATTAACATAAAATATACATTTTTCTTCCTCTTTTAACTTTTGATTTCTCTCTCTACTTTTTCTCTGATGTATTTATAAATTTTTAACAAAAAACGACAACAATAATAACAACAATCAAATTAAAGCAAAATAAAATGGAATTTAATAAAATTAAAATTAAATTAGATTTGTATTTTTTTTTCTCTTTTTTTTGTTGAATATTTATTCAATTACACTGCACTACGCAATTTATAATAATTACCACAACAATAATAAAGTAGAGTAAATAACTTGTATTTTATTTAACACCAAAAAAAAAAGTGGGAAAAAACGTTTGTTGTTTCACTTTAATTATTTCATTTCATTTTCTCACTGTTTCGTTTGCTTTTTGCTTTTTTTTATGCATGTATTTTTACGATTAACGCGCTCCGTTTGAGACCGCTGGGCGAACGGAGTGTTCGGGGGGCGGGCGCTCGGCGTGTTTGTGTGTGTATGTCTCTGTGTAGATAAGTGTGTGTGCAGACGTAACGAAACGAAATGTGCAAAGACGAAATCGAAAACGACAAAAAGACTGACTACGAAAAACGAAACGAAGACACACGACGAGACGAGACGAAACGACGACGAAAGTACGTATACGCCTGTTCGGTAGATTCAACACGATTGAACTAAACATTTTGCCGCTTCAAGTCAGACGCAGCTACGACGATGGCAGCGACGCCAACGACGCTCTCATGTGCGTGTGTGTGCGTGTCTTTAGCTGTTGCTGCCATTGTTGTTGTTGTTGTGGTTGTTTTTGCCCTGGAGCATTGAACGTTGTAAAGAACCGCAAGTTGATCCACAACCAACGCATAGCACACAAGCCGCAAGAGCGCCACAAAAAGAGAGCGGGAGAGAGCGCCAGCACAGAAGAGAGAGAGCGAAGAAAAAAGTGGGAGAGTCAAAGCAGCGAGAGCATTGCTAGAAATTCTTGCTAGGAGTGGGGGGCAGCGCTTTGCATGTTTATTTGCACGTGTATGTGTGTGTGTGTTGTGTGAGCGTGAGCGTGACTTGCGGTAACTTGTGTAGCATTCGATTAGATGACGTCGACGGCGCCGTGGAAATTATAATTAGGTAACAACACACTCGAAGCGTGGCTCATGGCGAATCTTTCAACTAAAGCAACACCAAAAAAAAATGTTATAAAGTAAAACACAAATAACAACAAAAAGGACACGTGCATTAGGCAAACCAAAAAAAATCGAAGCTTATCTGTCGATTTTCGTGCAACGCCTAAAAGTATGCGACGAAAAATGCATTGACAGTGATTTTTACTTTGATTTTTCAAGGCATTTTTATTTGCCTCCTCGCAATGCAACATTTTTCTTATGTACTAAATGCAATCGATGAATATTGAAATTTAATAGAACCTAATGCGCCGATATTTGCGCAGCTAAAGATGGGAGTTCTTTTAAAGCTCTGCGAAAGCTTTTAAAGATTACAATTACAGGAACTATAATGATTTCAATTTTAATAAATACAAATAATTACAAAACACAAAATATTTGTTTTGATCAATAGATAAAATTTAACTTTATTTTCATTAAAATATAAACTATGTAATTGTAAATTTAACATTTAACTTCTAAAAAGTAATTTTTATGAAATTATTTACTATCTCTAATAAAATCAATGGATTTCACAAAATCGATAAATAAAGATGAAAGATATCAGTTGTTGTTAATAGTAGAACTTTTTGATCAAGAGCTTTTAAAGCTTTTTTCCACATAAAGTTTCGATAAATCTAAAATAAACGTACTTGGGTAAAGGTCTGTCCCGTACGGCACACCTCCAAAACAAAAAAAAAAATCCAAAATTAGGCCCTATTTTATGATGAATTTAGGTTTACAAATTATTTCCGGGTCTTTTATAGTTTTTTTTTTTTAAATTTTTTGAAATTTTAATAAAAATGAACTATTTTTTTGTTCTTTTTATGGAAAATGAACTATTTGAATGTTCTTTTGAGTTTTCCAGGGTTGATTTGAGCTTTGCATGGTTCTTTTTTTTCGAATTTATGTTACGTTTACCAACACTACTTTCATAGATAATTATAACAATTTGTAAAGACTCCCAACAATAATTTAAGGAAAATAGATCATTAGGGGAGGAGGAGGAGGGGTTAGTGTGATATTAAAGCGGTAGATTGTATTACCCGTATAAAGAAGCCATGATCAATGAAGATGCTCATGCAATCCTGGTTATTAAAATGTGATTAAAGCGCCGCAGGCAAAAAAATTAAAAATAAAAAAAAATCGCGCGATTGCCATAAAGAGCTCATGAACCCTTTCTGCGTGGCTCGTAAATTCTTTTGAAATTGAAATTTGGCCAAATATCCAATATAATGCTCTGCTTTCCTTCCAAAACGTTAAAAATTAATATGGAAAAGGTATTGTTGGTAAACGTTCAAAATTATTCAACATGCACACGAGAACAAAAAATAGTTCATTTTTATTAAAATTTCAAAAAAATTTAAAAAAAAAAACTATAAAAGACCCGGATATAATTTTTAAACCTAAATTCATCATAAAATAGGGCCTAATTTTGGATTTTTTTTTTTTTTTTGGAGGTGTGCCGTACGGGACAGACCTTTACCCGTACTTGTACCGTTATTTTAAAATTTAATGCTGCCTGAGCTTTTTATAAACGTGGCTAGAGCTTTTGAACAAGCACGATCGCCATAGATTAAAGTCGTACAGTAACTTTCTATCGATTTAAAATAGAAACGTAATTTGTTGTATCGGTAATTGTTTATCCAACACGGTCTTAAGCTTTACAGTAACAATAAAAGAGCTTTAAAGTGTCGATGTATACTAGATCGTTCAAAAAGTCCCCGGACTGACAGTGAAAAAGACTTTTTTTTTTTTTTAATCAATATATTTATTCAATATAGTCTCCGTCTAGCTTAATGCACCTTGTCCAACGGTCTTTCAACATTTCGATGCCTTTTTTGTAGTGGTCTGAAGAAAGTCCCTCAAAATAGGCTTCAGTTTCCCATTCAACTTCTTCATTGGAGTAAAATTTTTTCCCTGGAGCCATATTTTCAAGTTTGAAAACAGATAGTAGTCACTGGGGGCCAGATCTGGGGAATATGGAGGATGAGGAAGCAATTCCCAACTTAACTCTTTGATTTTTTCCATCGTTAAAGCGGCTTTGTGAGATGGTGCATTGTCTTGATGAAAAAGGATTTTTTTCTTTGCCAAATGCGGGCGTTTCTTCTTAATTTCGTCATTCACACGATCAAGCAATGCTGTATAATATTCTTTGTTGCATTTTTCACCCTTTTTAAGATAGTCGATGTGTATTATACCATGTCCATCCCAAAATACACTGGCAAAAACCTTACCAGCCCATCGACTTGCCTTCACACGCTTCGAACGGCTTTCACCGGCCTCCCGCCACTCAGCTGATGACCGATTGGACTCCGGAATGTAGTGATGGATCCAAGTCTCATCCATGGTGATATATCGACGCAAAAATTCGCTTGGATTTCGGTTAAACATGTCCAAACAGGACTTGGAATCGGCCACTCGTTTTTCCCTTTGTTCAATATCTAGGAAATGCGGCACCCATTTTACATTGAGCTTTTTCATATGCAAATGGTCATGCAAAATCGAAACCGCTGACCCAGTCGATATGCCCACAGTCTCAGCAATCTCACGCACTTTGACTCTTCGATCAGTCAATACGATTTGACGGACTTGTCTGATGATCTCTGGGATAATCACCTCTTTTGGTCTTCCCGAACGCTTCGAGTCTTCGGTGCTTGTACGACCGCGTTTAAAGTTGGAATACCAATCGCAAATGGTTGATTTACCTGGAGCAGAGACCCCGTAATGCTTATCAAGCCAAGTCTTTGCTTCTACGGTATTTTTTCCCATCAAAAAACAGTGTTTAATCAAAACACGAAATTCAGCTTTTTCCATTTTTCAAAAAACTCAAAAAGTTGCACAACAATAATATTTCTAGCTCGATAGCGAAGCTTACGATTGCGCTCAAATTTTCACTGGAGCCTAGAAATGAACTAGTCAGTCAAAAAAAATATATTTCAAAATTTTAGTGGAGTGGCCTATGTGTCAGTCCGGGGACTTTTTGAACGATCTAGTAATACTTAAAGTTTGCTCGCTTACCCGCACTTATAATAAATGATAACTGATATTTATCGATAGACGATAGATTGTCAACTTACCTGAAAAAAGAGAAAGAAAAATTAAATTAGATTAGAGTTACAAATTATGTAAAGTTTATAGGTAAAGCTCTGCGGTTAGCAAGATAAATCCATATATGCTTGTATACTACTAACCCGATATATTTTGCACAAAATGCTTATCAAAGTTGCGAACGGAACTATTGTGCTGGCTCGTAACAAGCGGGGGCGGGTGAAGGGGCGTCACCTGCTTGCTTGAACCTGTTGTGGCGAATTTGGTGGTGCCATCCTCTCGGGAGGCACCTTTCACCTTCACTGCTCGATTGGTTGCCGTTTTGATGTTTTTATCAATTCACGTTTTTCTCTTATTTCAATTGCTTGCATCAGTTTTTTTTGAGTACTTCAATGTTCCGAAATCGAATGTTAATTCGAATTTTGGCCAACGTCCCCAGGAAAAAAAATAATTATTAGGCTAAGGGGGATTTACTTTTTTTTCAATAGGGGACGACGAAAATTACGACAGAAATAATTAATTTAATTCAAAGAAAAATTTAGACAAGCAAAATTTAGCTTACTGTATAAACATCGATGTACAGTTTAAAAAAAAAAACACTAATTGACAGAATTGACAATGATAGAAAATTTGGGCATACACGTTAAATTGGGGAACTGTATCGAGCTTATTTGCCGGAAAAAAATATGGGCATTTCCAGAAAAGTGTCCACCTTGCCCAAAAACGTAAAATTTATCAAAAGCTCACATCTTGAGAAATTTTCTTCCAAAAATGTATTCAAGTTATTTATTAAAAATGTTTGTAATGTTTGTTTTCTATATTCTATATTGTTATTTATTTGAGCAATACACGCTAGAAGAAATTCAATAGGAAAAACATACAGATTCTACAGTGGAATATATTCACTTTTCTTATATTTTTACATTACACTAAATAAGATAGTAAGATTGTAACATAAACCATTTTAATACATAGAACATATATTAAATGTTTTATTAAAAACTAGTTTTACAATCTGTTTTCGATATATAGAATACAATTTTATGAACAACTTCTTTGAAAAAACTAGGTGGAAATCCTGTCACGTTTGCGATGTCGCGTTACAAATTACTAATAAAACATTTAAAATAAATAAAATGATGGTAACATATCGAAACTATTTCTAAAATGAAAAACTACTTTATTTTATTATGGTTTAAGAAACTTTCGCAGACTTTCGCATTTGTCAAGATGAAGTCAAACAAGACGTCAATTTTTCGTCGCGTTCGCTATGCTATGAAAACGCCAAGTTTTTAAAGCTTGTCTTTTATAGTAAAAATAGTGTTGATGAAATGCATTAAACACGTGAGAAAACATTTTTGAAAATGTTACCTTTTGTCATTTTATTTTTTTTTTTTAATTTAAAAACCTACAAATGACGCATTCTCGATCCTGGAAATACGCATATATTTTATTCAAAAAGTCACTGAACAAATCACTCAAATAAGTATGAAAAATTTGATTAAAATTAGGTAGGATACAAAATAAATCCAGTAATATTTAATTAGTTTTAAGATCAAATAATAATCATTTTAAGTTTATTAATTGAAGAGCATTAAAGTACAGCTAAAAACATTCCATCGCTTTTTTTGTGATCGATAAGTGAATGAAAGTATTTAATTTTTTTTTCTAATTTTTACTAAAATATCTACTAATTGGATGTCATACCCTGGGAATTTGAAAGTCTAAGGGGTCTTTGAAACAGCTGAACTTTTTGCACTGTCGTTGCACATAGATCGGGGGATATTCACATTTGCATCAACATTTTGTGAATTTTCATAAATTACACTAATAAAATTCATAAATTAGGGCAACAATTTGGCAAGCAGCCAGAGCAAGACAGAAAAACAAAAAGAAAAGAGAAAATAAAAATATAAAAATCACAATTGGAGTAGACGATGGACGGACGCAATTTATTTCATTTTTCCTTTCTTTTTTTTTTTTCATTTTGAGGGGTTACCGTTTTGCAAAAACAACGAGAGCAGAAGAAAATAAATAAATACATAAATAAAAATATAGTATAAATATTTATGAGAAGACAACAACAAAATGAAAAAGGAGAAGACAAATAGCAAGAACAACAACAACAACAACAACAAAAACATTCTTGCATCCATCTCGCTCGCATTGCAATGCGCCGCTTGCTTTAACGCACGGTATGCGCCCCCGTCTGTCTATGTGGGTCATTATCTTGTTTACGCCAAAAGACGCTGACGCTGACGCCGACGTCGACATCGGCAGCGACGCCAACAGCGACATGCGATGACGCAGCAACAGCAGAAGCATCGCAACGCACGATCAAACGAAGCAGAGCGAGGACAGACAAAGAGAGACTGACTGCGCTCCAGCCACAAAGAGCGAGTGAGAAAGAGCAACTGACAGTTTGAAGTATTTTTGCGCACTGTGTGCAAAAAGCTGATGATGAGCATAAAGCACATGTGCATTGAATGCACACAGACACACACACACACACACGCAAACACGTATGTGTGCATGTGTTAATGTATCTAAAAGCATATTTCAAAGTTAATTTAATTTGATTTGCAAAAATGGCACTTAACTTGCAGGACGTGAGAGAACAGGAGAGAGTAAGAGCGTAAAGTTTAGGATAACTTGCATTAAAATTTAAATAAATTATAGTGACGTTGTCTCTAGATAGCAAACAATCGAAAATCATCTATGTAAATTCCTTTTCGATATAGTGAATATAGTAAAAGATCCTGCAGAAATTACTTTACACATCAAACATCCGGTAAAATATCTCGACACGTTCTAAAGCTTGAATTTCAAGTTGTAGAACTCATACATATAAGAATGTATATTAGAAATTATTAAATTACAAATCAATAAATAAAGTTACAAAAAGTCCGACAGTACAAAAAACAAATTATCAACTCACATTTCAAAATCTTAATCATGTTTCAAGCAACGACTTTGTATCTATAAACGATTTCATTTAATTGATCCATTAATTGATCATTGGGGAATCCCAGAAAAATCGGAGATGTGCTATTATTGTAATTATTATTATTGTACCTGTGTATTCAGTTTCTGTTTTGGAATTCTGTTTGGTTATGTGTGCGAAAAAGATATAAATACATATTTGTGTATATGGAGAATGCGAGGTCATATCGATAGCATACAAGTATGAAAAGATGCAATATAGTTCAAGTAATCTTATGAGTTTTAAAATTACGTCACATGATCAGGTGATACAAATGTAATCAATAAGTACGTCGATATAATGGTTTTATTGACTTTTGGTATATAAGGCGACAAACAATTAAAAAAAATACAAATAAATAAGTTTTACTCTTTGTATTTTAAAGATTTTGACAACAAAGTTTACTTAAATTTATTCGCACATTTTTTTTAAAAAGTCGAAAAACAATTATTTTTGAATAAATTTCGGAAAAATTTAAATACCAGTATACAATAAATATCGACCCACTGTGCCTCCCAGCACTGCTTGCCACCTCCTTTTTACTCGCAGCTGAACGTCATCGGTAGCAGCGTGCAAATTGAATTAAGAAGCTCACCTGCTCACACACACACACACGCACATGCACACATAAATACTCATATACAAATTCAATATTCATAATTATTATTAATTAAATTTAGTTCCTTCCCCTTCCTCTTCCCACACAGACCCTCCTCTCTCCCGCAGGCGATCGCCAAAAGTGAGCGAGCGACAGGTTGCTTGAGCGCAAGAGACGAAGCAGTGCAAACACACACACGCACACTCAAACACATGTTTTCAAAGAGAGAGGGACAGAGAGAGAGAGAGACACAGACAATTTCAACAGGTAACGGGCTAAAGTTGTCGCTCTTTTTCACACTCATTGCATAGCGTTTACTACAATTAAAAAGTAATTGTTTTTACAGCATTTTTCGCCATTGTTTTATAAGTTGATTTTGTATTTAATTGTATACTATGTATATTTTGTTACCTTCAAGAAGTGAGCCGCTGTTGATGAACAACATGCTTGTAGCCTTCAACAACCAACAGTAGAAGCGAAAGAAGAGAAATACGCTATGCAGTGCCGCCACTGCGCTGCGTTTATGTTGTTGTGGCTGCAGCAGCGAGAGAGCGTAACCAGCTGGGAGAGTAGAGAGAGAGCTTGAGAGCCGTCGCCGCTGACCTTCTTACTCGAGTGCCGTTGCCGTTGCTGTTGCTATTGTTGCTGTTTTATTCTTGTTGTAATTTACAGAACTTTCTTTGCGGGGGGTGGCAGAGTCAGAGGCAGAGGCAGCAGGCGGTAGCAGTAATTTTTCCAACTACTGCCAACTTTTGACGCCAGCATCGACGTCGCCGTCGTCGTGTAACGTCACGCACACACGAACACGCTCGTTGGGTTATTTTGTAAGGGGGATGGGGAGTAAAGAGAGGTTAGTTACACACGACCGAGAACAACGAGACGAATGTATTAGAATGCAATATGATGAGAGGATTGAGAGAATATTATACGATATTGTGTTCTGCTTGCTGCGTTTTGCACAGCCAAAATTTTCTTGACATTTTTTTTCGTGTGCAATTATGCTGTTGTTTTTTAAAACACACACACACACACACATACACGCACACCACAACAAATTGAACAATAAGCAAGAAAAAAAAAAAACAAAAACAGAATTTAAAAGTTTATAGTATGCGAACAGTGGGAAAAAGTGAAGTTGGGAATGCGCGCGCGTTTCTGCGTTGTTCTCAGCGTTACTTCGACGAATTTCGTGCTACTGAAAGTCAGAGCGAAAATAAAAAAAAAAATGCGAGCAGCGACAGCTCAACTCAACTCGTCATACAACTGCTGTATGCACTGGCGGCGAATCTAGCGGCGAATAACTAACTAAACGACAGCAGCAGCAGCAGCAGCAGCAGAGCAGAGCAGCACAGCAAACGTAACGAATCGATGTCGAAGACGTCGACACAGACAATCCTACCGTTCACTAAGCGGAGCGCAGAGAACACGACCAACGGGCAGAAAGAGCGACAGCGAGTACAAAAGAGAGAGAGAGAGATTCCGGCCCGGCAAGCAGGTCGTGCGAGGTGAAACGTACGCATGAGTGTGTGTGTCAGCTTGTGTGTCTGTGTGCGAATTCGCTGTGCTGGCATGCGCGTCACACTCGCCATGCGGTGGCGGCCCGAGACGGCGAGAGCAGCGAGCTTCATACCTGTGTGTGTATGTGTGCGTGTGTGTGTGTGTATATGTTGGAATATAAATGTTTTTGGTGAGCAACAGACAAAACAGCGGCACTCAACGTCAGCGTCGGCGTCGGCGTCGAAATCGGTGCGCGCCATCACCTTCGTGTACAGTGGGGTCGCGGTCGCTCAGTAATGTGACCGGCAACGCGGCCACTGCATTGCACCACTGTGCCACACGCAAAGCAAATTTGCAACTGCCAAAGAGAAATGAGCGACAGTGAGAAAGAGAGAGAGAGAGAGACTGTGGTGAGTAAGCGTTGTGCTTGGTTTGCATGTGTGTGAGTGTGAAATCGATTGAACTTCTCGTTGGCGTTGCAGCAAATGAATATTCTGACAGCTGCTGGCAAGTGGATCAAGCAAGAGCTTGCAGGGTGAAGAAGTCGTAAAGAGGTGTGTGTGTGTGCCTGTGTGGGGCAATGGGGGTGGGGGTGATTTGCTGCTTAGTCAACGACGACCCACTGATGTTGATAAAAATGCGAACCGCGCACACCGTTCATAAATGCTAACTTACAAATGGCATTTGGTATGAAGTAGCTGATACGCGAGGGCTGTTCAAGAAATTGCATAATACGTATTTAGTAGTTGTATTATTTATTAATATATTTATATTTAAATTTAATCAATTTAATTGATCTTTATAGGATATTTTATTATGACTTTTAAAAAGCTTACATTTTAAAGGATGTTTGTAAAATATATGTTTATTATTTGGATTTACACATTTTCCTTTTTTAAATTAACATCCATAGTATACTTTGCCTTAAGTTTTAATTCGTTTAAGCAGCCCTCGCACATCATGTATGTATGCATATATTTTATGAAAACAAATTGATTGTACTTAAAAACAGTTAGTTCTGCCGATTAGGGTTTTTCGCCTCTGTTTGTTTGTATCAAAAGAAATGCAACAACGCAAAAAAGCAAAAAAAAAAAAAACGAAACAAGGGGAAAGCAACAATAGCTAAACAAATAAAAATACGCAGATCGGATCAGCGCGTGGTTCTCTCACAACCAACCGTTGACTTCTCTCGCTCTCTCGCCCGCTCCTCTTATTACACACTTTTTGGTGCCATGTTGAAAGCTCAATAAACATAGAGCGAGCGAGCGAGCGAGCAATAGAGAGAGAGGAGTCAGTCAGATGCCAGAGCAGCTGGCGGTGTGGTGGGTTATTGTGCTTGTGGTGAGAAGGGGGAGGAGGATGGGTGCGTTTCAAAAGCAGCACGCAAAACAAAAACGGTGGGAAGGGGTAAAGGTTGCTCTGCAGGTGCTGAAGTGCAGTTGGCCCAATCAGCTGTTGTTGCAATTTTCGATTGTAGCTGATAAGCAACGATAACGATTAACGGCAAGCTGCTGATAATGTTAAACTCTCTCTGTCTGCCTCTCTCTTTACCACAAACGCTCACACACGCTAACTATAAAATGTATTTGTAAGAGTATCTATCAGCTGATCTGAGTGTATTCATTTCATTTAGACTTTCCTAGCCTTATCTTACTCTACCCCTCCTCCCTCTCCCTCTCTCTCATTCTATCTACTATATGGCGCCTAAAGACTAGCTTTACAGTCTTACTATTGATTAATTTTCTTTTGAAAATTATGGAGACAACCCTTGACTTTAGAGTTAAGCTAAGCTTAGTCTTATCAGAGGAATTGCTTATCACATTGATTTGTGGAACATATAATGAGGAACAACTTTGGAAGATCGATATATCAATTATTTTTAATGTTATCTATTTACATTGTAACTTTGTCAGAAATAAGGAAAACAATACAATTAATCAATATTATTGATAAAGCCTAAAAACAAGAGATGGGCATCTGTTTCATACAGTGTTGCCAACGCCTCTACACAAAAAAAGGCCGGTTAAACTCAATAAAAAGACAGAAAACGGACAGATGTTTTTTTTTAAGGACAAAAAATCTGGACAAACTATGTTTTCTTGTAATAACAAATAATTACAGTCGAACTTCCCTAACTCGAACTTCCCTAACTCGAAGTCTCTCTAACTCGAACAAAATCGAGTGGCAATACTAGGCAAATCTTATACAATTCTACTTCCCTAACTCGAAGTCTTCCCTAACTCGAACTTTTTTTGTGGATAATAGTGATTCGAGTTAGGGAAGTTCGACTGTATAAAGCAGCGGTGGGCGCAAAATTTGACCTCGGGAGCTCTACAACAACAACCACAACAACAACTACAACAAAAACTACAACAACAACCCTTTTCGTTTCTACCTACTTTCACGACCTACCCAAATGTGTGAGCAAAAAATACACTAAACAAAATTATTGAGTAGGCAATAATACAAAATACAATTATAAGAAAAAAACCAACTAGTAAAAATTACACTTTCTCAATACCTAATATATTTTTTCATTCAGTGTACAAAAAGAAGCGTCGAATGCCTCGACTCGAGCTGCCTGTGTGCATTGTTGTTGCTAGCTTGCTCGCGAGTTGAGCGTGTCTAATTGCTTTTATGACGGGCTGCCTGTGTGCGACTTCACGGCGCCGAAAAAGTTAGGAGCTGCCGCATAGCTCCCAGAGCCTATACTGCCCGCGCCTGGTATAAAGTAATATCATAGCTTTAAAATTGCTACAGTATTGAAAGTATTAGGTCTTTATTAGCTCTTAAAATATTTTCCACAGGAAATGCATCAAATGTTTTTTTAAATCTCAAAAATATTCGACGATCCGAGCTTGATAAATTCTATGAGCGACTTAGAACAATGAAAAAGGATATATAAAGGATAAAGTAAAATAAATTAAAAAAAGGCATTTTTTCCGGATAGGGGACGTTTTAAAATTTTTCCGAAAATTGCAGTTTCAAAACGGACAAATCTGTCCGCAAAAAGGACAAATTGGCAACACTGACAGACATAAACACAACTAAGGCTTTGAACATTTTAGACAATGACCATGCTGCATACGATGAAGTAATGGACGAACTAATGGAGGATATATTAACAATTTCATCGATCGGAGCCGAGTCCTCGCCACGCAGCGCGCTCTCAATTTGATCGATGGCCTCATTAAACTTGGCGCGCTTCATATTCTTATCGGTTGCAAACTTTTCCTTATTTTCCGCATAGGTAAACAGATCTTCGATTTTTATATTCGCCGTCTCTCCGGTGCCGTAAAAGTAAACATTATACTTTTTGTTGTTATACTTTGTTATCTTCGCTGGCCACGCCGGATAGCCCTTTACTTTGGCAAATACTAAATCGCCGATGTTGAACGATTTGCCAGCCTTTTCTTTGCCCATTGTTATGGTTTGTTTTATATTTGCAATTATAAATGTACTTCAATTATAAATTTGTTTGCAATCACTTGGCGTCTGCTGTTTCTATTTCTCTCATTCCCAATAAACTCGCGCTTTGCTCTTCTTCTTCTTGCTCAATCACAATTCACAGCTGCTGTCATTAACAAAATCTTGTGGCTGTACACCAGTGTTGCCAACGCCTCTACACAAAAAAAGGCCGGTTAAACTCAATAAAAAGACAGAAAACGGACAGATGTTTTTTTTAAGGACAAAAAATCTGGACAAACTATGTTTTCTTGTAATAACAAATAATTATAAAGTAATATCATAGCTTTAAAATTACTACAATATTGAAAGTATTAGGTCTTTATTAGCTCTTAAAATATTTTCCACAGGAAATGCATCAAATGTTTTTTTAAATCTCAAAAATATTCGACGATCCGAGCTTGATAAATTCTATGAGCGACTTAGAACAATGAAAAAGGATAAATAAAGGATAAAGTAAAATAAATTAAAAAAAGGCATTTTTTCCGGATAGGGGACGTTTTAAAATTTTTCCGAAAATTGCAGTTTCAAAACGGACAAATCTGTCCGCAAAAAGGACAAATTGGCAACACTGGTTTCATAAGAGTTTAAAAGCTACTATCAATAGCATAGAGAAATAGTATCTGTTGAATAAAATGTACAGTTTTCGTAAAGGGTCTTTGACAATTAATTAATTATTTATATCAGCTAATTTATTTAAACAAATAAATAATAATTATAGATTTATACAAAGTTACTAGCTATAGATGGGAAGTTTTAGGGTAAATGCAACCGACAGATTTTATAAAATGCGATACGCATAATCGAATCTATGGGATATAAACTGAGATCTATCTTTAGTCATATTTTATGATTAAGATAAATGTGGCATTATCTGAGATGTATCTTTAAACATATTTTATGGTTAAGATAAATGTGGCATTATCTGAGATGTATCTTTTATCATATTTTTTGATAAATATGATATGAAAATTCAATCGATAGATGTGACAAGACTTGATTTTGAAAAGATGTATCTTTTATGCGAATTAAACAGTTCTGTGGGATTGCTCAGTTAATAGATCTTATAGGGTGTATCTTTTATGTGATTTATACAGTTTTATGGGATTGTTTTTGATAGATCTAAAAGTTACAATTTTAACCCATTTTGCCTACTTTTCATACAAAACGTGGCTTATTGGTAATTTTCAAAAAATTTAAAAAAAAATACTAGCAGAGATTTTTAAAAACTTTTTTCAGTCACTCTTAGAATTGTTTGAAGAATTTTTTTGCATCAAAATATTTTTGTAAAAAATCTAGGAAAAAAGTCAAAACAGGAGACTTTTACAAAAATTCAAAATTTTCAATAGGTACTTAATGGGTTAAGGAAAGTTTTGTATCATTCAAACGGAATTTTAATGACTTTTCCATTGATGCCAAACTTAACATAAAGTGAGCTCCATTTACGCGAAGATTTAGCTATAGTTTTGTCAAAATACTTTATCCGTCGACTGTATATATTATAGTTTTATGGAATTGTAATAAATAGATCTTACAGGGTGTATCTTTTAAGTGATTTATATAGTTTTATGGGATTTTAATTGATAGATCTTACAGGGTGTATCTTTTAAGTGATTTATATAGTTTTATGGGATTTCAATTGATAGATCTCACAGGGTGTATCTTTTAAGTGATTTATATAGTTTTATGGGATTTCAATTGATAGATCTTATAGTGTGTATCTCTTAAGTGATTTATATAGTTTTATGGTATTGTAATTGATGGATCTTATAGGGTGTATCTTTTAAGTGATTTATATAGTTTTATGGTATTGTAATTGATGGATCTTATAGGGTGTATCTTTTATGTGACTTATACAGTTCTGTGGGATTTCTCTATTGATAGATCATAGGGGGTATCTTTTAAGTGATTAATATAGTTTTATGGAATTGTAATTGATAGATCTTATAAGGTGTATCTTTTATGTGATTTGTGTACTTACTGCATGTTTTGACGCCGCCCAGCACCATACTTGGTGACTGTTTGTTGCCCTCGGCGAAGGAGGAAGTTCTCGGACGACCGCTCATGGTGACAACGTTGCTGTTGCTCCCTCGCTCGCACTCGCACTCGTACTCGTTCTCGCTCGCTCACACACACACGCGTTAACAATAATTGTCAATTTTGGGCTTTTGTTTTAAATATTTTTGGCAGGCAAGCCTTTTAATAAACTTGTCCTTTGTCCCAGAAGAAGAAAAAAAAACACTCACACTCACACAGACAACAACGACAATTGAAAGCGCGTGTGTCGCAATTTATAAATTGTTGCTATTGTTGTTGTTGTTTTTATGATTATTATTATTATAATTGTTTTGTTTGTATTGATTTAAAAAAAAAAATGTAAAACAACACACAAGACACAGACGCGTCGTTTTCACAGCTGCTTTTATTACTTTTTATTTTTTTTATTTATTTTTATTATTAATATTATTATTATTGTTGTTGTTGTTTGTGATTGTTGTTCTTGCCACTTCTGTTGTTTTTGTTGTTGTTGTTATTGATTGTGATTTGTTTTGATTTCTGTTTTGCTTCGATTTTTTTGTTTTTGTTTTTATTTTTATTTTATTGTTGCTTTGCCACTTTTTGCTGCCGCTTCTGCGTCTGCTGCTGCTGCTGCTGATGGATAATGATAATTGCTGCTGTTGATGTTGCTGTTGTTGTTGTTGTTGTTGCTGGGGGAAGAGGCGGTTGGCCACACAGTTAATTGTTGTTGGTAACACACACAGACACCACACTCGTCAATATGATCAAATTTGTAACTGTTAAACGGCTGTAAACAAGTGATAGAAAAAAAAAATTTGTAAAAAAAAATTATACATACATAGATTTTTTTTTCAATCAACAGTTCTGCCAAAAACGCAGATCAGCTACAGAAAACAATTGAAATAAATGCAATTTATACGTTTACTTATATATACAACTTATAGATACATATATGTAGATAAACTAAAGCAATGGCAAATCACGTGTTTTTTTTATATTCGCGGCAATTCTATTATTCGCTCTGTCTTTTTCACGCCCCCGCATGCTAATGGCATTATGCTGATGCTGCTGTTATTGTTGTTGTTGTTATTGCATTGCATTTATTTGACACATACAAATTGCAGCTCTTGTTCTTCATGTTCTTCTTCTCTTTAGCGACTTGCTTACGTCTTCTTCAACTTCGCCACGCGTCGTCGCCATATTGTTGTTGCTCTCTGCAAATTGCACAACACACGCAAACACACACACACACACACACACACATTCATACAGACAGACTGAGAGAGAGAGAGAGAGAGAGAGAGAGAGAGTGAGAGCGAGAGCTGCAGTTGGACCGCATCCCTTGTTGTTGTTGCTTGTTTTGCTTTGATTGTTTCTTCTTATTGGCAGCGCTTCAACTTTACTTGCAAAATGTGAAAAGCAAAAAAAGAGAGAGAGAGGGGGAGGGGGGCACTGAATGTAGGGCATTTCTACGATTGCCATTTGTAAAGCGCGAGGGCAGTCCTGTTAGTCCTTGTTGTAGTTGTCTGCTGTCACATAAATAAATTGCTAGCAATTACTTTCACACACACACAGACAGAAACTCTCACTGAAACATTTATTCTGCTCTGGGGGTCACCACTTCACACATTGCATTTTGGGGCGTGGCTGTCCTGAATAATATACTCGTAGCCGCCAATGATTGACCCCATTTTAAATGGCCGCCGCGTTGACAGCTGACGCCGGCAAGTCTTTAGCCAACGTCAACGTCTCAGTTGAGCCCCTCCCCCCCCCCCCTCTCTCTCACTCTGTCACTCTCTCTTTCTGTCACTCAATCTCCTGACGCCTATGCGTATGCAATGAAAGTGCACAAAGATTCAATTTACTTTCAGGATAAACTGACAATCTGATTGAACGTTTCATTTCATTTCGTTTCGTTTCGATCCGATTCGATTGATTGATTTAGTAATTGAGTGAATGCACATCTAATTGCAAAATTACAACAGAACTGCATTAAAATGCCAGAGAGACGTGGAAGTAGAAGTAAAGAGTAGAGAATGTTCAAAACCATTCATGATTCATCGATGTACTTTTGAACTTGAAGCATAGATTTTTTCGTTTTTCAATTATACGAGTATGTAGAATTAAATAAAGTCAATTAGTTAAGTAGTGATGTAAAAATACACCAAACTCGAAAGCGAAAGCGATTTTCAACAACAGTTGAACTGCCATAGCTCGAACTTCTATAACTCGAATTTCTCTCTAACTCAAGCTAGAAACTTTAGAAAAATAACTCTATAAGTCGAATATCTCCATAACTCGAAGCTTTTCTTTGGATAATGGTGATTGGAGTTAGGGAAGTTCGACTGTACTTTAACCCGATCATTTTTTTTTTTGACCATCAATCGAATTAATTAAATCGATTTTCATGAAAAAATCGACAACTTACTGAACTTTGTTCAGCGTTGTACATTGTTTGAACTAAGTTCAGTTAATTATAACGAGAAGAGTTGATTAAATGGAAAAGATTAAGATTCAAAATGTTGTAACTTTCAAAAGAGACATGGAGAGACTTTGAAATCGATATCATAGAGCAAATTTAAATAAAATTTCGCTTGGTATTCGGATCAGTTTTAGCTTAGTTATTAAAATTTGATGAAGGTCTTCACAGTTTTAATTTACATTACTATAGTCAACTTATATTTTAAGTTGTTGATGCTTTTAAATCCATTTTTGGATTACTCATATTGATAATTAATAATAAAAAAACAAGTGGGAAAGGCTATAGTTGAGCTCCCGACTAAAGAATACCCGTTACATATTTAAATAAATTTTAAATATTTTTTATTGCATGCTTTTAGGCACATACATTGCTTTAAAACTTTAATCAGCCATTACCAGCTTTCAATTGGTCCGATCTTGTTACGATTTAGTAGGATGATAGGTAATAATAGTAGTTAACGTTAATTGGTCCAAATACCCAAATATCTTGAAAACCGTGCGGGTGGTGGCTTTTCGCGGTTTACGGAGGCGGAAAGGGCGTGGCAAAAATTTGAAACAAATTTGATCTGCATGGGGCTTATAGAAGTCTGTGTGCTAAATTTGGTTGCTCTAGCTCTTATAGTCTCTGAGATCTAGGCGCTCACACAAACGGACCGACAGACGGAAGGACAGACAGACATGGCTATATCGTCTCGGCTGTTAATGCTGTTCAAGACTATATATACTTTATAGGGTCGGAGATGCTTGCTTCTTCCTGTTACATCGAATACAATATTCCCTTTTACATTTTCTTTAAGTAACGGGTATAATTATATTTCTATAAAAAAAAAGCTAGACCTAAAAATTTTTTTCAAATCTGTAGAAAACATCGATGACGAATTAAGAAAAAAAACAGCTATTGCCATCGACATCGATGGTTTCACTCAAACGTATGTAAATCCATAATAGAGTGCGATTGAATGCTTTGCCTGACAATGACACCATTTGAAATTAACTAGAGCAGTCCCATAAAACACACACACCGAGAGAGAGAGAGAGAGAGAGAGAGTGTGTGTGTGTGTGGGGGCAGGGGAAGCGAGGGCAGTTACCAAAATTTATGACTAGCGACCACGCAAACTGCTGCTGCTGTCACACACACACACATACACATACAGCACAGCATGCAATATATTTGATCAAAAATACATAAAACAAAAAATGAAATTGCAAATAAATAGAGAGAGAGAGAAAAAGAAAGGGGTGCGGGGGATGGGAACAACTCTCAAACTGTCAGTTGGCCAAGAATAATGACGATGGTCGTCGACTGTGGCGGCCCTGTTGTTTTTGTTGTTGTTGTTGCCCTTCTTATACTTCTTCTTGGTGCTGCTGTTGTTGTTGTTGTAATGCGGCAGCCGTTTGACCCACAAAACAACGTAAATGTCGCAGCATTTGAGCGTGTGTTTGTGTGTGTGTGTGTGTTGGGTTGTTTCTTCCTCTCTCTCTCTCTCTCGCTCTCTCTTTTTGCATGTCTGTGTGTGTGTGTGTGTATTGGTGTGTCAACAATAGTGTCATCGCAGCGCTGTCGCCATCATGAGCTCATTTTCCAAAAGGGATTACAATCGCCGCCAGCGTATAAAAGTAAATTTGCTCAATGAGATTTCAGTGCTATCGATAGCTATTTATCGATTGAGCAAACAAATACGGTTCCCTCAATAAAAGTCAATATTAGTTTTTTGATTAAGCGGCCAGTACAGCTTGCAATTTAATACAATATAATAAAACATGGTCACCCTAACTATATAGATATTCGTTACATTTTTACGTGTTTTAATCGATAATTAGTTTATGTATTGCTGTATTAATAATTAAATACATTTCTGATTAAGAAAAGCTCTGGTCACCCTAATACACAATTGAATAGCTGTAAATTACTTGAAGCGCAGCAATTAAAAGTATTTGTTTTTTTGTCGCACCCCTTTCGATTCTTGTATTGATTATTAGATCAATTTTTGGCAGCCGTGGCAACCCAGGCGCCAAAATAAAATCAATGCGCAACCAAGGCGACAGGCAAAAAAAAGAAAAATAAAAAAATACAGCAACAACGCTTTGATACATTTCAAGCGGACAGTAGGAGTGGAAGACGGCTGATGAGAAAAAGAGGGGCTAAAATCTCCAAAAAGTATGCTATGGCATTTACACGAAACTCGCACACACACACACACACATAGACGCAATCTAGCAATCTCTCGCTCTTGCATGTCATACTTACGCCCTCGCTCTTTTGCACTTTTAAAAATGCTAAGGCAACAGAAACGAACAGCAAATCCATCAAGGTTAAAAGCGTCATGGCAAACATTTTGGCAGCAAACAGCAAAAGAGAAACAGATAGAAGAGAGGCCAGAGTTTAAGAAGTAAGAGAGTGAGTCAGGGAGCGAATTCGATAGTCATTCAATTTGACAGTTAGTTGCTTAATTGAATTTAAAACGAAACAAATAGACAAGCACACACACACATAGAAACCGCCGACTTCTTCCTTATGCTGCTTCCCTTGCGCATTCACTCTTTCTCTCTTCCATGCTCTTTGCGTTATGTATGTGTGTGTGGGTGTGTGTGTGGCACATTTTGTCGCCACTTGCGGCATTCTTTTATTCCTCTTCTTTATTTCGGTAACCTGACTGTGGGGAGTGGGGAATGGGGAGCGGGGAGGGAGCTGGGATAACGCCCCCGCGCGCGCGTCATATTTTCAAATTGTTCTTTGGTTCGGTTTTTTTTTTTGTTGTTTTTTTGTTGCTTCTTCTTTGGCTGCTTCGCACGTATTTTTAGTCGCTTTATTTATTGACACACGCGCGAAACGAAAAACGTTTTGCGTCCCATTTACCCAAATAATGAGCAGCTTGTTGGACGCTGCAGATCTTAAACATCTGCTCCACAGTGCGTTCATCTTACCTCCCTTCCTGCCTCCCAACTGCATTTCATTGGCTCCTCGCAATAGCGCCAAAAAGCAAGCTACGAATTGTGCGAATTTTGTGAATGGCATTCCGTTTGATCTGTCATCAAATCGGAAACAGTGGCCGTGTTCACCAGAACTAATCAATCAGTAATCATGTATCAGAAATCAAAAAATTGTCGATGGGCTTCTGGTGAACGCTTTGATGAAATTTTGGGGCAAAATCAAAGTTGTCATTTATTTTTTTGTCAAAGGTGTTAATAATTATTTAAAGAATTCAAAACAATTTGGCGCCCAATGCTTAATGAAATGGGAATGAACACAGCAAAAGACCAGATTTAAAATAATAGATGATATGTTGCATTAATCAATAACTTAGCCAATATTGTATGCGAATTTAATATTTTATATGAGAAAGTTTAAAGCACTTTTCTTAACCGTATTCCTTAAAAATACGCAGACTTCAACGTCTTCTTTGCATTTTTTTGTAGAAGACCAAATTTATATTAATATAGTGGTTTCCTTATTAATTCTGTACTATTTATTTTCAAATCTTGTGTTCTGTTGATTACGATTTGTTGTATCGATAACAAAGCATCACAATCAGAGAATTTCAGCGTACTATTTTGGTGATGAAATTTTCAGTCATCATAATCACAAAATTTGAAATCATGATTGCTAATCACTGCCGTTCACCAGAATAATCATAAAAATTTCATCGATATTCTGTTGTCGATTTGTTCTGGTGAACACGGCCAGTGCTAGCGACATATCGATTCAGACTTAATCGATTTATCGTTTTACTTTAGATACGATTATTGGAACTTATTCAAAGACTTCTTGATTTTCTTATTATGATGTTATTATTTTGAAAATCAATATTATAGATTTATTGTTATTATTGCCTCTAGCTATTGAATTTAATTTAATTTGATTCATTTTAAGTATTACTTTGATTTACAGTTTAGATACAAAATTTTTAATTTATCCTGCGGTTTAAATACATATATCTAATTCAATACTAGCATACATTAATCATCTAAGATTTGTCAAAAAATATAAATTATATACTGTACGCTTTAATATAATATTTAAGCAATATTAGCTTGGAATGTTCAAACTTGAAAGTTTTAAAACTTCTCTAATAGTTGTGTTTAATCGATAGCTAATATTAAAGTGCAGTTTAGGCATTTTTAGATAATTATTTTTGTAAACTTTTAAAGTTATTAATTAATTGTTTTCCCGTCTTTTCAGAAAAAGTTATTCTTTTTAAGTATCTCCAATTATTTTACTTTGGATATTTACAAAGTTATTGATTAATGCAAATTTAAATGACCACTGGCACAAAAGTTTTCATTTTAAAGTGAGAAATACATAAGAATGTGATTTTTAAATTATGAACATGAAAATATAGCGATACCTTACACTTTTTGAAATTAGAAATTCGAGACATATCTAGTTGTATAGCAAAACTTTGCGGTTGCTTTCAAAAGTGTCACTGTTTTTTTTTTTTTTGTTGTTTTTTACTGCAAGTTTACTAACAACAAAGTTAAATAAAACCAGAGCTATGGAAAAACAAATGTACATACATTAATAATATGTACAAATATGAACACTTGCTCATATCTTTGTACATTTTTTTTTTAGTTGAAACAAAGCAAGAAGTCAAGGAATGGGTTGGGTTTTGGTTTTGGTTTTTGGTTGTGCTCCTACTAATAATCTTATCGAGTGTCTAAGGTTATTTCGTGTGACGGAGTTTTAAATTTAAATCTTAACGCTCAGGGAACAACAAAATCAACAATATGAAGAAGAAGAACAACACAACAACAACCGAACACAAAGCTGAGTGCCTTCTATCAGCAGATATCAACTTGAATTCTAATTGATAAGCGCGGGGCGCACAAAAAAAAAAATACATATATGTACATATATTGGTCTATTGTTTTTCATTGTTTTCATATTTGGTAGAGGTATTCCTGAAATATAATTACAGTCAGCAAAAACAGCTGATCAAGTGCGTTCTCTCACCCACTTTCTCTCTCTCTCTCTCACACACATTAATGTTAACTGTTAACCGGCATAAAGATCAAAGCTCAATCAGTGCAGTCTCAGCTGAGCACGTGACACACACACACACACACACATATGTTCACGCACACACCTACAACACACACTTATAAGATGCAGCAATTATGTAAGCAGCAGCTGACTAAGCAACCGACCGACCGACCGACCGACTAACTTACTAACTGACCTGCTCGCTCAACCACAATGCTTAAGGAAGCAGAACATGAACAATAATGTGTTAAATTTCACAATGCACAAATTCACAATTGAATTAAGAAAACTAACAACAACAACAACAACAAATAAACTTATGTTATAATCTACTTGGGCTGCTGCTGATTTTGACGTGAAAAAAATACGTTTAACGCAAAGAAGAGAGCGCACGCGGAGCACAGGACGCCAGCGTCAAGGCGGCGTCAGCGTTGACTGAACGCTCAAAAATTTTACATTCGCCTTTCGGCTGCTGAATTCTGATTCAACTTCTGCCACTTCGGCTGCTGCTGCTGTTGAGACCCGAGCCTGACAGTCGTTGTCAGTGCTGCAATGGGCGCAACTAGTGCTGCTTTACAACACTGACGACGACGACGACGACGGGCTCCAATCGATTTGCAAGGAAACAAAGCTAAAGTCACAGCCAAGCAAGCACCAACCAACACACATACACACATACAGCGGACACATAATACATACATAAGCTCTGCTGCTGCTTTGGCTGTGTTGAATAATCGATAAAAGTTTGCGGCGTGCAAGTGTGTACAAAGAATGTATCGGAATGTCACGCGCAGGCGAAGGACAACGCAGGCGTAAAAGTGTTGCCAGCCTACACACACACACACACACACACTCACGCACACTAAAGCAACGTGCATGGAAACAGCTGTAGCAAGTAAAAGCTTGCAAACATTTTTAAATAAAAAATAGGAAAAAAAAAAGTATTTTCAGAGCGACGCCGTTGCCAGGCAGATGGGGGGGGGGTCGGCTCCCTCTCGCACTTGTGTCTTACTCATGCACACACGTGAACAGAACTCTGGCGTGCATGCATGTTCGTGTCTGTCCGTCTGTCTGTCTGGTCTGTCTGTCAATGTGTGTGTGTGTGTGTTCAATGACTATAGTGCACTTTGCAACGTTGACGGCGTGACAGCGACAAATTTGCACAAATTTCATTTTATTTAATTGAAATTCCTTTGACCAGTTAACCAGCGTGTGCGCAGAACCCCTTGCACACTGGTTGCAAACGCATTTGCACCGCAAGCACTTTCAAAATAAAAAACAAAATTCATAAACCAAAAACAAATAACCTTGATCTCAAATTGAAATTATTCGGTTTCTTTCTTTTGACTCACAATGAAACAAAAGGAATATGTGTTTTTCAACATGTAAACAATTTTGAATTTTGAGGTCATTTTAAGCAAGGTGTTAACTTATTGTGATAAACAACACAATAAATACAATTAGAAGAAAAATGCAAGCAACTGATTCACGTCATTTCCTTATTTTGTTGCATTTGTGCAATTTGTAATTTACAAATATAGTGCTCAATTTAATTTGCCAATAACCACAACAACAAACATTTGCCTATTGATCTGGCACCACTGTGCAACGGGGGGCAATAGTGACGTACACATTGCTGAAACATAACGGCGCGCCAACGCAGAATCGAATCAATGTTTATTACATTTGTATTAATTAATTCAATTCGACTCAAATATTATTAACTAATAATAATAAATATATAGTTCAATAAATAGAACATACACATACACATACACATACACACACACACCCGCACAAGCACGACCAACTCACACTCACGCACGCTGATTAAGGCACTTGTTCTCACCACACTCTCACACACACACACACACATAGACACAGAAAAAGAGGCACAGGCAGCAAAGACAAACTGTGACGGCGGCAGCGGTTAAAGGGGCGCTTGTGTAACGCAATTTCGTCTCTTGCATTAGCACAAAATGTGTGTGTGCGTATTAATTTGAATGTTTTGCTCAGTAGTCCGCTGGTCTCTCTCACTGACCACAAGAAAAAAAGAAAAAAATAAACTTAAAGAAAAATTGTTGTGGCTAGAATTGCTTTTCATTTACGTACACTATATACATACTGTATGTATATGCATCATATACATACTTGCATACTTGTATGTATGTATAACTTTTCTTTCGTTTTTGCGCTGCTGCTGCTATCATTTCTTTCTTTCCTTTTTCACATATGTATTTCTTCACTGCTTTCTTTTAGCTACTGCTGTCGCCGCCGCCGCCGCCTCACGCACACGCACACAGCTGCACGTAGCGACACACACACACATAGAGTTAAATATACATGCATACATGCACACACACACACTAGCCCACATACACAGAGGCACACGCAGAGCGCGACCCGCTGCCTTTTTTTCGTTTCGTTTCGTCTTTCGCTATACACCTTGCTTCCGTATATACTTTTTTATTCGTTGTGTCGTTGTGAAAAAAAAGAATCGCTGTTTGTACAACAGAAATTGTATAAAATATTTCCTTTTTCTTTTGATATATGTTTGCGGCACTTTAGCACAGAATTTCTTAACTTTTTAGCACAGTTTTCTTGGTTCAATGGCACTTTTTTGTTGGGTGTTTGAGTTTCTTTTTTTTTTTTTTTGCTTTATCGCTTTTTTCTATTCGCTTTATTCGCTCTACCTATGCGCTGCTGCTTCTTCACACGCAACACTTCTCGCTGCTATTGCTATTGGGGGTTTTGCTTCATTTTCGTACATTTCATTTGCGTTTGCTTCGTTTTCGTTCTAATTACTTTCGCTGTTCGCTCACACACACGTTGCTTTTTGGTAGTTTCGTGTATTTGCTGTAGTTGTACAACATTTTTTTTGGCACTTTCGGACAAGAATAAGGAAGAGAGTATTGTGTATTATGCGTATGCTTTTTTTTTTTTTCGTTTTATCGACTACCTTTTTTTGCCATTTTAATATGGCGGCCGTGTGTGTATTGTGCACAAAACGTCGCTACTGCTTGGGCTGCGCTGCTGCTGCAACAACAACAACCACAGCGAGCCAACACTACTTACACTTTCACTAAACGAAAAATAATATGCGCCGCGCGTTCCACGTTCACGTTCGTTCGTGTATGAGAAGCAACTAAACGACGAATGAAGTGTCAAAGCAAACGAATGATAATGAAAAGAACATTGCACGATAATTATTCGATATTGTAGGCGTACTTTTAGCTTCTTTGCTGCTTCTATTCTTTCTACCAGCCCGTCTGCTGATGCTTCTTCTTCATTCACAATTAGCGCTGCCCAACACTGGCCAGCCACACAAAATTGCGTTAACAGTGAGTTAACATGCGCACTGTTGCCCACAGAGTGGAGTCAAGCTGTTAAGCGGCGGAGCAATCACGTTTTTGCGCCAAAACTGGTTTTTTCCACTGTTGTCGAAGCGTGCGGTCTGTTAATAACATTAGCAGCTGATTGCGGTCTGTAAATAACAGTAACAGCTGATTTCCAATTTGCGCGCTGAAATTTAAAAGATAAATTTTTTGGTTTTCTTTTTTTTTTTGCCCAACAAACATTGCAAAGTATCTTGTATATTTTAACATTGGTTTGTTCGAAACAAGAGGAAAAAAAATGAAATATACATGTTTGCATATATATGGATAATTACACAGTGGTTATGTTTACAATTAGATAAATAATTATGTAGGTATTTCGCTTGATCTAAATATGGAATTATTTTGGGGTATTTCTTTTTTTGCCCGTTATTATCATATGTATATCGTTAATATAATATATATATAAGTAATGTTAAGTAATATGTTTCGTGTATACGTATATATGTAGGTAACAAATACATTGTACAACATATTGCGCCTATAATTGATTTAGTATGCATCGTAAAATCTTCGAAAACGGTTTTTTTAACACCTATGTAATTTAGAAAAACAAAAAAGAACAGAAACAATAAATTATAGAATTATTTAAAAATGAAAATAATAAAGCGTAAGAATTGCCAAATCACTACATGGATAAATACACAATAATATGATGATTATTAACTATTAATTAATACCCGACTAAAAAACAGAAACAACAACAAAATAAACGTCGAATGAAACCCAGTCTCTGTACTGTATATACCCTATTTTAGACGCACTTTATATATTTAGTAGGGTATTTGGTTCTGATAGTACTGGATCATGTCGTAGGTACGTGTACGGAAATTCTGATACGAATTGCGTATAACCGCAAGCATATGAGCAGCTGCCTCCTTGTTGTTTTTGGTTGCCACAAAACGTTGCTTCAGCAAATTGATCGTCTGCCCTCGAAAACAGGGCAGGCCCGTGTCGAGCATTAGCGATACCAATGACACAATCGCATCCTGATACGGCCGCACGGCGAGAAAAGCCTGAACGCACAGTTCACAGAACCATTTAAAAACGGGCGCCTCCATTTTGCCGCCCATTATCATGACCATTTCGTCCGTGAGCTTCATGTCGGGCTCGAAGCCGATGTTGCCGCCGGGCGACGATTCAAACATGAAGCCAAAATCTGTTAAGCAAAAGAAAGTGTTGGACAACATTAAACAAGTGTTAGAGCAAAAGTGTTATACAAAATGTGTTATACAATTAAAACTCTTGCAAATTTGAGATGTTAACAGATAAAACCTCATTAAAATTTCACTGCTCTACATTTAGAAAAATAAAACATAAAACCTCAAATCAAACTTATGATTCTCAAAGAATTCGGACAATTATAAAAAAAATATAATGAAAAGAACTTTTATGCTCGATTTTAAAAAGAAAAAGTTTTGATGCGAAAAGCTTCTTTAAACAATTCAAATAGTGACTGCAAAAAAAAAATAGCAAATATCTCTTTGGTAGTATTTTTATGATTTTTTGAAATTTGCTAAAAATTACAATTTTAGCCACTTTTTCCTCATTTTCATACAAAAAGTAAGGAGCAATTTTCAAAAAATCATAAAAAATACTAGCGAAGATATTTTTAAAATTTTTTAGAGACACTTTTTGCATCAAAACTGCTTTTTTTTAAAAACGAGGATCAAATTTGAAAAAGTTAATTTTTACAAAAACTCAAAAATTTTCAAAAAAATTTCAATATTTTCAAATTCTGAGTTGATATAACTTTAGTTTTCTGTAAATACTTTTGATTAGGTTTGAATTTTAGTTAGTTGTAATTGAAGCTTTTGATTAAAGTTGCTTTTTGTGCTGGATGAAATATGCTGTGAGCTACTTTTATATAGGTAAAAGTGAAAATGATAATAAAAATGCTAAATAAATGTAAAAAAGAAATTAATTTTCTGCGTAAATTTAAATATGTATATGTATTAAATATACAAAATGGGAAAATGTTTGATGTTTTTGTTTTATTTTTTTGGTTTTAGCTTGAGGCAGACTTTTGTAACTTTATGAACAAGAAAAATGAATGCAAAAAATATTTAATAAACAATTAAATTAATATTTATGAAATGATAAGAATACAAGTGAAATAATAAGAGTGATAAAATGTGAGATAAATGCTTAAAAAATTATAGCAGTGCAATAGAAAATAAATTTGTTGTACACTATAAATTCGTCACTAGCGCTCTTAAAGATTAGAGCGTTTCTAATTTGTGAGATTGTATGTAGTGTGTGTGGGGAAAGGCTTACCTATGTGTATAATGTGGCCATCCTTGTCGATCATAATGTTGCCATTGTGTCGATCCTTGATCTGCAGCAGATAACCGATGAGGGAATAGGCGGCCATCGATTTGACAAAATTGGCGCGTGCCGCCTGGAATTCCTTGGAGCTCTCATCGCCATACTGATGCTGGAAGTACTCGGATAGGCCCGAATCTGTCTGTCTGCCCAACTGATCCCTGGACTTGGCATTGGGCACACACTCAATGACGCCACACTGACAATTCACACGAGGATTCATGATTAACAAACAAAAGTTAACTCAACATTTATGTACATATATTTGGGATTTACTTACTCCGGGTGCTGTGGCCACCACGCGATACGGGAAGAGAAACAGATCGAGGCCAACTTGTTGGAAGATATTCTTAAATATTGTGATCACTTGCAGGGCGAGCATATCCTGACGCACATCGTCGCCCACCTTGAAGATCGCCGCCTGCCAGGACTCAACGCCCAGTGTCATGTGTGCATCCTCCTGTGAGTTCTGTCAAAACATGCATAAGACAGAGACAGCGATAGTGTTAGGGCGAGTCAGGTAGATTGATAGAAAGAGTGAGAGCAAGAGTGTTCTATTTAAATCAGGAACCGTAACTGGTATAAGTCTTCAAATAAAATTTGCAATTTAACAATTATTTTCAAATTTGTATTTTAAAGTTACAAAATAACAATTATTTTTATTTTTTTTTAAATTCAACAATAATCATTAAAATACAATTTTAATACAAAGTTGTGAAATAACACTTATTTCTGATTTGTTCAATGAAATTAAAAAAATTAGAGCCATTTTTGATTATTATTTTAAAAATTTCAAAAAAAAAATTATTCCGTAACGTTTATTTTAAAAATAAGAAATAAGAGTTAAAAGTTTTAAAATAAAAATAAAATATAACTCTAATTTTTTATTTTTATTGAACAAATCAGAAATAAGTGTTATTTCAAACCTTTTATTGAAAATTGAATATAAAAATGAATTATGACTTTTTCAATGAAAATTAAAAATAAGAATTAAATTTGATTAATATCTTATAAATAAAAAATAAAAGTTTTTGGCTGATATCGATATTTCCGGCTGAAATAGGAATTTCGGTATATACCATTTTACTACAGCATATTTCCGTCACATTGATTTTTTGAGTTGAAATTAGCATTCATAACTCTTATTTGCGGTCCCTGATTTAAGTTAAGTAAACTACTTAAACCAAAAACAATTGATGTAATAAATAACACACATATGTATAGTGAAAATAGAAATAGAAAACTAGTCGGCGGTGCTACAGTCGAGCGGTACTCGACTGTTGGAGACCCCGTACTTATTATAAAGATATCTCAAACAACAAAAAGATTTTCATGCTAAGACTTTATTTGGACTGATCGTTCCTATGGCAGCTATATGATATAGTAATCTGATTTCAATCACAATTTGGTCAGTATGTATGGGACCATCTTTTATGCAAATTCTGTCAGTTTGGTTGAAATATCTCAAACAGCAAAGTTTTCCATACTAAGACTTGATTTTAAACTGATTGTTCCTATGGGAGCTATATGATATAGTGGTCCGATCCAAAATCTAAATCTAAAAATCAAAACAAACTCGATCTGCTCTGCAATATAGACGAACCTACATACCAAGTTTGGAGTCTCTAGCTCTTATAGTCTCTGAGATCTAGGCGCTCTTGCAGACGGACAGACAGACAGACGGACAGACGGACATGGCTATATCGACTCGGCTGTTGATGCTGATTAAGAATATATACACTTTATGGGGTCTGCCACGCCTCCTTCTGCCTGTTACGCACATTTTTTTTGTGACAAAGTAATAGACCCTTTTACTTTTTTAAAGTACGGGGTCTAATATAGTGAAATATATGATCCATTCATAATTTGAGTCTACAACACTAAATTGAAGCCGACACCAAAGAGTCAAGAGTTAAGAGTTAAACTTACAGGATTATTGGACACCTCCATGGCGCGCGTCTCGAGTTCGGTGATGCCACAGCGATAGACCCGGAAGCGTGCCAAATACGGCGCCTTGGCGGCACTCTGCATGGGCGTGCCGCTGCTATATTCAATGTCCAGGACCATCGCCTCGGGATTGGAGGGTAAATAGCAGCCGGATTGGACTTTGATGCGACTCAGGGCGGCGAGACAGGCATTCTTACGCTCGATGCCCTTGGGGAAGGAACGTATCTCGCCCGAGACGGCTGTGATTTTGCCAAAGAAATCAAATTCACGCTCATAGAAACGTTTCGCAGCGCCGGAGAAGGAGGCAATGATATTCTGTGAGAGCAGATCCAATGCCTCATAGAGATTGGGATCACGATGCAGCTGATCCTCGTCCATGTACATGTTTGTCTGCATATTCCAGATCAATTGATGGGCCACAATCTGTGAACGCTTCGATATATTCTTTATAAACTCCACCACATAGCCCATCGTATCGTGTCGCAGAGCCTGAACCAATTGTGGAATGTACGGCAATACGGATTCCGCCGGATATGAGCTCAATGTCTTGACCGCATACTGTGCGGTTAATGGATGCGATGGGTATTGCCGCGAAAAGTAGGATAACGCCTGAATGGGCGTCACCGCTGACCAGGAGAGAATATAAACCAAGTCGGGACTCTCCTGGAGCAAGTTCTTTGTGGTGCACAGATATTTCAATGCCTCGGGAATGTGGCACACGGCTATGGGATCGGAGCACACCAAACGTGACACCTCCTCGTCAATCATCTCCGCATTTTTGATCCGTTGCGGCAGGAAGACGGCCAGCGCCGGATTATAACACCAGGCGAGACGGGCGTAATCTCGCCACACGTTCGGCTTGTACGGACGGTTGCGCCATTCCGTGATTTGCTCCTCGCCTGGAAGAGAAAGAAACAACAGGTTAGGAGATGAGAAAATCGCAGAGATTAAAAAAAGATTATCGAGAGAGACAGAGAAGTAATCCAAGAAATTTTATTAAATGTAAAATGCGAATCTGCCTGTAAAACGTTGACGAATAGCAAAGCAAAAGAGAATGATGAAGGAAAGGAAGAGAGAGCTAAGAAAGAAAACAGACGCCTAGCCAAAAATGATAAAGCCTATCTTGCGACTGGGTGTAGTATTTCTGATCGTTGCATAAAACGTTTACGAATGCTGCATAAAGAGGAATTGAAAAGAAGTAATTAACCGCAAGAGAGACATAAAATATTATTATATTAAAAAAAAAAATACAATAGCAATAGTATAGTTTATAATACATGTACCACAATAGTTCGTTAAAATAATTAAACTAAGTTGTAAACTCTAATTTGGATTAATCTTAAACTACAGCATGGATTGTGTGCGGTTATATGTTACTTTTCCTTTATTTTCCTTAATAATTGTAAATTGTTTAATGTTCATAATATTTATTTGTAATAGTGACTAGTGCATTATATAATAAGCGCTAATTTGTAGCACTGGGAATCAAAATAATAAATTATTAAAAAAAAAAAAATAATTTATAGCAATTAACCCTAAAAGAAGCGGACAGGAAAACAAAATGAGTACGTATAACTATAGTGTTGCAAAACGTTTCCGAATACAAAGACAAAAAAGAAACGAGATCGTATTTTTGAAAATTTAAGAAATTTAAATTTAAATATCATTTCTTTACTATAAAAATAAGAAACAAATATTAAAAAAAATTGTAAATATTGTAAATAATTGATTTCGGTATTGTTTTGTACTGTGATATTATTTACCTGGCACTATCAGATCGGTCTGACTGTTGGGATTATACCAAGTGATGAGGAATTCCAGCTCAACCGCGAGCAGTTCCAGTATCAAATTGCGTTTCTTCATGTAATCCTTGTCGTAGGAGTCCTTTTGGTATTGCAGACGCTTGGAGCGATTCGAGCGCTTCGACAGTGTCGATGTGGAGTGGGGAATGGTGTTGTACCAGCCGCCGGTGTTGCCAGTGGCGCTCATGGAGCGTCCATAATCCGCACCGCCGCTGATAAGGGAAGCCGTCTCGGGATTGTTGCGCACCGCCAGCATTTGTGTGGAACTGACCGAGGTGCTGGTGATATCATAATCACCCACCTCCGAGGTGACCAAATGCTTCTTCTCGCTGCGCATCGTTTGCCAGAACTTCAGCAATATCAAAATATCCTCCAACAATTGTTCACGACTCTGATTGGGACACGTGGGCGGACCACAAAAATAGTCCAAGGCATTCGAATAGATGCGCTCACGTAGAATATTTCTGGCCAATGACTTGGGTATGGTGTTGCCCTGCAGCAGGGATAAACCGCATTGCAGGAGCTTGAAACGACAACCGACGGTGGCCACCTGACGATTCTGTCGACTGCTCTTCAAAATGGGCAAACAACGATGCAGCAGCAGACAAAACATTTCCACCTTATCGCGATTACAATACTTGGCCGTGTCCACCATTTCCGAGAGCAACTGCAGCCAGATGAGATGCGGTGTTATCAGTATCGGTTTGCTGACCAACTTGCAGCCCTCGTAGGCCGCCAAGGGATGCGTCATTTCCATGTCCCAGGCAAACAAGCCCATGCGCTTCTCAAATGTCGTCTGCCAGGCACTGACCATCTCCTGTATAAAACACAGCTCCAAATCCTGTCGTGCGGTCAATACCCATTGCCAGCATTCCACCGCCGTTTCCATGGCCGATTCCGTGAATAGTTCCAGCTGGGAACTGGCCACCGCGTGCAGCAGCTTGCGATCGATGTCGGCACAAATGATTAAATACGCGGTGGCACGCCACAAGGCGCCGCGATGACGTGCATCGCTCTTCTCCGCACACGCGCCCCACACGTCGTTGACCAAACGATCGGCAAGTCCCGCCTTATCCTGGTCACTCAGCACGGACAACAGACCGCTTATCTCGCCCGCATATTTGCTGCGCAAACAGAGCACGGACACAAAACGCGGCGTATCCGAGTTGACGCAACTGGGACGCTTGCTGAGGTTGCTCAGCGTATTGCCCGGTTGCAAGGTGCCGCTATTGACCACCGAATCAAAGGCCAACGCCAGACCACTGTGATGGGCCAGAACGGGTGTGGGTATCTGATTCGGATATTCCTGCAAATGGGAGCGTGTGGAACGTGGCGCCCATTTCATGGCCTCGTTCACAATCCCCTGACAGCGATCGGCGAAATCCTTGAGGCGCAACTCTCGAGCCGGCAACGAGTCCATCAATTGCAACGTATACGGTGTGGACACAACTCTCAGCGTGGGCGTCTCCTCGTTTGGATCGAGGGACAGGGAGTAGGCCAGCAATTGCAGTATGTCCAGCATGCACCACAGCACACGACGATTCCACAGCAAGTGGGGGAAACGATCCACCAGCTGGGACAGATACTGATCGGCCACCAGCTGGATCTGTTTGTGGATGTGATTGAAGTAGACCAGCAACAGTGTCGCCTGCGATTCCAACACCTTCTCGCGGATCTCGTCGTGCGCGTACAACACATTGCGGAACTTCTCAAACACCTGATCGGCCACACTGTAAAAAATTAAATAAATATATGTAAAGTTTAGTTAATACAGCTAGTTAATTCGTAAAAAGAAAACAAACAAAATACAAATATGATTAAAACTTAAAGTAATCAAAACTGAAACAGTTAGAAATTGGGTAAATCAAATAAATAAAAGAAAATAAGTATACAAAAATAAGGAAGATTTTAGCCCAATCTTAAATTAAATATTTTTCCGTTTATCGTAATTTTTGCCTTTCTATTTGTTATTTGTAATTTTATCTCCTCCTTATCTTTGTTTTTAGACATTTATATTCTTAGTTTTATGTGTCGAAATTTTTACAAAGCATCATTAAATATTTTTTAGGCTTTAATTTTTTAGCCGTAAAAATTCATTTTCAGAAAGATGTTTGCGTCACTTCTACTAAATGAAGTCAAAAGTAAAAGATGAACTTCCTATATACAATAGCGGACAAAAAAAACCGGACACCATAAAAGAGCGGTTTTTGGAGCTTTTTTTTATTCGACCATAGGAAAAACGTATGAAACCTAGGAACCGTTTGAATGATACAAAACTTTCCTTAACCCATTAAGTACCCATTGAAAATTACGAATTTTTGTAAAAGTCAACTTTTTAAACTTTTTTCCTTGGGCTTAAACAAAAAATGTTTGGATGCAAAAAAATTCTTCAAACAGTTCTAAGAGTGACCGAAAGAAAAAAAATTTTTTTAAATCTCTTCGCTAGTATTATATTTTTTATGATTTTTTGAAAATTGTTCCTTAAGCTACTTTTTGTATAAAAAGAAGGAAAAAGGGGATAAAATAGTAATTTTTTTTTTTTTTAGCAATTTTCATAAAATCATAAAAAAATACTAGCGAAGAGATTTTTGGTGTCCGGTTTTCTTTGTCCGCTACTGTAAGAAGTGTTTTACTTCTTGATTTCTAGCACTTTCGAGATGACAATTAATCAGTTTTAAAACTTATTTTCTATAAGAAACAGTCAAAATCTGACCAAATCTCAATTTGAAAGTTGAGAGAAGAAAAGGGAATAGTGTTATGAACGATTTTCTTATAAGGAATCTGTTACAAGAGACTTTAGTGGTTAAATTGGAAACTATAGGTATAGAACTTTTTTATAAATTCTCTAAATTCTTTTCTACTTCTCTTCTATGTCTGGTGATATCCAAGGAGAGTTCAACCTCACTGCATTTTCCTGTCATAATTCAAGATAAAAATAACTAGTGGTGTAAATTTAAATACAGCATCGAGTTTAAAATTGAATTTAACAAAACGCCATATGTACATCCAATTATCGATTTATCAAGAAAATTAGGCAGATTCATAGGTTTTCCATGCAAATTTAAAGTATTTAAAAATAATCCCCTATAGTACTCACCACTTGACGCACTGCCAGATGCCGGTTTTATCTTTCTGCAAGGCCGTGTCGCACAGATAGCTCATGATGGGCTCCAGACTCGGCTCATCGGCGTTCTCGACGCGCAGCATCTCCAGCCAATAAACGCTCAACAGGTACGTGCACTGGGCAAAGGATAACTTATTGATTGAAGCCGCCACATTATCCGTTGAATGCTCGAGGAGCACAATAATCTGACTGCGTAGCTCATTGACTGAATCGCTTTTAATGGCCAGCGTATAATTGAGTTCGCGCATATCCGATTTGTGGGCCGTTTGGGAGATGAGAAGTGGCGATTTGGCCGCAATTTGTTGGACACCTTGATACCAATCCGCTGGCCACAGCCGGGCATTTGTGAAGCCCATGACCACGCAATAGGCCCAAAAGTCCTTGAACAATTTGTGCAAACGCTGGCGGGGATTTTTAATCGGCGGCAGGCGACGCATGAGGACAGCGATGACGGGTATGAGCATGCCCAGATTTCCGGCACGTGAACTGGCCTTTTGGGCACCCGGTGTATTGTCATACGATCTCTCGCCATCCAGTCCAATCTGAACAAACAATTCGAGCAGTTTCCCCAGCAGCTCCAACATCTCGGAATCACCTTGAATATTCGCGGCAATATTTCCCAGGGCATTCACAACCGCATCGGACACGTGGTGGAACTGCTTGCGATGCTCCGGATCTGACGTATATGCTAGCGATGCCGATTGTACGGTTACGCGAGAGAACATCTTCATGATCTCATCAAAGATATGCGTCTCACACTGCGAGATGATCATGCAGCCCAATTGATCCACAATTAATGCATTCTGCTCCGAGGGCACCTTGCAAAAGCGTTGGATGAAAAACTGCAGAATGTTTTGTGTTGTCTTCGAGGTGTCCTTCAAGGCGACAGCCACGTGTCCCAGCATCACAATGATGTTCAAGCTAACCAACGTCGATTCGCTGTGGAGAAAGATGGGAATTCGTTTAGAAATTTATATTTAACAAGCGGAACAGTCGAGTGCACTCGACAGTAATAAACCCTGGGCCTAGGTCTCGGCACGCCGAAGCTGTGATGCCCATCCAATTCTCATACTAATCCTTACATATCGACCTATCGTTTTTGTGGCAGCACATACATATATAATAAAAATAAGTGATTTATTAAAATTAAAAATAATAAAAAAAAAACAAAACAAATTGATTGACCAAACCAGGAATCGAACCCACGACACCCGCGCACGGGCGCGTATCTCTAGCATTAGACTGACAATTAAAATAAATGAAAAATATTTGATAATTTTAAATCATCTGCACGGCCCATACCGAGATTTGAACCGCAATCTCCCGGTTCGCTTGTCGAACACTTATCACCTCGACTTCTGCGACACATATGCTGATCCTGGCAAACTCGATATACTTACATACTCAATGTACATTCTGGCAGAGTAAATATAAAATGAATTAATTGACCATTAATTCTATTTATAGAATTGCATTTAAAAGGCGTTTGACAAAATCGTTAATATCTTCACTATTTATGTCCCAAGTGAAAGTGAAAGTTGGTGACTAGTTTTTGGGCATGTTCCTACACTCGTTTGCATAAAAAGAATTTAAAAATGTAATTTAAAACCCTAAATTAAAGGTAATAAAGATTTTTGGTGAATTACGCCCCAAACAGTGGACGTGGCAAAATTTGAACATAAACTGATATTGCCTGACATAATAAGGAGTCTTCATTCTAAATTTGGTGGTCTTAGCTCTTACCATCTCTGAGATCGAATCGTTCATACGGACAGACGAACATGGCTATTTCGATTCGGATTTGATGCTGTTCAAGAATATATACACTTTATGGGAGATGCCTGTTACATTCTTTTGAACAAACTTAATAAATCAACTTAAGAAATTTGATTTGATTTAAAACTAAAATAAATTACAAACCAATTAAAATTTCTCCTTCATATAAATTCATTATATACCTGTGTATTTCCAATCTCTCTAATTTATTTTCTAGGATCAGAG
Organism: Drosophila recens; assembly: GCA_037043495.1. Classification (NCBI taxonomy): domain Eukaryota; kingdom Metazoa; phylum Arthropoda; class Insecta; order Diptera; family Drosophilidae; genus Drosophila; species Drosophila recens. Next base: position 171,080 of record JBAMBJ010003635.1, on the reverse strand, counting down.
ACTCTTACTTTATTGTACGTTAACTTCGAACAAACTCACCTTTCGTGCTTCTCTGCCGTAAACAGACGATTGGAAACATTGGCCACCAAAGCCGGAACACAGAATTGATCCAATGTGTGGGCAGCACGCAGAGCAATCGATAGATTCTCAATGGCCGCATCTCGTAGTGCCTCAAAGGCTGCATATCCACTGCGTCCAGTGCCGCCAGCCTGTTTCTGATTATCCCCAAAGATGTCGACGACGGCCCGTGAATCGGAATGTTGGACGACAATTTTGAAGGGCGTCAATTCTTTTTCCTTTTTCTGCAGTGCCAACGTTTGCATGGCATGGGCATGAAGCTTGCCAAGAATGGGACTTGGATCGACTAGAAAGTCACGTAGATACGATATCGATGTGCCGGCAATGTTGGGAAACTTTTGGGCCAATTTGCCCAATCCCTCCAAGCAGACCATCAAGAGTGGCATATGATCCATGACGATCTTATGGCTTAGCACCAGATTCAGCTTCTGCGAGAGGCGTCCGCAAAGTTTGTCAGCCTCTGTGAAAGTGAAAAACGATTAGTATGGAAATATTGAATAATTTCGATTATGATTGGGAACCGGGAGAAGGAGGAACAAAGGCTAAACGACAACCTCAACATAAGACGGGATAAGAAAATATTGTGGCATGCAACACAGCGCATGAAACAAATGATATTTTGATTGCCGGGGGGATTCCCCCTACTGAAAACATGCCGTGAGAGCAACGAGAACACGAAAAAAAATGAATAAACGCAACAACGTAACTTTAATTAATTATAAACAATTGCTTGACGGAGACAGAGGAGGAGTTGGTAATTTCAGTAAATCGGGATTTGGGGGGCGACGGGAACTGCTCTTGACCTTTATTCAATAAAAAATGCAAGCCATTTTGCAAGGATGGCACGTTATAGTCGACGTCAACTGTAAAAATATTCCGTATCAACTCAAAAAAACACACACAACTTAAAGTACAAAAATAAATTGTGAAAATTGAAAGCGTTCATCGCTTAATGCCGATGCTTCAGATATACCTGGGCAGTAGGATCTTAAAGTTATGACTAAGAAAACTGATTCTGATTTACCCAATTTACTCAAAAATGCCACTAAATTTCTTAACAATTTGTTCCCAACAAGTTTTAACCATTAATTTGATAAACTTCAATGCTTCTTCTTGATACAACGTTTAGAAATATGAAATCTTTAAAAAAATAAATAGAGAAGCTCTTCTAGAATAATTAAAAAAAAAGGTTCGTCAAGAATACAACAGATAAGTCTTGTAATTATAATTTCAAATGCAAATTATGCAGAAAATATCTATATTTTGGAACGAAATAAAAAGAAGATCTAAAAAAACATGTAAAAAAATAGATTCAAAACTAAAATAAATTGGTAAACCAATAAAGAAATAAGAGAAATCAAAGCTATAACTAAGAAAACTGATTCTGATTTACTTAATTGACTCAAAAATGACACTAAATTTCTGAACCATTTGTTTCCAACAAGTTTTGATCATTAATTTGATAAACTTAAGTATGTATGATGCAACGTTTAGAAATATGGAATCTTTAAAAATATAAACAAAGAAAATTTATAATATTTATAAAAAATACGGATTTTTAAAATGGCTTCTTGAAGATTTCAGCAAAAAGTTTTTAAAACTATTATTATATTTGCAATATTTAGAAAATATCTATATTTTGGGATAATAATAATAAAGATAATAAAACCAATTTCAAAACTAAAATAAATTGGTAAGCTAATAAAGAAATAAGAGATAAAAATCACACAGACTTTGAACCAACTGCAAAGGCATAAAATTAGCTATAAATAAAAAGTACAATAATCAAAAGAAAACTTAAGATGAGACTTTTGTAAATGGTAAATGTGGAAACTAGTTCCATGCGCACCTGTTTCATCACGTATGGCCCAAACGAGGAGATCCACACAGGCGGCATTGGCCATGACATTGATTTTGTATTTGTTGACGACCGCAATGCCGTTCTCTTCGCGCCTCTCGCGCTCCTGATCCTGTTGTTTGTTTTGCAGTTCCGTTTGGCCATTGAGAAAGAGACGCTTGACAAACTCCTGGACATCCTTGGTGAAGGGTGTGGGCAAATCAACCTGATGCTGGAGCAGTTCTCGCAACAACGTAACCAACACCAAGTTGAGCATCTCCGAGAAACTCTTGTAGCAATTGCCATTGTTTAAATGCAATGAAAAGATATCACTGCCCAGCTCATCCAAATACTCGAGAGTATCTTTGGTCAACAGCTTCTTGGAGACGGCGAATATGGTCTGCAAATGCTGGATGGGAAACGGTGGCACACGATACAATGGCTTAATGCCAGTTTTGCTCGGCGATTCGCAAATGTTGACACGCATATGGGGGAATTGATTAAAACTGGAGCCGTAACGTGTAAAGAAATGCGTACGTGGATCATACGGCACGGAGAAATAACTCTGCAGCGATGGCTTCTGTTTGCTGCCCAATGAACGCATCCGATGCTCCTGATCCGCTGGCGTTTGACTGTGCGCCAAGCTACCGGACATCGAGCGCGGTATAATGGGACGAAATTGTGTGGTCGTCAAGCGTTCGCTGCTGCTAAAGGAGCCATGGCAATGGTTGACATGGCCATGACCAACGCTGGCCCGCATAATGGGCAACTGTTCGGGCGGAAAGATGCGACAGAGCAGCGGCGGATCATTGCTGGCATAGCGACCCATAGATCTGGCCAAGCCAAACAGCAACGGCACCGTCGCATTGCACAAGACATGCGGAGATGGCGCCGAATTGCTATCCTTGCTGGGCTTCACAATGTTCGCCAGCGTGCCCAGTGTTTCCACTTGATTCAGTATGATCTCCTCCCTGGAATCGGGACATTTGGCTGCTATATCCGACAGCAGTGTGTTTAAACAGAAACTAAACTTTTCCGCTGCGGGAATGCGCACACCTGTAAACGTAGAAAAATAATTCAAAAGTTAGCTAGAGTCCCACAAAGTTTCAAATTCCCTTGACTTACGTTCAACTTTGGTGCTGCGCTCATCGTGTATTCGGGCCTTGGGCAGACTCTTGGCCAATCGCAGCAGATAGGGCACAATTTGGGATTCATGCTGGCAGCCGCCTTCCAGAAAATATATGCCCAAGGCAACAACCGCATCCTGGGCGCGTGAATCCAAGCAAAAGACACCCGAAGCATTCTCCTGCGGGCAGTAGCGAAATAGCGTTTGCACCTGTGGCGATATAGATATGTCAAAGGTCAACAGCGGGCATATGACAACAACGATTATACAAATAATTATTATAATAACAAAACCAACAACGTTTGCACTACACGCATGTCTGTTCAACAGTGCTGCCCACTTTGGACTGTCATAAAAAAGAGCTATTTTTAGCTAAATTCCTAACAATAAAATCTAAAAAAAAAGGAATTGTTTATAAATCTCTAATCAACTAAAATCAATTGTTGTTGATCTTGTTCCAAAAATGAATAATTAGTTAAAATTTGTTATAAATTAATAGAGTTAAGTTTTTGTGCAAATTAAATCGGACATTTAAGAAACAGCGATTTTTCGTGCGCTTGTTTTGAAAACTTATTGTCTTCCAAATCTTTAGAAACTTGGGAACTGCATTAATTTTAATTTAAATAAATTAAACTAAATTCTTTGCAATAAAATTAAAAAAACAAATTCAAAAATAGTCAACCAAAATTAAATAAAGTTAAATTTGTGTGCAAATTAAATCAGACATTTAAAAAACAGCGATTATTTGTGTGCTTGCTTTAAAGACCAATTGTCTGTAAAATCTCTAGAAACTTGGGGACTGCATTAATTTTAATTTTTTATAAATTAAGCTTAATTCTTTACAATAAAATCTAATGCATCTAGCATTAATTTTAGTTTTTATAAATTAAGCTAAATTCCTAACAACCAAATCTAAACAAACTAATTGTTTATAAATCTCAAATCAACTAAAAAAAATTAATAAAGTTAAATTTGTGTGCAAATTAAATCAGACATATAAAAAACAGCGATTATTCGTGCGCTTGTTTTAAAGACCAATTGTCTGCGAAATCTCTAGAAACTTGGAGCCAGCATTAATTTTAATTTTTATAAATTTTCTACAAAATTCATCTTTCCCGCTTTCCGCTTGATTTGTTCACTCAATAGAACTTTTAATAATAGCCAGATTTGACCGGAAAAATGCTGTTCCTGGCAGCACTGTTGTTTTGGCCCCAAGGTCAACGTTAGTTGCGCGAAAAATTCGATTTTCAATTTGCAGCCTACAAGCGTTTCTTTACAGCATACACACTCCCCACCCCCTGCACACACACACAGAGCCACTGAATGATAACACAGCACCAACACCCCACCTCCCACACAAGCACTGCCTTTAAGTTTGAGCCTTCAACCGACCTTGTCCCATGGCGTGGGCTGTATGCCAGCCAGAACGCGGGCCAAGCAGAGCACGGTGCGCTGATACGTGTACTTGTCCGAGGCGGTCATCTTAACGCCTCCTCTGTCAACTCTCGTCTTGTCTTGTTGGCCGCCACCGGAGTCAGCGTGACGTCGTCGTCGTTGTCGTCGTCGTTTACGTTGACGGCCTTCTCTGATTGCAAAAGACGCGGCCGTAAATCTTTGTTCGCTGACTTAAATGCACTGTATTGGATATGGTTGCATACGAACACATGCACACGACACGCGTACACTTTAAATTCGTTAATGAATTATTTAATTTGTTTAAATATTGCTCATTAAACGTTCGTCATCGTCAATCGTTCGAAATTTTTATTGTTTTGCTATCGAAAGTATCGAGTACTTATGGTACTGCTATCACAAGTACTCAGTTTAACGTGCTGCCAACTGTTGACAATAGCAAGCGAGTTGGCAGGACTGCTGCTCCACACCTGACGATGCTGCTCCACACAGTTGACGAACGCAGCAGGCAACAGTTGCAAATATATTTATATATTTTTTAAGTGCATATATTTATATTTTTACGCAAAAAGTTAGACTTGTTGATAACGTTAAAGCTGTAAATATACAGTTCACAATTGGTTTTTTTATTGCTGTTGTTTGATGTGAATTATGGCTTTTCGTTAAGTTGCTGCTTTCGTTAAAGGCCGTTACTTTTGAAGTTTGAATTTCAGTATTAAATGTATTTTTATTAATTGATAGAATTCGTGGTATTGTGGCTTAATAATACTGACAATATTTAAAATATTGCACATATTCTTTACGTACTTATATATAAATAAGTGTATTTATTATGACTAAGAAAAAAAAAAACGGGCAAAGGGAGATGGCCTCATGGATTTTGGTCTCACTCGCGCCAATTGCCAATGATCTGGGATGAGGGCACCAGTTCCAGTGGACCAGGTGCGTTGGCCAAGAATGGCGGTGGTGGCATCGCAAATCTGCAAGAAACCGAACACACAATTGATGTGAGGATTTTTATGTACATATTTGGAAAATGGAATGCTTACCTGGGTCTCACAGGTGGCCCTTGATGCTGGACTGGCAAACTCATTGGTGGCCTAAAATTGGTGTTTTTTGATTTGACACTGATGAAATTCGCCAGTGGCGCGATTCCCGTGTCGACGCTTTCCAGCGTGTTGCGCGTCACGTGCGCCTGGGCGGCACGTGGGCGTGGCTGGGCGCGTGTCATGGGCAGCTGCATGTAGCGGAAAAGTCGCGGCGATGCCTCCTCATTCGATTGACCAACCAAATCCAGGTCGGCAAAATCGTTGTCAAAACCAAAGCCAATGCGAGCACCGGCTCCGCCACCCGCTCCTCCACCGCCAGCAGCTCCGCCTGCGCCTCCAGCTCCACCGCCGCCGCCTCCAGCTGCTGCAGCTCCAGCACCATTTCCTCGTCCTCCTCTACCGGCAGCAGCTCCACCTCCTCCACCAGCGCCTCCGCCACCACCTGCTCGTCCAGCACCGCCAGCTCCACCTGCTCCACCGCCGCCAGTTGCTCCATCAAATCCTCCGCCATTGGCAACTGCCACAGGTGGCGTAAACATGGCCGACAGCTGGATGGGCACAAAGGCGGGCAGACGCACGGAGACCGGTGCACCGGGCGGTGGCAACTCTGGACCTGGCTCCTGTGCCGGTGGTGGTGGTGCCTGTGTTGGCCTTGGTCGTGGACGTGGTCGACGTGTAGGTCTCACCGGACGCTTTGGTGGAGCGCGTGTCGTCTCAATGGGCTCCGGCTCCGGCTCTGGCTCATGGTGCTCAGGTGTCATGGTGCTCATGTGCTCGGTGCTCATGATGCGTTGTGTCATCCTCCACTTCTTGCCATGCTTCGAGCAGCGTCAACAGCTCATCCTTGGTCATATGTCCCAATCCAATTGGACTAAAGCTATTAACGGTATTCCAGCCCAATGATGATGGTGCGCTACCAACGGTATTCCAGCCCAATGATGATGGTGCGCTACTAACGGTATTCCAGCCCAGTGATGATGACTGTGGTCCGAAAACGGAACGCGGAATACGCGCGAAAATCACTGGCTGAATAGCTGAAGAGAAGCTGCCACCGAGCAACTGCAGCATCAGCATCAGGATCGGGATCAGGAGTCGTGTCATCTTGTCGCTGGCTGTGCCACGTTTGTTGATCCCCATTGCAGTCGCCACGCATTTATATACCCATCTTTCCACAAGTAGATTGGACCATGATCCAGTTTAATGCCTGGACCGGAAAACGGAAGTGTCGTCCAGTCACAAAAAAAAAATGACTAGATAAATAAAATCAAATAAAATGAAATGCAAGGCAAGCAGCGGGTGAACTGGTTAATGCCACGCCAAAATGGTCACTCTAATCCATGCTGCAGACACTTACCCAAAAATGTAATGCAGCCAATGCCCAAGTCCAAGTCCACGTCCCCGTCCACGTCCACGTCACATATTCAGCCTGTCAGCGAACTACTTTTTATATAGTATACCCTGTATTTCTCAAACTACACACGGGGGGTAGCAACCACTTGTGCCTAATTATGCAACAGACAGGGGGAAACTAGTTATAACAATGCATCAAAAGATCCCGATATCTTAGAGTTTATACTAATTAGAGTGACCATATTTGTCATTGGCAGAGGCTTTTATTGCATTTTAAAGCTCTTTTGAAATTTGAGTGACCATATTTGGTAAATATTTGTGTTGCTATTAGAGTTATTGGTTATTAAAGTGTTCTGTTATTAGAGTTATTAAAAAGTACCTTAATTTTTTTGACAAAATTGTGTTAAAAATTACCTAATTTAAATTAGGGTGACCATATGTTAATGGAGCCCATGATTTCTCTTCTTATCATCAGTTGGGTAAGCTTGCTGAAAATGTGTTAAACAGCTTAGTTTAAGCATATGTATGTTACAACATTCTGCTTGTTGCTTGAAATTTGAGAGACCATATTTGGTAAATATTTGTGTTCCTATTGGAGGAATTGGTATTAATGGGTTCTGTTATTAGAGTTATTTAATTTATTTTTTATTTTTATTTTTTACTAAATTGTGTTAAAAAATGCCTAATTCAAATTAGGGTGACCATATGTTGGTGAAACCCATGCTTTCTCTTCTTATCATCAGTTGGGTAAGCTTGCAAAAATTCGTTAAACGGCTAAATTCAAGTATATCTCTTGAGTTTATAAGAATTAGGGCTACCATATTAGGTCAATACGCTCTGTTATATCAAAATTAGGCTGCATTATGTATTTATATACAAATGCTATGACATGCTTTAAAAGCAACTCGAGAGGACTGACTCCAAATAACTTAATATGCTTTACAGGGTATCGTCCAGTCTATCCACAGTACACACACACCTGTTATTGCTGCTGTTGCGTTTGCTGTTAATGGCCAACTGCCCAGGCCAGCGTGGGCCAATTCCTGGACAGGCGCCGGCGGCTGAAACCAGTCGCATTGCAAATTGTAACGAGACAAAAGCTTCGTCGTTGTATTACATTTTGTTTGCAATTGACCGGTTATTAGCGATGGTCCAGTTGGGGATGGGCGTGTTTGGCGTGACACGCATTTTAGTTAGATAACTTAAAGAAAATGAAAGTCATCGTTGGGATCGGATCAATATCATATGCTGCTTGGGCTGTTGATATTTAATATAAAGCAAAATCTGGTTATATTTGTTTTATTTAAAAACATCGAATGTTGCTCAAGTATAATTTTAATTTATTTATTAAAATGTATCAATATCCAAGCGATACAAGCTGATCTTACATTTAAGGCCTAGTCAGAATCACAGTCGGGTACACAATAGAACAAATTTCATTATTTTTATTCATTATTATTATTTATTTTTTATTACTTAATTAAAATTTAATTTTTTAAATTTATTTTTCTTTTATTAACTAATTATTTTGTAGTTGTTAATGTATTTAATTTAATTACAATATTTATTTGCAATAATATACAGAAAATAGTTTCCTCAATTTTTTGTTGTATATAGTATAAATATAAAAATTTCCAACTAATTTATAACATATTATTATTTCTTTTCACCTAAGCTTACTTTTCGTGTCACGCGTGTATCTCTAGCACGGATTTCGATGTTGATTTATGTCGCATATCTGGCCAACTCAAGGAAGCGTTTGTTACAGATTTATGCGAACTAAACATTCATGAGTACAGATAGTAGTTACATGTTTACTCGCAGTTATCCGAAGTTACGAGTACCCGATTAACTCAAAACGCATACTAATCGATTTTGTTGTATTCATTTGTTATATGCTCATACATACATATTTTTACGCCCATTCATAAGGTAGGGTATTATAGATTTGTGCAGTAGTATGTTACAAACATTAGAAGAAACCTGTGAAGTTGATATATTCTTGATCATTTTTTCTACTCAGTTTTAAAGAGCATAGGTTATAGACACGTCAAATGTTATATGTTTCTGTATGCCATTTACAGACCAAGCCTATATTTAATTTTTAGACTATAATTTGAAAATTGTGGTCATAAGGAAATAATATTTTTTGTAATAGATCATAAGCTAAAATAAAATTAAAAGCTACGAAAAATTTAGTTATTTTAAGATTTTTAAATATAAGTTTAAAACAAATATATATTTTGATAGTTTTTTGCATTGAATCAAAATATAAGATTTTACATTATTGGCTTAAAATAAAATCTTTAAATAAGTTACTTATTCGGTTTGAGCATACCGCATCCAAAAATTGTATGGCTGGTTTTTGTAAACATATGTTTTTTTTTTCTTCTTCCCTGAATATAAAATACTAAGATGGGAAAATTAATAGAAGCGAGCCATTTTTTTTATGTGTATCATCAAATTTTCATCAGAGTATTTTTTTTTAAGTTACATAGCTTAAATTTTATTTTGAATATGGTATATTCATATTTTGTTATCTCACATAAGCTAGAAAATAATAGAAACATTATTTATTACGTGTGCTAGTAAATAGCATTCAATATTTTTATTATTTTTCTGACAATAGTAGCCGTTTAAGTTTAAATTTAATTAATATCATTAATAATATTAAGAAATGCTTAAAACTATTCTACAACTGACATATACTATGATCAGATGCAAAGATTAGGAATTTACATACATTATGAGAGTAACGAAAGCTCCCGAGGCAATTGCTCCCACAAAGCACAGCTGCTGTTGGGCGCGTCCATTGGGATCGGTGGAGAATGGAGTTGGTGACGTCACGCCCGGATTGAGGTTGTCCACGTAAACAATTCCGTATGCGAAACTCGCCACAACGAGGCCACTCAACAATGGAGCCAATATGATGCTGAGCTCCTTCATATTATTGTTATTGATATAGGGCATTATTAGGTATCCCATAGTTGCTAGACCAGTTAATAGCAAAAGGACTTTCAAAAATCCTTGCTTTGCTTCTGATTCCATGGGCATCGTTGATGTTGTTTTTTCGATCGCCTGATGACTAAAAAATTGTTGGTTCTGCTACTAAATTAGATTGAACTTTATTTATTATATTTATTCATATTTTGTGTCTTAAGCTCACCTGATCTTTAAAATAGTTTTTAGATTTGGTGCGATTTTGCCTTCCGACTATACCAGCTTTCAGTTTCACAAACAGGCTGATCCTTTTCAGAATAGATTAATTTATATTGTTAATAATTTCTATCTTGATTTATTCCAAGCTTTAGCTACAATTGTTAAAGTATACATATTTCAAAAGTGAAATTTTCTTACTACTTTATTAGAATTCAAAAGCTTACAGTTCACTGTTTGCTTTGTTCTGAATATTTTTACATTCTGACATTAAAAGTCTTGCAAGTCAGCCAGACGAAAAGTGTTTGAAAGTTCGATGAAATTTTATATGAAATCAAATTTATCAATTCTAAAAAATGTAAGTAGTTATCAATCGAATTATGTACACACTCATTAATTGATTGTACTATCGATTTTTAAAAAAATTGTGTATTTAAGCAGCTGAATTTGGACGTGGAAGCTATTTAATTTTCAGTTCGAGCATACAAATTGCGTCTGAAAGTTATTTTATTTTTATAATTTTCTAACAGTGGGTGTGGAATTTTAGATAACTAAATCCTTTAAGACTTTTAGCTTTAAAATATTAATCAGCAATTAACTTATTTTCCCCTGAGGGACGCCTAATTAATTTTAGGTTTAGTTCTTTTCCCATGTCTTGAAAACTGTTTAACTGAACCAAAAAAATTTTAAATAAAAGTTTCCCCCGTGGGTCTTCGATTTTCATATCTAAAGCTCAACATGTTTTCTTTCCGGTATGAGGTCAAGTTTAAGAAAGTTTCGTTATTATAGCCAAGTTACGTCACAGAGTTGCTCAAGACTGAATTTTGGATGCTATTTTCGTCTGGGTTGTGAATCAATTTTATTGTCATTTGCAATGCATGTGTCAAATAATCGGCTCTCGACTTCGTTACGCATTCATCACTTGACCCAGATCAAGTGCACAAGAAAACGGTCCAATTGTTCCACTGTCCAATTGTCCCAATGTCCCACTGTTCACCTGCTTCAATTGATCAACTTTGTCGGGGGGAATTGGCCAACCAGCTAATGACGTCCCATGAAAAGACTGGGAGAGAAAAGGAGGCCGCATTCAAAATTGATAATATCAGTTGTAGTACATGAATAATGAATAACTGAATGAATAACTGAATAATGAATAATAATGCCTAATAATGCGACGACCAAGACGACGGCGACGTTGTCTATTGGCTCTCACAATGGTCACGATCCTCACTCATTACATAAACGAGGCGCATTGCACCAATGGTTGGCCCCCTTCTCTCCCTCCCCAGCGCACTCTCCTCCTTTTCTCTCCTCTCTCTTCTGCATTTCTCACTTCACCTGATAGCAATTGGCGCAGTCGCAGTCGTAGTCGCAGTGACAGACGATGACGACGTCGAATTAGCGTTAATTGTCGCAGCTCTTTACCACGGTGACAATGTTTTCAATCATTACCCCCTTGCACAGTGGAACCAATATGATACAAATTTCGCTAATTGCAATTAAAATACAATTTTCAATTCGATATAATATATTTTGTATAAACTCGAGTAATGTTAAAATTATTTAGTTTAAATTATATTGTTGTTAATATATCATTTTATTTTTAATAAATAAATATTTTCTGTGAATTTTTCTTTGTTAACAAAACTGAAATTCTGTAATTTTTAGTTGTATATATCTTTAAGAATACTTTAATATAGTTCGCAAAATTAAATGATTTGTTTTTGTGGTTCGACAACATTTAATAGCATACCTTTGTGGGTCTACAGTAAGTACTGAAAGCAGGGACCTTAACGATTAAAATATTTAAAATATAAATTTTTAAATAAAAGTTACTTGTTAATTTTTATCAACAAAATTAAAAGAAAACTCTTATTTTATGATCTAAATAAAAAAATTATAAAATAATGATTATTTTATTTTATTTATTTATGTAATTAACATCCTATTGCTACAAGTTGTAAGGAACTTATGATTATGGCACTAGTCACAATTAATGCTACACACGGTTGATACTACAATTATTCTAAAGTAACTTTGATTTTGATTTTAATTCATATAATTTTTAAATTAAATTTCAATTTTTATTTGAGAATTATAATATAACTCTTTTTTCCATTTTTGTTATAGCAATTGAAAATAAAAGTTATCTTTCAATTTTTATTATAAAAATTAAAAACAAATTATTTTTAAATTTTTGAAAGCCTTGACCGATTTTACATTAAACTAATGTATAAATTAATTTTGGACTCGTAATCAGTTCGTAATAGTGCTAAATTTACAATAATATCATGAAAGCACCCTTTCCAAAAATACATGCGAAAATCAAGAATTTAAAACTTGATATTAATAATGATTATTTTTCTGTGCATGTAACAAATTGAGCCATGGCTTTAGGCTTCTTTAAATTGTTTGTAGGCTTATCGTCCCCCTCTCTTTTATTTGCTGTTTGGTTCCACTGTGCAACGGCGTCCCGTTAACGCTTAACAAGATTGCCAGTAGCTGCGGTAGGCGTTGCGCTTGCAGTCGCCGTTTAAAGAGGGGTGAGAGACTGTAGCTAAGGGCGGGGTGGGGGAGGGGGGGTGTTAGCGGGGGAGGGGAGTGTAATGAAAGGGGGAGGAGTAAATTTAACTCATTATGCAATCGCGACGGGGTTTCATTCGTTGCGCCTAATGCGATTCAAGTTGAAGACCTTTTTTTGGGGCCTCGTCTTGACTTTGGCTTTTTTTATTTTTAGTTTTTTTTTTTTGTAGGTGTCGTCTGGGCCAAATTGCACAAACAGTAAACAATTGCGCTGCTTTCCATTGATAAATCAGCAATGTATACGGCCAAAAAACACTTGGCCACAAATCAGACGCTTTTACCAAGCGGCTTCTGCTTCTTCATCATCTGTCTGTCTGTCTCTTTCTCTTATGTTATTTTCTTTTATTTTAACGGTGGGAGTTGCTGTTGAATTTCAGTTTGAAGTTTTTTTTAGGCAGAACCCGTATGCAAAATGGAGGAAAAGAGGGAAAGAAATGATGAAAAAGAAGATGAAGAAGCTGGCACCCTGACCTGGCCCAAGAGTTGTGCTTTGCATAACAGCGACAACAATGGCAACAACAACAACAGCAACAACAACAACGACAACAACAACAACAACAATAAAAACATAAACAATAAAAACATAAACAACAGTGGCAGGAAATTTTTTTTGTTTTTTCGGCTTTCCCAGCGAGTCACGACCGGCGCAATTTTCTTGTCAAAGTCAAATGAAAACGCGCGGCACACGCAACAAAGCGATGCAACAACAACAACAACAACAAAAACAGCAAAAGCAACAGCAGCAAAAGAAGTCAAGAAGCCAAACAAACAACAACAAGAAAAACGGCGACAACTGGCAAACGCCAACAATAAAGAAGTAAAACAACAACAACAACAACAGCTGCGGGCCATCAGCAGCAGCATTCAGTGACGTCGACGTCAGCGTCGCAGCCGACAGCTGACAGCAGCAGCAGCAACAGCAACAAAAGCAGCGGTAGCAACAGAGACAGCGACAGAGGCAGCGACGTCGATGATTGCAGCGTGCTGATAACAGACAAATGGAGTTTTGGAGCTAACGGTAATTCTCAAGCAAGCCGACAATGAAATACACTATGTGTGAGGGGGAGGGAGAAAGAGAGAGAGAGAGATAAACAGAGAAAAAAAGAGACGCACAGAGAAAGAGAATGGAAAAAATATGTGTAGTCACTAAAAAATTTATGTTCGGAAAAAAAACAAGAAACTTTAAAAAAAAAACTAAAGAAATTTGCAAAAAAAAGTTTGAGTCAGGGATTAAAACCGAAACGAACATCGGTGTCAGTAACGGTTTCGGTTGTGTTCGCATTTGGGTTATCGGTTATCGGCTACGCAAAATTTTGGTATTTGTATGTTTCGGTTTTGAAATACCGGTATAGTTTCGGTTCACAAAAAAGGAAATTTTTTGCAAAAATATAATTATATTAATAATATAATAATAATTACAGTCGAACTTCCCTAACTCGAACTTCCCTAACTCGAAGTCTCTCTAACTCGAACAAAATCGAGTGGCAATACTAGGCAAATTTCATACAATTCTACTTCCTAACTCGAAGTCTCCCTAACTCGAACTTTTTCGTGGATAATGGTGATTCGAGTTAGGGAAGTTCGACTGTATTTAAAAGACATTACTTTCAAAATGTTTCATTCACACATTATTTTCACATATTCTTCAGTTTGATGTAGTTTAGTTACATTTTAACAATTTTAATATTTCATTTAATATCGCAAATAAAAGTTCAAAATTAAGCATCAGATATTTAAAATCAGAAATCAAAATTAAAAATTAAAAATAAAAAGTAAATCAAAAATAGAATACAAAACTAATAATAAAATATCAAATATTTTCTTGTAATGTAAACTTTTTTTTTCGGTTACGGTTTCAGATACAATATTCAATTTCAATCGGTTTTTCCCGGCTAAAGGTTACGGTTTAGGTTAGGGTTTTAATCTCTGATTTGAATACATTTATAAACCTTAAATGCAAAGAGTATGAAAAGAGTTTGATCGCAAAAAATAAAAGTAAAGCAAAAAGAAGATGAATAAAGCCCGCAGCAATGACAACAACAGCAATTGTTGCTGTTGTTATTGTTGCTGTTGTTGTTATTGTTGTTGTTGTTGTCATTGTAATTGTTGTTGCTGCTGTCGCTGTCGACGCTGACGCTTGCTGTGACGGCAACGGCGACGGCGACGGCGACTGCGACGTTGACTAGCAGTTTCCATTTCATTTTTAAGCAAACGCTCGACGCGCTCAGCGTTTTAATATTTAATTGTCGTTGCTCGCGAACGGTTGTCAATTGCGAATAAACGTGAATAAATTGCGTCGAACGTTGAACCAAAAATCGCACCAACGAATCACCAGCGAATTTAAATTATTTCTTTATTTATTTTCAAGTGTTGTGTTGTGTTTTTATCTTAAATTTTTTTTGCACGCACGCTGCAAGGATATTCGTATTGAGCGCGTGTTGCAAGTGTTGCCAAGTGCCAAAAATGTTGCCAAAAATGTTGCCAACCAATGTTGCACTCATTGTTTGCCTGTGCGCATGTGCAGCAATTGTTTTGTTGCCACTGTCGGTGGCACGCAGCTACAGCAACGGACTGATCTTCTATGAGCTGGCCACAAACACACCGTACTTGCCACCCACAGTGAGCGTGTCGCGTGGTCGCAACTTGGCCAGCGTCAAGTATTCGGAGAAGGGCTCCATTTGGTCAACATTCGGTCAGCCGTGCGTCTGTCGCGGCGCACAATGCGGCTGCTGTGCGGGCCTCAAGGTCGATCAGTACAAGTTCGATCAGAAGGGTACGTAAACGGCAACGTTCACAACAACTTGCCACAAATCAAAAAAAACATTCTAAAATTCAAGTTTATAATTCTTGATATAAGCACCTATTTTTGAAGTAATTTTTCAAGAAAAATCATTGTGAAATGCAAATTTTTAAGTCTTGATTTAGGCTAGATTTTTTTAAGTATAATTACAGGATATTATTGTTAAATTAACACAATCGGGTCGGTTTCGAATTCCGAAAACGAGTCGATTTGCACAAAACGCGTTGATTGCTGTTCCGAAATCCGAAAATCGATAATAAAGTTCGTTATCAAAACGTGTGCTGTAGAGTCACCGGATTTTAAAGTAAATGCCATTTAGGCTTTTAAATGAATGCCTAAAATTATAAACTGAAAATTATAATAATGTTGAGCATTTTTAGAATCGATTACCATCACTACTTCAAGTTAAAGTTGAAGTATTTTTTAAAAGAATTTTTTAAAATCATCTATAAAGTATATATAAAGTTTATAAAAAACAAAACCGAGCTGTTCTGAATTCCACTTTAGTTTTTGTTATCGATACCAACTCTCGCCTCTAGAGTTGCTTCAATTGAATAACAAAGTTCGAACATCGAAGTTTTAGTCAAATTTACCTTCTATCTGCTATATTCAACCTGAAATACTTAAAATGAATTTTCGAAACGTTTTCGAAACCGAGTTTGAAAAGTAAAAATAAGCCCATTTCGATCGGAATTGGGAACAGCAAATTGTAAAACGTTCGTTTTCGTTTCGTTTTTACTTTTTGAAAACTTTCGGAATTCGGAACAGGCCTGAATATGTGGATACAATTACAACCACTCAGCATTAAAATAGTTAAAAAAGTCTGAAACGTGTGAATTCACTAAAAACAATACTTAAAGAGCCCCAAAAACTTAAATATTTACGAGGAAGGAATTGAAAAATCCTGTGGCAAAATATTCAAGATTACGGAATTTTAGACACCGTTTGTGATTGCAATTTTTGTTCTTATCATTCGTTTGTTCTTTCCTTTTTGTACGATTTTGCTAACGTCAGAAATCGTAATAATTATTTTGATTCTCGATGTTGCTTTGCCTGTCGACGACATAGTGATGCCTATTTTTATTATTTTTTTTTTTTGCTGAACTTACCGATTGTTGCTGTCTGCTGTCTGACATGCCACATGCCACATGTTTTGGCATGTCACGTGACACGCTTGAATTTGCCAATCAAAATGCCACAAATTGTTTGTTTGGCGCTGCCCATGGCAATGAACAATTGCAACTGTTGCAGCAGCAACGGCAATAGCAACTGTTGCCACATGCCACACATACACCCGCAACTTTCGCTTATTTTTAAGCCACTCCATCTCTCTCTCTCTATCTATTTCTGTCTGTCTCTGTCTTATGGTTGCTTTCTTCTTCTTGCTTTGTTGCAGTTTGCGCCAACATCACATTCGTGCCACAACTGGAGGAGGCACAGCTGGAAGTCTATCTGAATGAAAGACCCTCGTCCAAATATGGCATCTCTCTGCGCAATCCCACGCCCTTCTGCATACCCGTCATGATGGGCGTGCCCATGGCCATGTGCGTCCAGCTAACGGATATTGCCATGGTCAATAACAATCTGAACATGTGCATGGATTTTGTGGTTCGCCTGGCGACGACGGATCTCTTCGAGATGCACTTCCAGTGCATGCGAATGGGACTCGATGGGCTGCAGTATGTGGATAAGAATGGTAAGCCAGTGTTGCCACCACCACCAGCAGCGCAGAGTGTGGCAACGCTGGCGGATGAAGAGGAGGAGCAGGAGGAGGAGGAGGAGGAGAAGGATGCAATTGATTATGATTATGCAGAGTTGCAAGAGGAAGAGCACCAGGAGCTGGAGACGGAGACGGATCAGCTGGAGAAAATTGAGAAGGCGGAGAAGGAGAAAAAGAAGCAGCAGGACAAGGAGAAGGAGAAACAGGAAAAGGAAAAACAGGAGAGGGAAAAACAGAAAATGGAGCAGCAGGAGAGGGAAAAACAGAAGAAAAAGCAGGAGGCGAAGATAAAACAGGAAAAAGAGAAACAAGAAATGGAAAAACAGAAACAGGAAAAAGAGGAAAAGGAAAAAGTAAAGAAGGAAAAAGAGGAAAAGGAAAAAGAGGAGAAGGAAAAGCAGAAGAAGGAAAAAGAAGAGATGGAAAAAGAGGAGAAGGAAAAGCAGAAGAAGGAAAAAGAAGAGATGGAAAAAGAGAACAAGGAAAAAGAGGAGAAGGAAAAAGAGGAAAAGGAAAAACTAGAAAAGAAAAAGCAACAGCAGGATGAGCAGCTGGCAGAAGAGCAACAGGAAGAAGAGCAACAGGAAGAAGAGCAACAGGAGGAGACGGAGCTGGCAGAGGAAACAGAACAGAAGCTGGAAGCAGAGAGGGAAACGGCGATGGAAACGGAGTTGGTGTCAGAGTCAGAGTCAGAGCTGGAGCCATTGCCCATTGAAAGTGAAATGCTGATGGCGGGCGATCAAGAGACAGCAACAGCAACAGCAACAGCTGGCGACGAAGAGGAGGAGGAGATGGAGATGGAGGAGGAAGAGGCAGATGCGGTGAAAGAAGAAGAAGCTGCAGCTGGGGAGGAAAAACAAAAGGAGCAGGAGCAAGAGAAACAACAACAACTTGCTGATGATATTGCTGGCGAGAGTGAATTGCAGTTAAACAAAGTAATTGAAACAATTGGCAACAAGGCAACAGCAGCCAACGAGGCGCCAGCAGCAACTGCAGCAACAGAGCAAGAGGAAAAGGAGACAGAGCAAGAGAAGGAGGAAGAAGAGATGGAGGAGGAAGAGGAAGAGGCGGTGGAGGAGGAGGAGCAGACGCCCGAGGCAACACGCGAGGAGGAAGCAACAACAGCAGCAGCAGCAACAGCAGCTGAAGCTGCACAAATGGAAAACGACAGTGACAATGAAGTGAATGTGGATGACGAAGAAGGAGAAGAAGGAGTAGAAGAAGCAGAAGAAGATGGCGAAGATGAAGGAGTAGAGCAAGAAGAAGCAGCAGCAACAGCAGCAACGACAGCAGAAGACGTTGACACTAAAACAGAGGCAAATGCAACAGCAACTGAGGGGGAATTCGAGGGGGAAACACAAACGGAGGCAGCTGCAGTTGAGATGGAGACAGAGGATGTTGATAATGATGATGATAATGATGTGAATGATGAGGCAGCAGTTGATAATAAAGGCGATGACCAGGAGGCGGCAATTGCTAATAGCAATGAAAGTGCTGTGAGGCCCAACAGCAACAGCAGCAGCAACAACAGCAACAGCAACAGTTTAAACAATGAGCCAAGTCGCCAAGCTGTTGATGACATGGCTAATGAAGTGCAGGTGAAGCAACAACAGCAGCAGCAGCAGCAGCAGCAACAACGTTGGCGTCGTCTGCGTCTGCGACAACGCAGCGTTGTCTAACTATTGCAGCAGCAACAGATTGTTAATTTATTATAATTGTTAATGAATTGTTAATGCTAAATGCTTTGTTAATTAATACTTATTTATTGCTATCATATTATAGATAAATCAAATACAAACAAAATGCCAACAACAACACAAGAGCAAAATGCATAAAAGAAATTTTACAGCAAAGGCAACAATAGCAGCAGCAGCAGCAACTGATGCTTAATACTTTTTTATTGTTATCATAGATAAATAAAACAAATATAGACATAAACAAATTGTATAAAGGACATTTGCAGCCAGAGCAGCAACAGTTGCAGCTGCAACAACAACTGCTTGTTAATTTATTATTATTGTTAATTTGTTTATGCTAAATGCTTTGTTAAGTAATTATATTTATTGCTAACGTTGACAAATAAAATGTACATAAAAGTAATTAAAACAACTTTTTTAAATAAATAAATCAAAAAAAAATTACGCAGGAACAACAACATTAAAAGCAGCAGCAACAGTTGTGGGGCAACAGCAGCTGATTGTTTTTTTAATATTTAATACTTATTTATTGCAATCGTTGAACAAAAATACACAAAAATAAACTGAAAAAAAATGTGTTTTTAGGCAAGAGCAACAACAATTACTGTTGTTTAATTAATTTATTATGCAAAGTTTATAATAATTGCTAATAAATTGTTAATTAATACATATTTATTGCTAGCGTTGTCAAATAAAATATAAATAAAAGCAAGAAAATAAAACAAAACGAAACAAAATAATAAATAGAGAATTTTTAGCAACAATCGCAGCAGCAATAACAGCAGTAATAACACCAGCAACAATTGCTGCTGTTGCTGTTGTTGCTGCTGCTGTTGTCGCTGCTGCTGTTGCCACTTCATTTCAACCAACAATTTCCGAATCCACCGAGCTCTGGGAATATCGTCCCTTTCCCCGTTTCCGTTGTCGTATACCATTGAGATCCGGCTGCCTCCTGCGGTGATATTCCAATTCATAATCGTTAATCGCCGAGCAGAGTGCCAAATAGGCCAACAATTTTGGATTCTTCAGTTTGCGGGCCAAACGTGTCGCCTTGACCAGCGACTCATGGAGGCGTTCAAAGCGATTAAACGAGGCATGCACCTGACAGATCAGAAATGTGCTATTGAAGCGCCAAATGATGCTGTTGCAGCTGCGTGCCTCTGAATTGGTTTCAATTAGCATCAATCTCTCTCTTAATTGCCTTAGTTCACTTACCTTTGACCGCTTGACGTGCCAGCGTCGAGCATTTACCAAAGCGTCCCTCTATAAAATGACCACGAGCGATCTCAAACAATAAATAGGCCTTTTCAATCGCATAACGCGAGTGCAGCAGACGCTCCTCCAGTTTTTCAACCTTCATTCTGCATGGGTAAAATGAGAAAAGTGAAGAAGTTTATAAGAATTTGCATAAGTAGTTTAAGTAGTTTAAAATCTACACAATTTTTATAAGGTTTGACATTTAGAGAAGATATACACCCAGACCAACAATTATTCGTACACACTTTTTTTTACTATAACAGCTATGTAAGTCAAGTCTTCACAGTAAAAAAATATATTTGGAAAGGTCGTTTCCGTTTGAATGATGCAAAACTTTCCTTAACCCATTAAGTACCCATTAAAAATTTTAAGTTTAAAAAAAAGTAAATTTTTAAACTTTTTTCCTCGATTTTTTAAAAAAAATATTTGAATGCAAAAAAATTCTTCAAACAATTCTTAGAGTGGCTGGAAAAATTTTTTTTTAAAAATCTTTTTGCTAGAATTTTTTATCATTTTTTGAAAATGCTAAAAAGGACTATTTTAACCCCTTTTTCGTACTTTTCACACAATAAGTGGCTTTTTTGCAATTTTCAAAATATTATAAAAAATACAAGAAAATAGATTTTTGAAACTTTGATGTAATGTTTGGCAGCATTGGAAATGTCATTTATATTCCGTTTGAATGATACACAACTTTTCTTAAACCCATGAAAAATTTTGAATTTTTGTCAAAGTTTACTGTTATTACTTTTTTCCTCGGTCTCAAACAAAAAACGTTTTGATGCAAAAATTCTAATAGTGACTGCAAACATTTTTTTCAAAAATCTCTTCGTTAGTATTTCTTATGACTTTTTGTATGGGCTGATTTCAGAAAAATTTTGTATGAAAAGGAGGAAAAAGTAGCTAAAAAAGTAATTTTTAGCAATTTTCAAAATATAAAAAAAAAATTTAAATAGACTATCACTGTTTTAAAATCAAGCTGAAACAAAATAATCAAGACTGTAAATCTCCAAATTTTTAAAGAACGTTTGAATTATAGAGCAAGTTATCGGTTAGGCTTTTGATTCCAAATTTGTATTAAAAAAAAAAGATAAGGGTACCTAAAAATCGATACCTTGAGGCAAGGAAATATTTAACGAGATTTAATATTAAAAATCTAAATGCAGGATGAATTAAATGTACAAGTCCAAATTTTTTTTTATTTTGTCTCAGAATCAAACTTAAGTTGTTCCTTTTTTTCAATAATTATGAGTTACAAAAGTTGATTAAATGTTAAAACTTGAGATTTAAAATACAGTCGAACTTTCCTAAATCGAACTTCCCTAACTCGAAGTTTCTTTAACTCGAACAAAATCGAGTGGCAATACTAGGGAAATTTCATACAATTCTACTTTCCTAACTCGAAGTCTCCCTAACTCGAACTTTTTTCGTGGATAATGGTGATTCGAGTTAGGAAAGTTCGACTGTATTGAATTTTCGCAAAGATTTGCTTAAAAGTCGATAACTTGAGGCATGCAAATAATTCAGCGAAATTAATAAAAGTTAAATGCAGAATGAGGCTAGACCATGATAAAATGACATTTCGCTTGAAAGGTTAAAGTTGGTTCACTTACGAGACACGAGCTAAACGCTCCTCATCTTTTTCGATCTCTTCGTATATGTTGTGACCGCCAAAGTGATTGGATGTTGAAAGGTCTCTGAAGCGATCCTTTGGTAGGAAATAGAGAATTGAATGATTTTTGATATCCAGAAAATCGATATCAGTCGGCACGCCACGTTGATCGATGTGGGCCAAGGCCAACACATTGTAGACCTCGTTGATGAACTCATATTTCCAGGGCAGTGTCCGATGGGTTTTCATTTCAATTTGTTTGGACATTGATTCCTCCACGTAATCCGTGAGACGATCGACATCGCCTTCCTGACGAAGTCTACGCACGTCCCGTAGTATCCGATAACAATCCCGACGCGTTTGATACTCAACATGATATAGATACTTCTCCCGATTCTTCTCCCTAATCTGATACAGAGGCTTGCGAGAGTGCATCATTTTCTAGTTGGGATGGGAAATGGAAATTTAGTTTACTTTGGGTTCACTAAGAGCAAAATAAAGAATTTTTAGTTTCAAGAGATCAATGATCCTGAAAATTCTTGATCCAAGTACGAAATTCTAATATAACTTCTAAAAATTCCTGCTAAAGTATTACCTTTGTTTAAGATAGAATAATAGTTATATTAAGAACTTTTACATTCAAAATTTAGCACTATATTTTTAACATAAAATATTCAAAAGAAATATTAAAAGAAAAGAAAAGAAATTTATTACGAAATGGGATTAATTTAAGAAATTTTTTTTTCATATAACAAATCGTTGTGCGTTTTTCTAAGTGATAACGTACCATAAACTTTCGGATGATCTTGAACTGCTCGGCACGGAACTCGGACAAATGGGGTGTGGACTCGAGGTAGAAAGGATTCAGGAAGCTCTTGTCATTGCGCAGTTGACGCAACAAGGCGACATCGTTGGCACTGCTGCCCAGGTAATGATGATTGTAGACATCCCCGGCGACCCGTCGACGAGCCCGTTCCAGGGGGGGCAGCGATACCTTCTTCTTGTAGATCACGCTCTCCACATCGCACTCGTGATTATCGCGCAGCTGCTGCCACAACGGACGTGGCATGAAGGCGACAGATTCGCGACGTTGTCGTGCCAAATCCGTTATGAAGGGCCAATTCTCCAGCAGAAAGGGATTCAGGCTACTACCGAGACTCTCCTCGAGCACAGCGAGGGTCTGCGAGATGGCGAAGAATGTAAGAGACAATGGGAGTGGAAGTGGAAGATAGAGAAGTTGGACGAGAGGGAAAATAGAAATTGAATCAGATGCTTAAAACGGAAAGAAGACCAGGGGAAAAAGGGAAAGTTAAGTAACATAAAATGGAAAACACTGATAAAAAAAAGGATCTAAAACTAAAATTTTGGTCTCAGAACTAAGATCTTTGGTTTAAAATATGTGTCAAGAACATGAAAATCTTGAAGTAAGAAAACACATCTTGATTCTAAGAACATTTCAGTTAAGACCAAGTTCTTATTTTTAAGATCATAAATTCTTATATTTTCAAGACCACAAATCTTAGTATAGAAATAAAACTTATTATTTTTTTAGATTAAATGTTCTTATTTACAGACCAAAAGTTTCAAATACTCAAGATAAAATATCTCAAATAAAGATTAAGCTTCTTAACATTTTAAGAAGAAGGAGGTAAGTTTTAGTTAACTTGAGGTCTACATAGTAATGTCGAAACGACACTAAACAACAAAGAACAACAACGAAATGAGCATGGCTCGGTATACAGCTGTTTCTGGAGAAGCCAATCTTTATAATCAGTACCGTTGTGCTGACTTGACCAGCGATCCAATCCTAATGTCATCTTTGAGACGCCAGAACCAGTTGAGAATTTTAAGTCTCAAAAAGTGTGTTGTTGTTGAAAAGATCTAAGATCTAAGATTTTTATTCTTATATTAAGTACTTAAGATTTTTTAGAATAACATTCTTAGTTTTAGTAATTTTGTCTTAAAATGGTCTTATATAAAGAACAAAATATTTAAGTTTGAGAATTTTTTTCCTATATTAAGAACATACGATTTTCAAGATTAATATTCTTAGTTTTAGTAGTTTGGTCTTAAAATATTCTTTTTTGTATGTGTGTTCTTTTTTTTCAGTGTATGAGTAGAAAAGTGGGGAGAAATAGGAG
This sequence comes from Drosophila recens, assembly GCA_037043495.1. NCBI lineage: Eukaryota > Metazoa > Arthropoda > Insecta > Diptera > Drosophilidae > Drosophila > Drosophila recens. The sequence goes on along the minus strand of JBAMBJ010003635.1, from coordinate 147,261 downwards.
AAGGATCCGGAATCCACTTAATCGCCCCAAGGTCAATCTCACTTTGAACTCACACGATTTTTGTGCAGCTTGAAGCGATCCTTGATGGACTGTCCCTGGAACTTGCGCTCCTCCTCGTGCAGCAGATAGAGATTGTCCTCAAATCGATTGCAATCGAAGAGGGCTTCGCATTTGGCGAGTATGACGCTGGAACTGTGGAATCCCTCGTTGGCCATTAACTTCTGGGCCCGTTCGGAATCACTGAAGGCCGCCTCCGGCCGTGCCATGGCCCTGAGGCACCTGCTGCGATTATCCAGCGTCGTGTATGCCTCACGCACCATTGCGGTGTCCATATGTGGAATGCTCATGGAGCTCGGCTCATTTCTGGCTCCCTTGCAGGCCTGCAGTGAGCGGCCAAAGGACTGCAATGCCTTCTTATTGCACAGACGCTGCGTGTAGTACTGTCCCCAGTCCTTGAAGATCCTGGACTGCGTGTACAGTGGCCAATCGATGCGTTGCCATGGCTTCAAATCCGGCTGCAATGTGCCAAGTATTGCGGTCCTTGGGACAATGCTCTCATCGGACATGTTTCGCTCAATGCTCAGGAATATTTCCGAATTTATTACAATTAATTTATTATCAATTAATTTGAACTTCACTCAATTTAATCAAATTTTGACAATAACAAGGCAATTTTTTATTATTATAATTGACAATTATTGACAAATACATTTTATTTTATATAAAGCTCAAATTTTTTTGAGCTTCAAAAAATTATGGTATGAAGTAGGCAGATGCAGTTTAAAAAAAAAAAAAACTGTTCGACTAAAGACAAAAATTTAAAAAAAATCAATATTTTGTAAAAAAAAAGGTCTTTTAAATATTTTCATATTTTATTTTTATGCTTAATTATTATTATTAAATTAGATTTGGGATGGTACACAAAAAAAATTAAATTAATATTTCGGTCAAAATGAATGCAAAATCTCAGCTTAATGCTGCTAAAGATTTTTGTATGAAAACCATTTCTTTGTATACATTGAATTTAAATGAGACATATTTTAAAGCTTGACATAGATTTCCCCACATTTTAACGAAACTGAAGGATAGATTTCGCTAGTTAAATTCTTTAAGAAATTAGCAAATTTATAAGTTAAATAATTTAATAGACTTTTTGTACCCTTGCAAAAAATTGAATCATGTCTTAACCTTATGTTGATGGTATTTCTCTACCCTCGTTCTCAAAAATTGTTGGAGATTTGCAGCCTTACAGCTGAAATCTGATAAGCTATTAACCATTTTTTTTATTATCATTATTTTATTGTTTTGCATGGAAATTACTTAAGATCTCGTTGCGCGTTGGCAATGAATGGAAAGTGAACTTGTAGCTTATCTCATTATTTGATTTGCGCAATCTTTTTGTGGGTTCTCTTTTAATTTCATTTAAGCCAAAATGATGATGATGTAATGAATCCAATAGTTCATGTTGCCCCTTCTCACGCCCACGCCGAAAGTGTTGGATTTTCATAGCACTTAAGAGTGTCGGACACGGCTTTGGCCAAAATGAATTTTGGTGTTGCAATCTTCACGCAGCGAAAAACTATTAGAAATTCACCTTTCCCCCCAAACCCCTATTTTTCTACTTATTCAACAACAACAAACGAGAGAAGCAACAATCGTGGCAAAATAACAACATAACAAAAAAATAAAACAATAACAAATAATGACAACCGTCATAATCGGGCAATATTTATTATATCCCATAAAAAAACCTCTTTACGAGGTAAAAGTCTAGTGACGAAAACATTTTCATGCCCCAAAATTTCTGATATCCAATTTTGTGACGAATAATATTAAGTTTTACACATAAATTATTTAAAACAAAATTTTGGCACTCGGCACATTGCGCAACAATGTATCAATTCTTCATACCAAATAAAACTCACTCACTGTTTTGCGCAGTGCCGAATGCAAAAATTTTGTTTAAAATAATTTATGTGTAAAACTTAATATTATTCGTCACAAAATTGGATATCAGAAATTTTGGGGCATGAAAATGTTTTCGTCACTAGACTTTTACCTCGTAAAGAGGTTTTTTTTATGGGATATCAGAAATTTTTGAATAAGATATCAGAAATTTTGAAATTGCAATATTTTTTGTCAACTTTGATTATTGTTTGTACAAGCTAAAACAAATTTTCTGGCGACACTGGTCCCCTTTACAAACACACATGCCCAGCGCAAAAGCTATCAGCACTCTTAAACTCTGGGTGCTTTGACACTTTGCTGCTGCTGTCCTATTCCCACTCTAAGTAAAATGTATATATTCGGCTAACAGGTAATTTCTATTACGCTGCAAGCAGTGCCTGGGAGCCCTTCGAAATACCTTTTCAACGATATATAGATCGCATCTGTAGCTTTTATCGTTTGACTGCTATAATGGTTTTAATTTTAGTGGTTTTTAGCGATTTCCCGCTAAACTAGCTATTTTTCGAAAAAGTCGTAGAACAAACGTTTCTAGATTTTTGAACACGAACAAGTCCTCATTCAAACATTTAAGCTATCCAAACAAACAAACTGGCTGCTATGACACTTTGTTGCTGCTGCCCTATTCCAATTCAAAGTAAAACGTATATATTCAGTTAATAGGTTATATCTTCCAAACCTAACGGTAAAATTTTTTGTGTCATATATCAAAAAACGCGAAATTTTACAAACTAAAACATATTGAAATTTAAAAAAAATCGTTAGCGGCGTTTTCTCAAAAACCGCCAAAATGTGGGGGAAAATACCTTATTTCACCTGTAGAAATTTACCTGTGTACTTTAGAAAAAAAGTTAAAAGGTATGCATAACAGCCCTTCAAAATACCTTTTCAACAATATATAGATCGCATCTGTAGCTTGTATCGTTTGACTGCTATAAGGGTTTTAATTTTAGTGGTTTTTAGCGATTTCCCGCTAAACTAGCTATTTTTCGAAAAAGTCGTAGAACAAACGTTTCTAGATTTTTTTACAGGAACAAGTCCTCATTCAAACATTAAAGCTAAATCAACGATTTGATCCAAACAAACAAACAAACAAACAAACAAACAAACAGACAAACTGACTTTTCATCTCAATTTCGAAAGGCCCCTAAAAATTTCAAAATTAATTATCTTTCGAACCAGTTGTCCGATTTCGATGATCGAGGTGTCATTCGACGCGTATTTTTGATGAGAATTGTAAAAAATTCAACGAAAATTCAAAAAGGCTCCAGCGGCCCCATTAGCTCCAATAATTTAAATTTTTTCCCTCCCACTTACACCTGTTTATCTCACGAACCAGGTGAGTTTCCAAAAGTCTTAGTATGCACATTTGTAAGTTAAGTTGATACCTTTCGATCGGTATATAGCTCGACCTGATCGGACAGTCATAGCAAATCTTCCATTCTTCCTGTGTATATATGCTAGTCGCCTTCGCACCCTTCGTGCTGCTTTCGTCACTAGCGCGAACTGCCGTCCGCAGTGATAATTCAGCTGTGGCCAGTCCAAATTATTTAATTACTTTATTTTACATTTGGTTTTGTTTTTGTTTTGAATTTTTTCTTTGCTCTTTTTTTTCTGTTATTTACCTGTTATCTACTTACCCAGTTGTCGGGCAATGACAACAATTATTACAAATATTTGCTTAAAATGTAATATGCTTAATTGTTGTCATACCCTGTAAATGTTAAGTGTCGGTAAGCTAGACTTGCTTTTTATAATTTAACAGCTATTGTCACTCGTCTTAATATTTTAAAAATAAATTTGAAATGGTCATTTAAATTTCGTTTGAATGATGCAAAACTTTCCTTAACCCATAAGTTACCAATTGAAAATTTAGAATTTTTGAAAACGTCAACTTTTGAAACTTTTTTTTTAATTTTTTAGAAAAAATTTGTTGATGCAGAAAAATTCTTCAAACATTTCTAAGAGTGACAAAAAAAAATTGTCTAAAATCTTTTCCATATTATTTTTAATAAATTTGGAAAGTTGTTAAATTTTTTTAAGTCGCTCTTTAATTCAAAAGATATTCAACTTAACTTTTATTTTTTGGTTTTTAAAATAAAACTTTTGGAATAACTCTTATTTGTAACTTTTAAAATAAAAATCAAAAATAACTCTTATTTTATATTTTCATTGAAAAAAATATAAATAAGTGTTATTTCTCAACTTTTATTAAAAAATGGAGTTAAAACGATTATTTTTGACTTTTAAAAAAAAATTAAGAATAATTGTTATTTCGTAACTTTAAATTAAAAATTTGAAAAGAATTGTTAGTTTCTATTTATTTTAAAACTTATAAAAGTTAGGGACCGTAACTCAATATTCTATCGACTGTTACAAATCAAATTCAGTTATGGCTTCAACAGCTTACAGGGTAGCTTCTAGTCGAATTCCTTCCATCTCGTTATACCAAACATTTTGCACTTTTGCTTCACATAATTTGTGCATTTCTTTTGTTTTCTTTCTTTAGCTGGCTTTGCATAAGCGGAACACGATGAATTTGAATTTAAATTTGAATTTAGTTGACCAGACGACGATCCGTTGGCTTTTGGCCAGTGCGTGGAAACGCGGGCAAAGGGGGAGGGTGGGTGCAAAAAGGGGGGAGGGAGAGAGAGAGAGATCTTGGCAAGCTCGCGAACTCTTCATTTGTATGCCACATGGGGCTGTGGGTGTCGCTTGCGGAAAGATTGAAAGAAAGAAAGTCACAGAAAATGAGAAGAAAAAGCAAACAAAAAAGAAACAAATAAAATAAAACTGTTGCTTGAGCTACGCTACTTGAGCGCCAATTAAATGTTGTTACTCGTATTGTTTTTACTTTTATTTTATTGTTTTCTGGTTTTAAATTTTACTCTTTTTTTTTGGCAAAAACCATAAATAAATAAATGCAACTATGTGTAAAAATAACAAATAAAAAAGCAAATCACCCAGGAAACATTCGACTGACTTGGCTAACGGACTGACTAACTGACAGCATTGCATGCCAAGTGAGTGACACGCAGTCACTGTCAAACTGTAGACAACTTTGTGCGGTCAGTGTAAAACTGTTGGTTGTAGAGTCACTCACATTGGCATAGGAAATTCACTTTTTAAGACATTTGCAATTGAGAGCAGAATTTAAATAGAGTGAATTGGCAATGATAAAACGAGATTACAATAAATAAAGTTGAATATATTCACTGTCACTTTCAATTAAATATTCATTTAAATGTTTTTATTAATAACTAATTAAAGATAGATTTAGTAAGTTATCCTTTGGCAAACTTTGCTCGTTAACTTAAGTAAAATATTATCAATTCCTTTTTCTATATAAAATTTAGTCTCTTGTAGAAGTTTTTGATTGATGGGATGTGACACTTTGGAGCAAGCACTGTCGTAGAATTTTGTATTCCTACAGCGTAAAATTCAATACTATTTTGCGCGATCAGCTACCTAGTCAGTATATAAATATTCCCTTTCATTCGCATCCATGTATCAGCAGGAAGAAAAAATTTGCGAAATCTCTTGCATAGCTGATCAACGTTTTATAGTTTTTATTTGTTTTCTAATTTAACTTTACATTTCTGTTGAAATGTATGTAATAAATAGATGGAAGCATCTCCATCTTGATCAGCATCATTTGCGAGACGATATAGCCATGTCCGTCTGTCCGTCCGTCTGAGATCTAGCAGAGACTATAAGGCTGGGCGCACACTGCGAGCTGAAAGCGGAGCTTACAGCTGAGCTTATCAGCTCGAAAAAAAACAAACACACTGCTTGTATGAGCGTGCGCACACTGAAAGCTGAGCTTATCTATTAGTTTTGTTCTGAACTTTTCAGCTCGCGTATAAGCTCCGCTGTAAGCTCCGCTATCAGCTCGCAGTGTGCGCCCAGCCTAAGAGCTAGAGCAATCAAATTTAGCACACAGACTTCTATAAGCCCCACGCAGATCAAGTTTGTTTCAAATATTTGCCACACCACTTTCCGTCTCCTCAAATCGCGAAAGATTTTAAGATATAAGGATTTTTTTTACTAATTAACGTTAACTACTATTATCACCTATCATCCTACTAAATCGTAACCAGATCGGACAAATAGAAAGGTGCTAATGGCTTTTTTTTTAACAATAACAGATTTCCATTTATTTAGCAAGTGTGGAATCCGTACATTCAAAAATTGTAACATAACAGACACAATTTTAGTATTGTAAAGTAAGAGCAAACCTCTGCTTAACGCAAAGGACTTTAAAAGGTGGTAATGGCTTTTTTTTAACAACAATAACAAAGTTTATTGGACAAGTGTGGAATCCGTACATTCAAATTAGTAACATAACCAACACAATTAAAATATTAAAAGCAAGTCCTAGCCTGTTGCTAGGTGGTAATGGCTGATTTAAGTTTTTAAGCAATATAAGTGCCTAAAAGCATGCAATAAAAAATATTTTAAATTTTTTTAAATAAGTAACGGGTATGCTATAGCCCGGCCCGACCCGAAATAAGATTTTTCGGCCCGAACGCGATAATTTTGTAAAAGGCCCATGGGACCCGAAGTCCGGCCCGGCCTGTGCCCATCTCTAGTCGGGAGCTCGCCTTTCTACCTGTTTTGTTATTATGATTTTGAATTAGCTCTTTCAATATATTGTTGATTTATGTTAATGTTGTGTAAGCTACGATAGACTTTGATTAATTTGTGCATCACTTAGATGATGATCTAAGTCTTCAAACTAAATATATAACTTATAGCAGGGGCATGTAGAAAATAAGTATATGTAGAAGAAGGTTCAACTTCATAAACTACATTACCTGGAAGTCTTAACTATTTTAGAAGGTTCGGATACGAAATCGACATTTAATCGCACGATAAAATATCTTGTGGTGAAATGTGCTGTAACTGTAACTAAACTTAAACAAAAAACTCATTTGGTTGTTAAAATAAAAACAATGATTTATTTCCATAGATTTGTATTTAATTTTGTTATTTAAATATTTTTGATTATCATTTACAGTTTTGCCTGAGCACAAAGTATATTTTAAGTCCGTTTTGCTTTAGAATGCTTTATAATACAGTAAATAGAAAATAGTTTTCATTTCTTTTTTCAGTGTCATTGCTCAAACATTTATAAAAATACACACAGATATACATATATATATGTATAAAATGTATTATTAAATTAAATTCACATCAAAACTTCAAGTAGATACTATATATAAACATAGTCATAGGTCCATTTGGTTATTAGTAATATATATGTATATATATATATATATATATATAGTTTATATAGTTGATGAAATGGTTGCGTTTTTTTGCGTTGGGTCTGTCCATAATCATTATGATGTATATAAAATTATATATTGTATGTATATGTGTAAAAATAATGCTTAGCTAACTAGATTATGACAAATTAAAAGCATAAAAAATACATTCTTCACTTTGGTCCAGTACTGAAATCTCGGATTTCGTTAGTTGCCAAAATTGGTTGCTTAGTTTTCTTGTGTGTTGTGTTTTGTTTGTTTCTTTCTTTCTTTGTTGGATACATATAGAAATTATGTAACCTGGCTAGAGACTATTACATTAATAGATTGAGCTCACTTAGATATCTAAAAACTTTACAGTTTAGAGTTTACAGTTAATAGTTTAACAATTAACATTATACAGTTGAATTGAGCATATATGTATATGTGTTTAGAAGGTTCTAAGCTCAATAGTCCAAATTTCCCTGGGCTCCCGTTATGATGGCATCAATCCAAATACGTGCAGCTGCATCGGAGGCAGCCTGTAAATTGTAGCTACGTTTCTTAGTCTTCACAATGAAGGTACAATGTGGTCGACCGCTTTTCGAGGCATTCAAATGATCCAGATACACCTCATCTATGGTCTGCATAAAGTAAAGAATCGATTAGATAAAATATTCGAATTGATAACGTTCAAAACTTACTGCAAAGTAGGCGCCACCGCGTGGCTTACGCTCCGACTTATCCGAGTAATAGATGAGTGCACTGCGCTGACGGTCCAGCACAAACCAGCGTCTGGACCACGCGTGAAACGTGGCGCCCAATTTGTGCAAATAACTGAAAAGAAAAGTTGATAAAGATTGTCATTATGAGTTTTGGGCAGGGAATAAAATCGAAACGCATGTCGGTTTCAGCAACGGTTTCTTTGAATAAAGGTTTTGTAACGGTCAACCGGTTTTTGTATGTTTTGAAATACCGGTATGCTTTCGGTTTACAAACAAAATTCTTTACAAAAATATAATTATATTAAAAATAAAAAAATAAAAATTAAAAAGGCATTAATTTCTTAATGTTTCATTCACACATTGATTTCACATATTCTTCAGTTTTATGTAGTTTAGTTTCTTTTTAACAATTTTAATATTTCAATTAACAAATTTATTTTATTTGCGCTTATTCAGTGCTATGAAAATTCAATCATGAATATCACAAATAAAAATTTAAAATTAAATATAAGAAAATTTAAATCAAAAATCAAAATTTAAAATGAAAAGTAGATTTTTCGGATGTATGAAAAACCGAAATTAACCTTTATAAATGAAACGGTTATTTCGGTTTACAGAGTTTCGGTTTTAAGGTTTCGGTCAAATGAAAATTTATTTTTCGGTTACGGTTTTAAATTTCATTAGGTTTTTACCGGTTAACGGTTACGGTTTCGGTTAGGGTTTTAATCCCTAGTTGTGGGATATCTTGTTCGTTGAGCTTAACAACAACATCAGCTAATTCTTAATTCTGTAATTACTGCGAGCAGTGTCAGTGTGTTGTTGTTGTTGTCGCTTTTAACGGTTTGAGCTTCGTAAGAAAGTTGAGTTACAGTCTGATTAATGGAACTCACCCGCGACAGCTTTGGGCATCGACAAAGACATGCGGACAGAGGTCGATCTGATGACCAGCGGTTTCGATATGATGCCGCAGATTCAGATCGGGCGAGAAGATGGGCAGGTAGCGTGTCAATGGCCGCTGATGCTTTGGCAGCGCCCGTTTCCGTTCGCCATTGGCGCTGGCCGTGCTGCTGCTGCCGGTTCCGGCGCCGCTGCTGCTGCCACCGCTGCCGCTGCCCGCCGAGGCCGTGTCCTGTGAGTTGCTGTTGCTGCTGGCACGCTTATTGTCCACCATTGTCAGGCTGTCGCCGTTAGCAAACTTGGGCGCCTCAATCGCTGCCTCACAGTTGTTGGCCTCGGACAGCGGACGGGGACTGCGCGCCGTGGGCGCCACAACGCCAACAACTGAATGATGCTCCAGCTCCGGCTGTGAGTGACGTTGCTGCGGTTGAATAGGAAGAAAAGAAATTGAGAGAGGAGATTAGAAATTGTATATATTTTAAATTCATTTAACCAACATCCCAGCGCTACAAGTTTGGCTTTTGCTTAAGGTTAGCGATGTAAAAAAGACATCGAAAAATCGACATCTTGATTTTGCGGAAACACATTTCAGATACTTTTTTATTAACTACATATCGACAACTCGATTTTTGACAATTGTAATATTTTTATTAAAGACTCGATCCATAATTATGACTAACGTCAATATATTTATCAATATCATTATCATTATTGTTTATTTATAAAGAATTATCCCATGTAATCATATTTTTCAAATCATAATTTTCAAATAAATGAAAGTGATATATGAATTTTTTAAGCAAACACTAAAACAATGAATTTTTTTTTAAAATTTTGGATTTAAATGGCAATTGAAATTTTTTTTTAAAAACTCCAAATTAAAAACTTTGATACATCGGTATTATTTGCCAATGTAGCGACAACTCGATTTATGTTTTGGCGATTTGAAAAATGTCGTTTCATAATTTGGATAACATAGTTAAAGACTTATTTAAAGCATATTATAGAAAAGTAATTTATCATTATTTATATTTATACATGTTTTAATTTATTGTATTTAATTTCTGTTTTTTTTTTTGTTTTTAAGAGAGAGTGCTGTAAGTGGGTTAGCGGGTTGACCAGCTCTATAAATAAACACACGCGCCCCCCAAAGACCAAAGCAAATGCTGTTTTCGGTGTCAGTGACAAAGCTACGCATTCCACTGGCCAAGCGCCAAAGCGTTTAACCCCACAGTGCCAGCTGTGCATCCTTAAAGCATAATTTACACTTTGTAAAAACCAGCTTATATTTAAGGTTACATGTATGCATTCTTGACAAATGGCCACAAAGTGTCTAAATTCCATTTTGCGCACTTATTTGATTGACTGATTGAAGAAAAATGTTGTGTTTTTATGTTTCTTCAAACAAAAAAAAGGCATGTAAAATTCAAATTCATTGTAAAAATAAAATATTCTTTAAAGAGCCCGAGACAATTAGACTTTGATTGATTTCATATTAAACAATTTAGCTTTTACTATATCTTTTCAGACAAAAATTAATATAATTTATAATTTTTTCTCTTTGATTGATTGACTAATAATATTTTATGTGAATATCTTTGAATATTTCAAAAATTTTAAATATCTCTAGATACACTTTTAAGCACACTTTTGCGAATGATTGATGATTGATTGATTGATTGATTGATGGTTGATTGATAAGACATATTCACGCACAACAACAGAGGGACACTCACTAGGTAATAGAGTTCAGTGCGCTGTCGCGCATTCGCATCCATGCGACGATGCTGCACATATGTCATCCAAACGGACATGATTTTGATTGACAGTTAACGGGTAAAAAGAAACGATTAACGGTTAACGGGTAACGGTTAGTGGTTGACGGGAATTGACTAGTTTCGAACGCGCAACTCGAACGAGCGGCGAATGCGGAATAACTGAATAGAATCGAATCGAATCCGTATAGACTTAACGCCCAACGCGGCGCAGTGGCCAAAAATCAAATGAGGCGAACACGAACATTATCCAGTGATTCTCGATCAAGATCGGCCAATTATAATCGTAATGGGCCAAAAACGATTTGTGGGGCTATTGGCTACTGAATATTGTATAAACAATATCTACCACCAAGGTAAACAACAACAACAATATAAAAAATACGTCGAAGATCAAGAGCAAGAAGATGGAAGAAGTGCGCAAACAACGAACAACGGACGCAAACTGACGATCGACGACCGCACAACGAACTAAATGAAAATGAAAATGAAGAGAAAAAAAATAGAAAAATCATCAGCTGGCGGTGAATATAAAGGAAAATATTATTATAAACTTATTAATAAGTGTAGTCCATAGAATACAGCTGCTATGGCAGGGGGACGGGGGCGGTGATATACGGGAAGGTGTTTTGCGTTAAAATAAACATTGGCAAAAAAAAAAAACAAAAAATAAATAAATAAAGAGAAAATAAAATTTAAAAAAAGATAATGTCGACGAAATGAACAAATCGTAACGCGTAACTCGTGACTAACGAGCCGACGATCGACATCGTGACGTTTTTCATTCTATCGATAGACATAGACATCTGGATAGAGGCAGAAACATTAATTGCAACCCTGATTCTCAGTGGGAGAAAGAAAGAGAGAGACACTAAACAAGTGCGGATTGATCCTTAATATGTGCCGAGAACATTCAAAATAAACAAGACCTCTAAACGAACTCTGTGTGTCATTTTTGGCATGTTGATTACTCAGCGGAAACTCACCAGATAAAACAAGAATGCATATAGATAAATAAGACTTACGCATCATGCCGAAGATGAAATACCCTATAATGTAAACAAATGTCAACCATGTTATTCAAATTACACATCTTTAAATGCGCAATATCGTATGCAAATAAAGCAAACAACAAATTTCAAATTTTAATTTATAAAGATAAATATCTACTACGCACAACTAAATAACAAAAGACTTTCAGTTCAAATTGAAATACTTCCAGAATCTTTGAATTTGTGTATGAAAATAAAAATTACAGTCTCTCAATTTGGATATAAAATTTATAATTTAATTCAATGAACTAATTATTATCCCATTGAATTGAACATTGACTATTAAAAAAAGTTATTTATTTCACAACTTTTAAAATGTAACTAAACATATGTAAATTCAAGAAATTACCTTAACTTTCCGATTATAACCATACATAAATGTTATCAAATTTGCATCTTAAAAAATACAAATAAGTTGCTTCCAAAGTTTTTAAGTATATACTAAAAGTGCTGCCAATCTATTGTTTACATCTAAAACAATAAACTGTTTGGAAATAAAGATATATCAAAGCTTGTAAAAAATGTGATTCCATTAATTACGTGTAATTGATATTAATATTTATTATTTCTTATTGAAGAAACTTAAACAAATTGTTTAGTTAGGATAAAAATCGTGTAATTGTAATCTATCTTAAGTTTAAAATTCCCGAACAGTTCAATCACTTTCAACTCAAGACGAAACCCAGTTAAGGAATGTTAATGTATGATCATAAATTACGATCATAAAACGATTAATGCGATAGTAAAACAACAATTTAGTATTATACTCTTTGTTTACTTTACTTAATAGCATAATTAATTAATAATTTAACACATTTCGCATGTTAATCACATAATTTTAATTTGATGAAAGATTTCACTATAAAATTAATTATAAGATTTGGTCATAACAATGCTGACAATTTGCCTATTTGAAGAGTAGGGTAGATAATCCATATATACAAACATATATGTATATAATTGTCTTTATTTTAAAGTTGCACATGATTTTACTTGCACGTAGATTTTAATCAGTTATCAATAGAGAAACACGATAAAAGTAATCATAACTTAGTTTAATTTATAATCTCTTTTCGTTATTTTTGAAGACATTTTAAGCTTTAATATTTAACGATATTTTTATTGTTGACACGCGTGTATTTACTCAGGTAATCACACAAATTGTGCAACAGGTCGACCTTTTGATACCCTTTATGCAATTTGCAAACAGTTTTTTTCCATATTGTCAATAATGTTTCCGATCATTTTAAAAATGATTTGAGTATTTAATCTTTATAGAAACGACTTAGCCACAACATTTGTAATAGGTAGACTTGTAAATACCCTTTTATTTACTTTCCTATTTTATTAAAAAAAACATACACTTTATACAGAACTACAGGGTATGTGTAGAGTGCAACAGGTGGACTTGAAAATAAGGGAATTTTCCAAAGATTTAATGTATTATTCTATGACTTTCAATTATCATTCGATTTGTGAATACACTTTCTATAATAAAAAAAAACCTGAGATCGTTTTTAAATTGTCACATATTATTTAAGGGAATTCATCTACACTCTCTTTAATCAAATTACAGGGTAATGCACATATGTAGTAAAAATGTCTATGGTATTTTATAGTATCTGTTTAGTGTCGTTAACTAATCGTAATCTTTGCCAACGATCGATGGCCATGTAAATCTATCGTTTTCAAGTATTTTGGCCAATAATTTGAATTGTTTATTTACGAATTCGAGCGCGCGTTCAACTGGTTAAAAATAATTACTACACACTCGTGTGCGTGGGCGGGGCGCGGTATGTGGGCGTAATTTTGCCTTCAATTTCCCGAAAAAAAAACCAAGTGAAAAAAACAAAAAAAAAAAGAAACTTTCGTTTTGTTTGGCCTAGGTTAATTTTTATGTGGTCGGCAACTCACCTGTTGGCCGGCATTTGTTGTTGTTGTTGTTGTTGTTGTTGCTGTTTTTGAACTGCCATCAGCTGACGCATTGATAATTTCCTGTTCGTGTTGTTGTTGCTGCTGCTGCTCAGTTGTTGTTGTTGTCGGCTCGTTGAGCTTCTGCATTTCCGTTTTCTCAAAGAGTTTGGCATCTTTGCCGCCACTGAAAAAAATAGGAAAAAGAAGAGTTTAGATGAAAAGTTGTTGAATTAAATTAATTAATTATTTGTATAAATATAAGTATCATTTCTTTACTTAAATGTACAATATGTGAAGCAATTGATCTGACAAAGAACTAAATATCACATTTACATAGTTAGTCAAGTTTGTTTTGACAAATTACAAAATTCACGCATTTTATTTTGCAAAATATTAAAAACAAATTGGTTTGTTTTTCATTTTTTTATTATATTTTTATTGCTTATGATTCTTAGAACACATTAAAAAAAAAATATAAACAAAATCTATTGGCTTCAAATAGTTTTTAAAAATAAATATAATTAAACCCAATCGATAACAATATTTTTTATTAGGTTAACTTGTTCCAAAAAGCTCGCTAAAATAAAATAGGAAAAAAAACATTTACTTGGTTTTTAATTTATTGTTTTCTTTTTAAATTTAAATGCTTATGGTTCTTAGAACAAGTTAAAAGCAAAGTAAACAAAATCCATTGGCTTAAACTACAAATTAGGGTTTTTTTTTGTCAAAACTTGTAAAGCTTGCATTTTTTTTTTATTTTTCAATTTATAATAATTGAAATGAGAGAAAACCATAAAAGTTATTTTAAATGTTGCAAAATAAGTGATGTGAATTTTGTATGCTGTGCAAACAATTACTTGACTTACTGTTTGCATGTGTAGTGTAGTATTTGTAACTAGCGCTTACCAGCATGGAATCAGCGCATTTAGCTTATCCATGGCAATGACTAATGCAGCCTGCCGAGAAATGCGACTGCGACTGTCGCTGCTGCTGCTGCTGCTGTCACTGCTGCTGTTGCTGCTGTCGCCGTCGCTGTCAACTGTTGACTAAGCGACAGACGTTGAGCAAACGGAATCCGACTCGGAATCGGAATCGAAATTGGACGCAGGCAATGCAAGGCAATCAGTTGGCAAATAAATGCGCGACGCTCCCACACAAGAGCACCAAGAGAGTGAGAGAGAGACAGAGAGTGTGCAAATACAGACACATAAACAAATAAAAAAAAAAAAAAACCACAAGCAGCTGATAAGCTTATCAGCAGCAGTCACTGTCGGCAGCGCAGTCAGCGTCGTAATTGCAACAGACTTGAAAATTCAGGTGACGTCGTCGTCGTCGTTGTCGTCTTCAACACAACTGGACAACTGAACAAGCTGAGCAACAGATCATACAAAATATTAAATAATTTAACAACTGAGACAGAGAGCGAGCATGCGAGCGAGCGAGAGAGAGAGAGAGTGAAGTTTGTGTCGGTTGAGGGAGATTTGGAATCGAAATCGATTTGAGAGTCAGTCGTGTGTCGCCAATGAAATAAATCGACAAAAATCGACACTAATCAAACGCACAATATTTGTCTTGTTGTCTGTCTGTCTGTCTGCCTATTGTATTTGCCTTACAATTTGAAAAACGACACGTAATTCGAAAACCGGTTTCCGTTTCAAATCACACACAATCAGCTATCGTTATCGACGTCTCAGTCGACGTCGCTGTTTGCCGCATTGTTTTGCTATTAGCAAAATATTTGATTAATTATAGAGCCAACGAGTTGAATGTGCACGCCACCCAAATGGCATTTACACTGTGCAACAAAACACTTTATCGTAATTGAAACTATAAAAAGTTAAAAAAAAAAAAACAAATTTTATAAATCTGTAAAATATGTTTAACTGGAAGGGAATATATTTTCATAAATTTTGCTTTGCTTTTAGAAGAGAGAAAACAAAACTGTGTCAAATACTATATGCAAAAACTTATCATACAATTATACAAAACAAATGACATAAGCAATTATGTAATCAGTAATTACGTTCGTAATTATTTACAAAGACAACTAGAGTATCTTGTATTATTATCACTAGTTATTAGTTTGCTGCCACAGTTCTACATAAATCTAAACTTGAAAGGAGATATTTATTTTAGCCGAAAGATGTTATACCCTCTTAGAGCTCTGTGGATTAAAATTTGTTAGCTGTTTCCCATGACAGTTATATGATATAGTAATTTGATTAGAATTATATGTATACTTTTAGGGTCTGACATTATAACATGGTATAAACATTTTACTCATTTTATTATTAATTTCGAATGCATGATGTACAAAGACATCGATGTTTGCGTACTTTAATTCGATAATTTTGACAATTAATCGAGCGAAATAAATCTATGAATATGTAAAATCTATCTCTTCGCAATGCCCCAAATTATTAAATTTATTTCTAAAATTTGTCTGCTGTTTAAAAATTACAAAGAACAATACGAAAGAAGGAAACATTTAAATGACTGCTAAATATGTTACATATTTAATATTCTATTTTATAATTATGTTAAATTTTTCCGATCCACAATTCAATGTTTTTATTAGCATTGCTTAAATGCAATCTTAAGCTAGAGGAACATTTGTTCTTTCACTTTGATAAGATGGTATTATAATAAGACAAAAAGTAAGGCTTGCTAAGGCTTAACTTTTATAAGGCTTAATTTCTAATTTTGGTTTTATTATTATTTTTTTTTTTAAAAAACATTTAAAAACGTTTTTCGGCATTTAGGGTTGATTTATGTGTTTTTAGTGTTTTAGTGTTAATACTGCATCCCAGCGTATTGACTGAGTATCAAATATTTAAAATACAAGGTAATACTTTGTACCTTAAAGTAATACCTATCAAAATTAGTAATTTTAGTTAAATAAATAAAAAATATTAATATCGAAAATATAAGTTGCTAAACATATAAATATAAGACCAAGTCACAAAAACTAAATATTGGAAATATTTCATATTTCAGATAAACATTAAATTGTGAGATTGCTCATTTTTATTCGGAAATCCGAGAACTACTCCTTGAAAACATCCCTTTTCCTCTTCCTTTCTAGAAATCCCTTACCTTACTAATTTCTAATACTTGTAATATCACTAACTATTCCTACTAATACTTTATGATCTGGGTTTTTCCCAATCCTAGCAATGCATGTTGGATCATTTCATAATTTTGAATACCCCCAGATATTTAACTTTACATTTTCAATTTTTTTTTTAATAACTTTTTATCTTTTCAGTTTAAATTTAAATATTACAATAAATATTTTACTTAATTTTTATAATATTTAACTTTTAATTTAATTTTTACTTAATTGATCAACTGCTCTTAGTTGACATTAAATTAATAAATAAATAATAATGTTGCCGATATGCATGGCGAAAAAAAGTCAAAGTTTGTAGTGTAGTGTAATGAGTGCTGCATCGGAAAGTGTTGTCAGCTGCACAACTAATTAAGAGCACCAACGAGTGGAACGAAGACCAAGACTATATAAACGCCTCTCTTGTGGGGGGGTTAGTCAACTTGAACTCGATAATAATGTTGGGGTTCCATTTAAGCTGGGGCCCATTGAATCAATTAGCAGGCAACTCGAAAATTGAAGGGGCGAGAATATACTCGAATATACTCAAATCTACTCACTTGGCATTCAATGGGGCATGTGCTGGCGATTGTTGTTGTGGTGGTTGTTGTGTTGCCGTCTCAGTTGCTGTTGTTGTCTCTGCGGTTTGTTGCGTTGATCGCAAGTATTGTGTGCGTGCCTCGTCGTGGCTCTTTTTCTTCAGATCATAGATCTTTTGTCGCTCGTGCTCGATGACCTGGTGACCTGGGGATCAACAAGTTCAATATACATATGTAATATCATACAATTTGAGTGTAATATAGAATCCCATACCTTGCTGTGCCAACAACAGTTTGCGATTGCGTTCAATTTCTTTGATGCTGTCAAAGATTTTAGTGCTGGCACCTTGACTGGTCGAAATTGGGGCATCGTTGGCCACCTTGCAACTGCGATCGATGTCGTCCTGGGATGGGACACGTCTCTCCAGGGGATTCACCTCGAATCTATCGCTACGCAGCGATAAATTAAAGCTAATCTGTTCACAGCTTCCGGCATCGTAAACCTGCAGCTGTGGACGCTTTGGTGTGCTCGTCACCTGATTGCCGTGCGGCAATTCAATCTTATTATTGTTGTAAAACATATTCTCATTGACACTCTTGGACATTAGATCCTCATCGTTGCGTCGCTTCGGACAGAGCAGCTCGGCGGATCCAAAGAGCGACTGTGACATGACGCCATTGACCAGATTACTACTGCAGTTGTTGTTGTTCCCGTTGTTGTTGCTGTTGTTCTTGTTATTGCTATTGCCATTGGCAACAGGTGAACTGCGTCCACTATTCGACGGTGTTGGCTCCTCGCCGGGCTCGGAATCGGGTCCCAATTGAATGCGCAACGATGCCAGCTCCGATTCCAGCATCAATCGTTGCTCCTGTCGCTTCAAATCCTCGTGGCACGCATGATGCTCCGACTCCTCCTCAAAGTATTGAAACTCCAGGTCCTCGAATGTCTTGCGATCGCTGTCCAACGATTCGCACACACTCTCCAGCTCCTCCTTGAGACAGGCATTGTTCGGTTTCTGCTTCAGCATGGCGCGCAGTCTGCAAAAAATAATTTATGATTAATAAACTTTTAATTAAATCCACTTTTCTGTCTGCGAAAATAATCAAAAGTACATATTTTTTAAATTAAATCCACTTTTGCTGACAATAAATAACTGGAGAATGAACAGAAACAATGACAGTCTAAGCCCGAAAAACTATATTTAAAGAAAAGATTTTCCAAATACTACTGTGATTAAATTTATCAAAAGATATACATTAAAAAGAATATCTATAACTTTAGAATTCAGCATTGTCTCTAACATTTCTACAAATTTATCATTTGTCTATTTATAGTCTTATTTTAAATTGTATATTTGCATATACAATAATCCAACAGACTAAGCTCTGTAATCTAAGATGCATTTAATTCTTGTTTATTATTAAAATCAACAATTAAAATAACCAGTTCTAAAGTCTACAGCTTATATCTTTATGGTGTACAGTAACACTTTCCTATAATTAAATCATAACTGGCTTTTTTGCACATTTACAGAACGAGAAAGCTGTGCTCAGCATTTAATATGAGGAGAAATTCATTGTATAGAAGTGTTCGCTATAGAGAAGTTTAACTTTATCTCTTGTAACTCATTTAATCAAATTTAGATATTATATAAATATTTGCATACATGTTTGAACAAACAAAAAGAACTTTTGAGTTATCAAATTCCATCAGAATTCTTTTCTAAATCCTCTTTCGAATCTAATCTCAATTCTGCTTTGAAATTGTTTTTTTAAAAACTGCTACACAAATTACTCCAAATACTATTCTGAATTTCTTTCCAAAGTTCTTTACTGATTCCTATATCAATCGAATCTTTTGATAATTCACATTTTGAATCATACAAAAAGATTCCGATAACTGCCATAAAAATAAAACTAATTAAATTATTTTTAAAATCTCTGCCCGATTCTTCGAATTTTTTTTCGAATCCGATAAAAACTCATTTACTAGTATTAATCTAATCCTATCCTACAGGTCTTTTCGGATCCTGATCCAAAACAAAAAAAACGCGAGTCTCTATATCAATCTCTCTTTTTGAATTAAACACGAATATAATCTCAAAAGATTCTCTTCCGAATTCCCTTTCTGATCTCCATAAAAATCCCTCTTTGGAAACAAAGAATCCAAGAGCTGCTCTATCCCAAGTTGAATCTACTTAGCAATCGAATCGCATCCTTACTTATTCAGCTGATCCTGCTTCATTTCGATGGACTGTTTGAGTTTCGCCTGTTGATTCTCCTCCATCACCCGCGTGGCATTGCGTTGCGCCTCCAGGCGATGGATGCGATTCTGTAGCGCCTGCAGCTGCTGTCGTGGAGTTGCCGGTCTCGTCAACGGATTGTTCGCAGTGTGATCGCTTGATTCCAGCTGAAATCAATGAAGAACAGATTAGATTACATTTGAAAATTGGCAGTTAGAGTTATTTTGGGTTAATCTCTTACCTCGGAATGATCCATGTTGGCTGGCAGCTCCGCCAGTTCCCGTTTGAGTTGCTTGCGACGCTGGAGAAGCTCACGTCGTTGTCGCTGCTCTACATTGATGCTGCGCGGCGCAGGCGCTGGTTTTCGACTCGGTTTTGGCGATGCATTCGCCGAAGATTCGTTCAGCTTGAGGGTGAGATTATTGATATTCTTGTTGGAGCGCTTGGCGGGCTGAAGTCTCTCATGTTGTTGCTGCTGCTGCTGCTGTTCCAGCTGCTGTTTGCGCTCAAAGGACTTGAAGAGTTGCTCGTAATCCCGCTGTTGACTGGGAGGCGGTGGTTTTGGTGCCAGCGGTGGTTTAACCACCGCTTTGGGCGATGCCGATGCCGCTGCCGTTGCCTGTGGCGGTGGCAACAATGCAAAGGCCGCCACAAAGGAGGCATCCTTTTTCGGCGACAGACAATTGGTGCGTATCTTGGTGCGCGGACTTTGTGGCACATATTTGCCAGTATTCACCATATTATGCTCACTGCTGGACGCGGCTGCAGCCGCTGCTGCAGAAGCAGCTGGCGCAGCAGCCGAGTTGACATGCAGTTGACCATTGATCTCCACACGATTTGGCCCGAGGAGACGCACGTTCTCATAGCCCGATGTGCTGCTGATTAAGGCCAAATTGGAGCTGCTGCCCGCGTGCTGTTGAAACGGCGACTTTTTGTCGCGCGGCAATGAACCGTTTGTCTTGATGCGATTCTGGACAATGGGCGAGGATGTAATGCTGTTGCCACCACTGGCATTGTGCATGGACTGGCTATTGTTGTGCTGCTCCCGCTGCTCCCGTAGCTCGCGTTGCTGCTCCTGCTGTCGATCCGCATATTCGGTGCATATCTTGAGCATATCTTCCAATTCGGCGCCACTGTTGAGCTCCGTATTGATGCCGTTCATGGCATAAATCTGCAAGCCGCCAGCTGTATAAGTGCCTGGCTTTGGATATCGATCATAGCGATCGTTGTTCACCTTGCTCAGCAGTTCCTGTCGTTCCTGCTGCTGTTGTTGTTGTTGCTGTTGTTGTTGCTTGTAAATGGCCGCATTGCTGGGCACATTGCAGTATCCGGAATTGTGGCCAATTCCATTGGCACTTGTTTTGGCATATTGATTATTCAACTGTTTATCGCTGCGATGATTCTCGGCCAGATTACGGGCAAAACTCGCATATTTCTGGCCCAGCACATCCCTCGCTGGCATATTGACAGTCACCAGATCCGAGCTAAACACTTTGGGACACTGTACCCCATGCAGATCCACATTGGAACCATTTTGACTATGACTACTGGTTGTACTGTGATTATGCTTGAACGGATTTATGATGCTCTCGTAGAAACTCTCCAGTTCCAGCGATTGATTATAATCTCGGTCGTGACTGGACGTTGATGCTTGATGGGTGAAATCAATTTGGGGCATCGAGATGCGTTCGTTGGAGCCCATCGCGGATCGCATCATTTGCGCCTCATCCGGATTGTTGAAGCGCAGATAATTCGAGTTGCCAATGGTGATCATTGCACCCTGGCTAAGTTGCACCTCCTCGCCCTCAATGTGGGCGCCGTCGATCAGTAATCGCGCCTCTGGTTCCGGCACCAGCGTCACCTCGTTGTCCTCGCTCCTGTAGATCGTGCAGTGCAAGGGACGCACTCCGCTGCCGTTCAACGAGATGTGGCAACTGGGCGCCGATCCGATTGTCGTGTCACCTGTCAATCAATCAAAAACAATCAAACATATCAATCAATCAATCAATCGAACACAAGTATCAATCGAGCTGCTCGAATGTTAGTTGCCCAGTTATGGAATCTTTGCAACCGTTCAATTACTTCTCAAAAAAAAAAGTCTTAAATGAAAATAATTTTAAAAGACAATAAAATAAAAACTTAAGCGGACAGCCAGATTCTTACATGAACCCTTTATGATAACAAAAAATAATTCCAATTTTATGGTAGACTTTTCTTTATTAAATTTAAAAATTTACATTTTTTTCAGCTATTTTTAGAGATGGTCTTGCATTTTTCACACTTTTGATTAAGAATGCCCAAGCCAATTTTAAAAAGCTTTACTTTTTCTAAAAGCTATTGAATACATCTGCAATTCGTATGCAGGCATCGGCATAAATATTTTGACAAAACTAAAGTTAAATCTACTCATAATTTGAACATACTTCATGTACACTAGACGGCATATTTATTTTGACAACATTTAAAGTTAAATCTACTCGTAATTTTAAGCTACTTCATGTACATTTTGGCATCAACGGAAAGGTCATTTCAATTCCGTTTGAATGATACAAAACTTTGCTTAACCCATTAAGTATCCATTCAAAATTTTGAATTCTTGTCAAGGTCTATTGTGCAATTTTTTTTCTCGATTTTTAAAAAAAAAATTTTTTGACGCAAAAAAAATCTTCAAACAATCCTAATAGAGACTGCAAAAGAAATTTTTCGAAAATGTCTTCGTTAGTATTTTTTATAATTTTTGGAAAACTGCAAAAAATTCCTATTTAAATCCCGTTCGATTGATACAAAACTTTCCTTAATCCATTGAAAATTTTGATTTTTTGTAAAAGTCTACTGTTTTAACTCTAAAGTCTCGAACTGAAACCAATAGTTTTACAGCCATTAATTTTTAAATTTAGAATATTATGGATTTCTTCGATTTATAGATAAAATAATCTTCTCTGTTTATTAACCGATTAGCACGAATTTAAGCAAACTTTTGGATTATAGCACACACAATTAGATTTATGATTCGAAAATTACAAAACAAACCTGACATTATTGTTATAAAAGGACAGACATTGTCACAAACCCAATAGCCTTTGTTCACTTGTTGTAATCGGCTAAAAAAAATACCAGCAATTGTAAATATAAACGTAGCGGTAAATTACACTGTAACTGTAACCGCACGTGTAACTGTAATTGTAACTCAATTTGTAACTGTAACCGACGTTGTCTCTCGCTCAATCGCTCGCTGTGTTTCCACTGTGAATGAGACAGGAAAGAAGAGAACAGAACAACATCGCAAAGACACACGAAATATTGTATGTAGAAAAAGTCAGAAGTTGACCTGGCGCTCTTATCGCACAATTTTTGGTAGAGCAACAACTACACGGCGTTCTCGTCAAGCCATGTTACCGTGGTACATTTCAAAGATTATGCACAGTGTTGAGCAATCAACTTAAATATTGAGACACAAGGTAAAGAATCATTTAATAAAAAATTACACATATTTAAGCTTTGAAGTTTCATTACCAAAATGCTCATTATCAGTTAATTGGGGTTACGTGTAACTTTTGTCACTAGCGTGGATTGCATTACATTAGATTTTACTTTATTTTATTACTATTATTTTATTACATGTTTTTTTTTTCTAAAACTTAACATTTAATGAAAGTATTTCATACTAAGACGTTGGTTCCTTAACCAAGAAAAAAAATAACAAGAAAAAAAGTACCCAATTTTAAAAATTTGGTAAGTTTTAATAACAATTTTCGCTAAAAGTGTCTATAATGAGCAATCTAAAAATAAATATTGTAATATAAAGTTGATGGAAAAAAATGAATACCCTTTTTTTTAAGTACTCATTTAAGATATGATATGAGGCTTACACGCATATTTGAAAGTCACTATCTTTATGATGGTATTTTGTCATAAATGTGGTCAAAACTAAAGATCCTAAAAGCTCTTGAAGTTCTTTAGGATTTTTGGGTTACACTGTGCGGGATCTTATCGCAAAGCGGCACACGTAAACCGAAAGAAAAGAAACATTTGTTATTCCACTTTTTTTTTTTGTGCGTTTCATTTGCGTACGATGTTTTTATTCGTATTTACAGTCAATCCCAGCTTATTTGACACACTATACTTTTTAAATTTAAAAACAAATTTTATTGTGTTTAGTAACAGTATATAATACTATTAGTTTATTTAATATATTTAATCTAAATAAAATAAACATTATCCATCAGGATAAACGAATAAAATTAAATTAATTAAAATTTGTTTTTTTCTGATTCATATAAATTGGAAGCGACTGTATATATTTTAATATTTGTACTTGTTTTTCTATAGTATACAGATTCTTATGAATTTCGATTATCGGCTTGCAAGTGACCTTGGGGCAGGCAGTGGCAACACAAAGTTGGATGGTGAGTCGTACCGCTTTTAAGCTTATATATACTCACCGATGTGTATATAGTGTATGGTGACGGCGGTGCTAAGTCGGCCGCCCCCTAGGCTAACCAAATGCGGATCAGAGGCGGCAACACGCAGCGATGGATCCTTTTTCGTCAATGACATCTGCATGCGAACAGAAAGAGAAGAAAAATGTTGAGAGCGAGCGATGAGTAAAAACAACAACAACAACAACAACAAGAACAATGACGATGATGATGACGCAGCGCGTGCGTTTGTCAGGGCGTGAAATTGTCAACTGAGACGCAGGCAAGCGACGTCGACGTCGTTGACAAATACAAAAAATATAATGCACACTCATACACACACTCACTCACACACACACACACACATGCATATGCACAGACGTACGCTTGCGCAGCTGCTTTAAATTGTTATTGTTCTCTTTTGTTTCGTTTTCACAGTTCAGGACACTCACTCACACACACACACACACACACACACACGCACGCATTCGCAAATTGTGTGTCTTCCCAATCCAAGGTTGCCACTTCATGAGAGTATTTTGTACGCGAAATTGGAAATAATTAAATTTGCGGAAAAAAAGACTACAGTGTGCCACTAATGTCTTCATATAGCATAAATTTATCTAATTTGCGTATATTAATCTTTTATTCACTTAACTCCTTTCTTATGATACAAAAATTTCGTTAACCCATTAAGAACTCATCGAAAATTTTGAAGTTTAAAAAGTCCATTTTCAACTTTTTTCCTCGTTTTTGTACAAAAAATATTTTGAGGCAAAAAAAATTTTTCAAACAATCCAAAGACAACAATTCAATTCAAAAAATATTTTTTATGATTTTTTGAAAATTGCTAAAAAGACACTTTTTGTATAAAAATGAGAAAAAAAGGGGCTAAAATAGTTATTTTTAGGATTTTACAAAAAATTTAAAAAATACTATCAAAATCATTTTTGATAATAATGATAATAAGAACGGAATTTAAGTGTATGTATTTCGGTATTAAAAACATTTTCTTTTTTTTGTATTAAATTTATGAAAATGAAAATTAAATTTAACAAAATATATAAAGTATATAAACATAAATTTATGGTATTTTAACATAAAACTAGCAACGTTTCTGTCACTTTTGATAAAGTTATTATGCAAAATTTTTGATATCTTATTCCAAAATTTCTAAAATCTTATTAAAAAAACCTCATTACGAGGTTAAAGTCTAGTGATGAAAAAATGTTTAGGTCCCAAAATTTCTGATATCCAATTTTGTGACGAATAATATTAGTTTTACACATAAATTATTTTAAAATAAAATTTTTGTCACTCGGCACTGCGCAAAAAAGTAATATTTATTAGGTTTGAAGAATTGAGCCCAATGTGCCGAGTGTCAAACATTTTATTTTTAAATAATTTATATGTAAAACTTAATATTATTTGTCACAAAATTGGATATCAGAAATTTTGGGACCTAAACATTTTTTCATCACTAGACTTTTACCTCGTAGAGGTTTTCTTAATAAGATACAAAAAATGTGGCAATGTGAAAAAAAAATTCTAATCTAAGTATTAATTATGTTACAGTTTTCTAACAGACATACGCAGACATCTCTGACCCAATAAGGCAGCGTTTGCCATTATATTTTGGTCATTTTCGCCAAAAAGATGCACAAGCGCAGAAAGTTTCGATATCAAAATAACAACGGTATTGTTGTAGTGCTCTGTGCATTTTATCCACAGACGACTGTATTCATCGTAGGCACATGCATTTATCAGGTAGAAGGAAGCGTGTGCTTAGATGCATTCAGTGTTTTTGTCTGATGCAGCTGCGTTGCCAGATCGTTAGAGAATCAATTGGAAAGCTAATCAATCAACTGCGTTCGGCAAATAAATGAAGAATGCGGCATTTGATAACACACAAATACACATACTGCATACATACGTATGTGGTGTGGCATGTGTGTGAGTGTGTGTGTGTATTTTGTGGACTCACAGCGCGAGACGCACGCATTTCAAGTTTTCACTTTTATTTTTGGGCGCGGAAATGACTGCGGTGGGCTGTGTACAAAACGTTCCAATGAGCCAAATTGGGTCATAAACACCAAAAGTGGTCGACAGCGAGGAGGAAGCCAAGTCAAAGATACTTACAACAATAACAACAACAACAACAATGCGATAAAGCTACATCATCGTCCACATTGTGTCTCTGTGTTTGTGGCAGTGTTGCCAGTGTGCTAGCTTTTTTTACAATTAAATCAGCGGGAAAGAAGCGACAACTGTGGACAGCAGAAATTTTTGCCTTTTTTTTAAGTGCTTGGCGGCTGTTTAGGGACAGTTTTTTGCCAGTGTGACAGCTTTATTCCATCTAATCTGGCTTTTAATAAAGGAATTCTGGATTTTTTTTTAAGTGTTTTGCTTTTTCTCGACTTTCTTACACAATTGAAAATATAGAGGCAGAAATTTGTATAAATAAAATGAAAGTATGATAACTTGGCAAAAAAATTCCCTTTATATTTTTTTTTTTATTTATTATATTTACTTAAGCAAATCTTAAATTCAAATAATAGTCTTTTTTACGTTAGATTATTATTCAAGTAGCTAGTGGAGTTAAAAGCTAGGCATCAAAAATAGGGTGCGCAATACTTGTAATTTATGATGATCATGACTACGTTAGTGAAATTATTGCATAAAATATTGAATTTTACTGAAAATTGCAAAAAAAAAAATATAATTTTTTTTTTTTTTAACTTTTTTCCACTTAAATTGTTTTTTTTTTTTTATTGCCTTTTAAAAACTGGCAACACTGGTGCGTGGTATGTGGGCCACTGTGTGGATAACCAGAAATGAGAGCACGCTGCGAGCCCTCTTATAATGCTGATAAAGTTTTCATTGGACACGCATCATTTTTTCATTTGCCACAATGCGTTGTCATTGTAGTTGTTGTTGTCACTGATTTCGACCGCCTGGTTGACTTTTTTCAACATTATTATCATTATCAGTGAGCGTCGCATAATTGTTGTTTTTTGTTGTTGTTGTTGTTGCACTTGTTGCGCGTGTTATAATTACAGTTACAAGTGTGTGTCTTTGTGTGTGTAAGTGCGTGTATAGCTCATTTATTACACTGAACAATAACAAAGTTGAGTAATTTCGTTAAGCACTAAACAATATTGTTGTGGTTTGATTGTGTAACATCGTGCGTGAAACGCATGTGGATCGTGTGTGAATTTCATGTTTACCTCACAGAAAATTCAATGTGTTTTCTACCTAAGCTTCACGTCAAGCGCGTTTTATTCATTTGCGAGCATACAATCCACACGAGCTTAAAATCGCGTGCTTGATCCTTCCCATTTGAAAACACGATCAATTTTTATCTTTTGTGTCTAAAGTTTAGACTAGAACTAAACAATATTGTTGGCTTGATTGTGTAATGTGGATCGTGTGTGTGAATTTCATGTTTACCTCACATACAATCCCATGTGTTTTCTAAGCTTCACTTTAAGAGCTGTTAATTCATTCGAGAGCTTACAATCCACACAAGCTTAAAATCGCGTGCTTTGATCCTCCCCAACTGAAATCACGAATACTTTTCATTTTTTTAATTTTGTGTCGAAGTCTAGACTTGCCACTCAGCATTGACAATTGGACACACTGCATCACGCACTCTTTCCACTCTCCGCTCTCTCTCTCTGCTCTTCGCTCTCTGCTCTTCACACTCCCAGTGCCCCTCCCACAATGCAGCCAGGTCCATTATTATACATTCCCATTACAATAAACATTACGAAATGCATTTTTATCGCCTGCTTTAGCTTTTGTGCTTCGTCGTTTTGTTTTTTTTTATACCCTTGCCAAGGGTATTAGTGATATTTTATCACGAAATTTGGAAAGCATTAAAGGAGGCAAATTCCTGGACATTCCTATAAGAATGAAGCCGATCTGCACTCTGTCAAAATTTCATATTCATATCTTGTATATTTTTAATGTGCGAGTCAAAAGAATTCTTCTTTTTGAAAAATCTTAATGCATTTTTTTCAAAACGTCATTTTTAGAGCTGATACGCTACCATAATTTAAAACTTTTCACTTTTAGCATGAAAAACTTTTATGTTTCTTGAGATAACTAAATTATTCTCACAGATTCAGCATCGCGTACTATCTTTAAGAACCTCACTATATTAATATTAATCATGGATTAAACCCGTAACCGGAACCTTTAACCAAAATAAACCCTTTAAAAAGTAGTACCGGAATCGGAACCCGAACCGAAATCAATTTTTTATATAGTAACGGTACGGTTTCGGTACATTTTTCTAAAAAAAAAAAATGTATGTTGTATTCTGGTACATTTGAATGTATGGATTTAAATTCAAATAATATTTAAAATTAAAGATAGGTTTATCTCGATAAACATTATGTTCAAATAAATTTGTTTTTTAACATTTAAAAAAAATTTAAGATTGTTTTTTTTTGTACCTTTACGTACCGGAACTGATTTGTTTCGGTTTGATTCCCTGATATTAATTAAATTAAATTAAAATCGGACTACCATAGCATATACAAAGGTGTCACAGAAATATTTGATCAAAAAATAAGTAATGAAAAATTTGTTTGTTTAACATATATCAAGCAAACTTTTACAACTAAATATATTGCAAGCTGTGATAAAAAGAATTGGTCAAAAATTTAATCCAAGGCTCTGCAAGTGCATCAGATCTTCGGATAAACAAAGAAAAACTTTCTTTTTCTGTTTTTAAAATGTTGCCGTGCACCAATTCGCTCGGCACGTCATCTTCTACCGTCATCGCCAGCGTCATTCTCATCGTCATCATCATCATCGTCATGATCATCAGCATTATCATCATCGTCGTTCGTGTGTATGAAGCTAAAGCAGACATCAAAAGTCCCAAGATTCAAGATGTGTAATAAATAATCAAAGAAATCAAAAAAACACAGCAGCAGCAACAGCACCAACAACAACAACAGCAAGAGACAAACAATGAGCAGGCAAATGAGTCAGAAAACTGCTGCAATAATAATAACAATAACAACAACAACACGTGTGCAGATAGAGTCCACAACTAGTACGAGTAGAGTATAAACTACAATTGCTCTGTTTTATTGCCCTCAAGTTGTTTTATTTTATTTTTCCTGATGAAGCATCAAAAAATTCACTTTTATTGCGATAAGATAAAAGCAAACCAAATTAATCGAGCTATCCAACGGAAGCTTCCGTTCATTAATCACACTTTTCATTGACTTAAACATCAGAGATGCAGTTGGTTAGAGTTGCCAGACTTCTTTTTTTTATTAAGTGAGACTTTTATTCGGATTTTCCAATCTTTATTAGAACTAAAATTTATCGAAAATTGTTTTGACAAAATGAAACATTTATATTTTTTAAAAAAGTTAAGATTTATTATCTTATTTATCCATTTCCAAACTTGTTCTTATAGCCATAAGAAACTATAATAAAAAAGAAAAAAAAATTAAAGTTTATTTTAGCAAAATAAAAAAAAATATGTATGTGTATTTTTTAAATGGTTAAAATAATTACTAAACTAACTGTAGTCTGTTTTTTTTTCAATGCGGCAGCTAAAAGTCAATAATAAATAGTTTTAAGTTGTATCTTTCCTTATAAGTTACAAGATTTTCAATTCAAGATTTTCAAGCATGATGATTTTACAGTTTTTGGAGCTTAATCATAACTGTTAACGCACATTTTATGCGATCATATTGGCTTAACGGGCTGTAAGGCAAGCTTTTATATTGATTTTAAAACATCAGCGAGATAATTGAAATGATAGTTTAGATACGATCATTAATTGAAATAGATAAGCACATTATGAAGCTACTAAATATGAACGACGAAAATGCTTTAAATTTATTTTGAGAACTTTTTGTTTGTTTTTAAATAACGTGACGCTTGAAATTTGTTGGCACTGTTGAATTGTTGTACTTGCAATTCCCACAGGCCATTTTGATAAGAGGACAGAAAAGTCACAAAAACCGCATTCATCAAAAGCGACGGGCAAACAACTGGGGAATCTGCGAAGCCAAACAAACAACAATTAAACAATGTGACAAACAATGAGGCAAAACAATCAATGAAAGCCGTCAACGCAATTAAAGTTTCATTTTGCGACTGACTTAAACAGAGCAAACTTCCCCGATAAATTGTTTGTTCCCCCTTCCTGCTCACCCCTCTCTCTGTCTATTACTCTATCTCAATCAACCTGAACTATTTCTCACTAACTCAGCCTATCTCTCTCTCTCTCTTTCTGGCCGATACCATATAAACATTACAGGAAAAATTGAAAAAAAAGCCCATACATTGCCATTTTTAGTTGTCTTTATTTATAGATCACAAACACAGCTGTGTATCCAACTTGAAAGCAAAAACACCGTTTCAATAATGCGATACTAGTGCGGGTGCGACAGAGAAGCAGGGGGGTAAAGAGGGGAAAAAATGGGGGGTCTGGAACGAGCTGGCAAACTCAGATACTCGACGGAAGATACAAATGGGACGAGGCTACACCGGGCGAAAATATCAAATATTTTGTAATTAACATGACACCTTTTATAGAATGAAATTACTTTAATCGAGTATATCAATTTTATTTCAAGAACGATTTCTTAAATTCGAAATTTTATTTTCAAACATAAACATTAGTTCAAACTGTTCAAACTGCTCGACATAGCAGACAAGCAAGAACCATTTGGGAATTCTAAGCAAGCGAACGCAAAAAAGATACAAGGATTAAAGATATTGATTTAAAATTTTACGAACTTCTTGTGTGAATGGAACCTGAGTTCATAACTTATATATGTAAAGAACTTTCGTTCGCATTTCTAGTAAATCTAGAGTTTTACTTGACTCGGGCTACTTAATTCTTATACCAAAATTATACTTGCTTTAAAAATTGGTATGCTCATTTTCAGTAATTCGTGCTTATCTCAGGAATACATTTTGAGAATTCCGGACTCTCAATTCAAATTCATTTGAACTTAATTTTAGTACAACTTTTATCTCACAGTGTATGCATTAGCGCAACCAACTCAACTCAACTGTCAATACTCGTATTTTCAATTGGCAAAAACGCTCTTTTTGGCCTGTCATATCATTCATTTGGCTGGCTTTGTTTTCATTTCATTTCATTTTAACCACATACAAAATGTGGGAATTTAGGGGCTGTGGGCGTGTTCAGAGTGTTTGCTAATTGAATTTGCCTGTACGACAAAATATACCTATGTGTGTATGTATTTGTGTTTTTATTTGCCTTGACTTAACCCCAACAATGTGGGCTTTTAACCATGTGGATCTTATGGCCATTCAATTTTTAAAAGTGTCGACTTTTTTTCTACGCACAAAGTTGCAAAATGTATGTCAAAAAAGTTCGGTGTTGGCGTCGAATTTTCAAGAAGTAAAATCCTTAAACGAATTTATGAAATTAGAATTTTTTTTCTTCCACTTGGCCTTATTATTCCACTTTAACGCCTTCTTATACACTTGATGTGCAGATGATGAAAAGATGAGTGGCTTGATATATTTTATAGACTGTTTTTAGTACTTCATTTCTAGTACTATCGTGTCGAAAGTTGTCTGTGTGCTTATTGATTTTTGGTTTCATTGAAATACATTTCGAAGAATTGTTATTGTAAACAAATAATTCAATCCTTTGCTCCTTTGATTTTTCACAACACCAATAGAATTAAAAAAAATGTAAAAGTATGGAAACGGAAGTCAATGGCCGCGTTTCACGGAGCACATCAATCATCACCCTAACAAAACACATATTGAGCTAAGCTTCTGGTAAGAACGCTTTAATCTCTACAAGTGGTTAAAATCTAGGTGAAGCATATTCAAGCATCAAAATTTCAGGTATCCAATTTGTAGAAGAAGTAGTATATTAAATTTCAAATACTTTAAACTATTCTAAGATAGAAAACAAATTTACCATATTTTTTTGCAAGGAAGGTTAAACTATCTTTTTTTTACTTATTTTGAAATTTTTCATATATTTAATTGAAATGCCTTATTAAAAAATTTGTATATCAAAAAGTTATGGATTTGAATATGCTTTTATCTAAATATTTTTATCTTTTTATTTTTTCATTTAATTTTTAACTTTTGTGCAGCAGAAAATTATACATACATACATACATATATCCTAAGCTTGGTTCCCAGAATTTCTCAAATACTTAGCTTGTTTAAAAAAAAATGTAATTCGGCACAAAACACAAAACTTTCAT
Source organism: Drosophila recens (assembly GCA_037043495.1). Taxonomy (NCBI): domain Eukaryota; kingdom Metazoa; phylum Arthropoda; class Insecta; order Diptera; family Drosophilidae; genus Drosophila; species Drosophila recens. The sequence goes on along the minus strand of JBAMBJ010003635.1, from coordinate 115,138 downwards.
CTTATTTAAACACCTGGTGGATTAAAGTAGTTTACTAAACATAATTTATATTTTTTGATAATTTCAAATGGATCACATTTGCATAGTGTTGTACAATGCCCAGATAGTGTGGATCGCATTTGGGCAGTGTTATTACAAGCCAATCAAGACATGAGATGGCGCTGCCTTGGGCCGTTAGCCAAATTGTGGATGGCATTTTGGGCCAGACATGTAAACTAGTTTTGTGCCACAAGCAAACAAAATAAAAAAAGAAATAGACACAATGTGACACATGGCAGGCACAATTACAAACAGTACACGACGTGTATTTTGTTTGTATAATTATGTATGTTAATATAAATAAACATTTACCTACACGGACTACGGACTGCGCAATTTAAATTAAAAACATGCAGAGCATAGCCAAAATACAAAAAAAAATTTACATTTTTTGTTTGTTTATTTATTATTGTTGCTGCTGTTTTTTTTTTCGGTGATTTGGCTACAATTACTGCTGTTGTTGTTGTTGTTGATGTATCAGGGGTCGACGACAAATCTAAATAAAAATCGCGCGCGATTTTATTCGCGTGCGTTTTGGTTTCTTTTTTTTATGGCTTGTGAAGGTCACTCAAGCAGCGCAACAGTGGCGCCGACGTTGACTGCAACGTCGACAGCGACGTCGACGTCGTCGCTGACATGGAGAGTGTTAAATTTATATTGCAATATTTACCGTACGTGTGTGCCATAAACAAAAAGGAAAATGTTCAAAATGCACTAATCGATGGGATGGCGCGAGGGAGGGAGGGAGGTGGGGGGAGGGGTTATGCTAAGACCTGCATACAAAAATGCAACCCACTTTTGTGTGTGTAAAAATAAATTAAACGTTGTGGCTGATTTATATGAATATATCTGTATATCGCTTTAAAGGGTTTATGTGACATGACACACACACACATATACACACGCATATGCATGTAAACGCGTAAGTAGGCATTAATGTATTAACCCGAGGCTAACGGTAAATTGTAGGAGGGGCGCCACTTGAAACTGTCAGAAATGAAGCTGTTTAAATGCCCGCTTCTGTGTGCAGGCTTATGAGTGTGCGTGTGTGTGCGTGTGTGTGTGTGTGCGTGTGTCAAGTGGCTTGTTAATTATGGTCATGACTCGAAAATTACCGAAAAATGTTGAGAGAAGCAACAATCAGAACGCTGCCACTCGAGACCCTCTCTCAAGATGACGAAAATCTAATTAACACACACTCACACATACTTCAGTTCCCCCCCAACACTGCTTCCCCACCCACTTTGCTGCTTGAGTCAAATTGAGTTCAATTGAAGTAACTGTTTACCAGTTGACAGCAATAACAATAACAATATGGCATCATTTACGCATGCTCTTTCGCATTGCCTAGCGCTCTCTCACTCTCTTTTTCGAACGCACACACACACACACGCTCTTTGGAATTTGCTGGAATGGAAAGAAACAATAACAATGCAAAATGCGCAATGCAAATGCAAACGGAGCTGTCACTGCCGCTGCCTCTGCCGCTGCGCTGTGCTGCATTTGCTGATGTCATCAACACAAAAACAACAACAAGAAAACAATAATAACAAAAAAAATACATAACAAAAGCACTTGTTGCGAACAATCGTCATATCCAAACGGCACTTTGTAAGCGTGGGGCAAAACTTGCTCTAACTGGATGACTTCATTAATGAACAAGCAACAAAGACAAAGTATGCAAATAACTAACTAACAAACATGTACTTACAGTTACTAAAGTAATTGTTTTTACAAATAAAAACACAAATTTTCTTAGTTCTTTTTATTAATTTCTTATTTTGCTACAGCTGCTTTTGGTTATTATAAAATTAAATATGTTAATATTTTTCTTTGTCAAAGCAATTATTTGACTAACTGTATGCACGTACACATTCATTGGGCACACACACACACATGTAATTACAATGGCAGCAGCAACAAAACGCTGGCGTGCGTGCGCGTTGGCACAGAGAGACAGAAAGAGAGAGAGAAAGAGCAAAAAAGAATAACCAGAACAAAACGCACATCGCATTGTGCGCACTTGACTCGCGCTCGCACGCTCTCCCTTTCCAGGCTCTTTCACAGTTTTGCTTCATTTTGCATAAGTTGGCAGCATCTTTGTGAGTCTTATTTCTTTTCAGCAAGCGTAGGTGCGCTCATAAAAGACAATTCAATTGTGAATGTTAAATGAAGTCTATTGATTCAATTGGTTTCGACTGCGACTGCGATTGCGATTGCCACTGCGCTTCTAATTAACAATAAATAAAGGCGAAGGCTGTTTAACAGAGACAACAACACAACTTGCGTGGGGTTTTTGAACTCATTGACTTCCCCCGCCCCCACTCCTTGGACAAGACCATAAAAAAGGGCCAATGTAAATTGTTTTTGTTGTTTATGTTTGCTGTTATTTTGCACATGACTTCGCCACGTTGCGAGCGACCGGAAAACGGAAGCGCCTGATTTGGCTGCTAGCATTATTACTTGAATTTTATGCTGTGGCCCATTGTCATTATGAATGTGCGTTTATGGCAGTGTATGTGCATACGTATAGATATGTAAATCAGAACTGGAAAAAACGGAAAATGCGTCCATAACCAGACAATGTATTGTATTTTAAATGAATTTCAAACTTTATTTGTCTAGAACACACAGAGGGGCTGAAAACGGCCATAGAGAAGTGGACAGTCGAGGGGCGCAAGGGTCAACCTTCCCAATATCTTCAGAAGATTACTTAATGGGAGTTGACCTCAAAATTAATTATGTAAGTACAAGCAAATTAACCTATAACTTAGTTTTTCAATAATAAACCAATTTTCCGTTATTCGCAGATTCGGAAAATGAAAGAAAGTTCTAAGGCTCTGTTGAAAAGCCTCAAGGAAGTTATTTCCGAGGGTGTGGTTTTTGGACCAGAATATTTCATTTTTGGATACATATTTTTAATGTTTAATGTATTTAATTTTATTTTATTAATATCATTTTATTAAATTTATTTCAGAAAGCTGGACAGTCTCAAGGGGATGTTTGCAAGGTCCTTAAGCGACACTATATCCATTGAAACTGCACCAATAGTGCTTAAGATGGCCGATTTGTACAACATGGAGAATATTCAATCCAAAGCAATTGAATTCATCAAAGCTAAAGAAAACTTAAGCTCCATGTTGTGCTAATGGGCCATCTTAAGCACTTTATACACAGATCTTGAACTTAAACCAAATGATGAATCGAGTCAAGAAGATAAAGTCACTAACGTTAAATAATCATACATACTCGTATGTAATCAGATATTAATATTGTTGTATATTGTAAATGCGTTGTACTCGTATAGGAATGACTACTTCACATTTACATTATACAACAATATTAATGCACTCAACATTTCATCTACTGCATATAAAAAATTATAAGAATTTTTGTATGAATTTCGTTGAACAATCCGAATATATTATAATTTTTGTACTACCATGAAGTGTAACTTAAGAAGAAACTGGAGTTTGGATAATCTACTTTAAAGAAGTTGAAAACCATTAATCTTTTTTATTCTTTTTCAAATATTTTTCAAAATATATTTTATTGCCTTTCATCGATATTATTCACATGCTTACATTCAAAATAATGCGAGTCCTATAAAGCACAACGAGAAGGTGAAGAAATTCCGAAAATGATGATTCCCTTAATAAGAGGTCAGGCAAAATCTGAGGTGGAGGGGTCAACCTTTTCAATTTGTTTGAAAGAAGAATAGAAGGAAGTTTTACCTCACAACTGATCCACATAATAAGGATATTTATGTAAGTACAAGCTAATAAACTGATATCTTGGTTTCTCACTAATATAACTATTTTCCATTATTAGCAGATTAAAAAAAATGAAAGAAGACAAGTCGAAAATGGCTTTGTCCAAAAGTCTCAAACTTATAATTTCAGAGGATGTGGTTTTGGACCACAATATTTGTGGCATAGGTGAAAAAACCACGTAAGCAATGTGCAACGTTTTTCCCGGCTCTGTTGGGTAAATATTTTAAATATTTATTGTATTTCATTTTATTTTACTAATATTATTTTATTTATATTTATTTCAGAATCCACTAGTCTAGTAGATTCCACACATACGCCGGATATGGCATTGCAACATGCAATAGATGTCATAAGGCAACGCAGACCATTGAAAACAAAACAAAAAAATATAAATAAATAAAAATTAAATAAATCAATAAGTTTAAAATTAATGCATACGCTTTATTTATTTTGTTAGTTACTATGTAATATTCCACAAGGATTTCCTAACAAAAATGGCCAAAAAAAAAATCGGTAGCAAAATTGCCTATGGATTTCCTAGTGACAAGGAAACATTCCCTAATGATTCCCTAGACACTCCTTGGGGATTCGGACTAAGGGTATGTGTGTAGATACATGTGTATGTTATACATAAGTTATAACAAGAAGTTTACAACGGGACAGCTGTCTTAATGCAGAGTTGTCATTTTAGCTATTTAGTAGCTAGACTAAGCACTTTAATATTCACAAAAGCTAGACAATTTAAAGAATATAAATCTGACTACTTTTACACACAGATTGTCATATAACTTCAATTTTAGAAAATCCATCTTGTCTATATAGAAAATATTTAAGCCAATTATTAAAATTTTGATACTCGAAAGAAAATATTGAAAATAGGCTTTTTTTGCTAACCTATAATCTGCACCAATAAAATTGTTTCTTTTTTTGCAGCACTTTTAATAACTTTTAAAGTTTTAAGCTAACTTTTTTGTTAAAATTAGCTATTTTATTCCTACAAATTCTGGCAACGCTGTCAAACTGGATGAAGCTCGAATTCCAATTGGGCCATTTGCAATGGGAGCAGGCTGGAAAGGTGTCGCCAGCATATTCTATAGATACACATACACGCATATGTATACATATGTATGTATGCTATTCATCACGCACTCACACGCTGCGACGCGCCATTAAAGATCAGTGACGGCGGGTGACAAAGTGCGTCCGGTTTCGAGCATTTCGGATGCAAATGTCCAAGGCCTCCGGCTGGTGCTATTTAGTTGTTGGGAGAGTTTTGTCTGTCGGTGCCAATGAACGCAATGAAACCGTTATGGCCGCCTTCAACACAATATTGGCAATGTGTTGTTTTTGTTGCTGTTGTTATTGTTGCTGTCGAAAAGTTTTCCCCCTCAATAGGAAAACTATGCAGCCGGCAGGCACAAATGCGCACAGCTGCAACAGCAACAGCAACAGCACAAAACGTGCAGCACATAAAAAGAAGTGTGAAATGGAAAAACACATAAAAAAAAAAAACAAAATAGAAAGAAAGAAAGAAGAAACACACACATGCAGGGAAGCACGCACACGCACATAAAACGAGAACATTACAGGAATTTCATTTGAATTTGAATTTGGTTGGCAGCGCCGTGTGACCTGCCAATTGGCGGCTTCGTTTTACGAGCCAGAAAGCGCCGCCTTTCAAACTGCGGCTTGAACACCAAACAGAAAACGCTTCATAACGCCTGAGTGTCTCTTTTGTTAGAGTTGAGATTTTCCGATCAATTTGACGAACCAGTTCAATTGTTGAAATTCAAGTCGTGAACTAAATCCGACTTTTAAAAAACATCTTTGCGAGGAAAAAGCCTAGGGACGAAAACATTTTTATGCCCCAAAATTTCTGATATCAAATTTTGAGACGAATAATATTAAATTTTATGCATAAATTATTAAAAAAAAAATTTTTGTCACTCGGCACATTGCGCTAAATTTTCCATACCTTATAAATAGTACGATTTTGCGTAGTGCCAGTGACAAACAAATTTTGTTTAACCTTTATTTCACCTGTAGCTATTTACCTATGTACTCTAGAAAAAGAAAAGTTCAAAGGTATGTCGAAGAGCTCTTCAATATACCTTTCCAATGATGTGCAGATCATATCTGTAGCTTCAATCGTTTGGATACTGTGGAGTTTCAATTTTAGCAGGTTTTAGCGACTTTCCGATAAACTAGCGATTTTTTCGAAAAAGTCGTAGAAAAACAGTTTCTAGATTTTTGATTGCGACATTTTTGTTTTTTTTTTGTTGTCCTGAATAAGTTTACTCTTTCATTATGATGACCCGTTTATTTGAACTTATTTCGAACAAAATGATACAACTCTATAAAAGCGTATGTACTTACATACTTACATATGTGACGTAAAAGGCAATGTAAGCAAATTCCATAAAAGTTCTTTACAGACCTCCCATTGTTATTGTTGTTGTGGTTTCTCCAACTGTAATTTGATGTGACACAATCTCTTTTTGCATCTACTCTGACGGTGGTGCCAGACTGTGGGACTCGGATTCAAATTCAAATTCATGGAATGAGGCAAGTCAAGGAACAAGAACAAAAGCAATGGCAATGCCGTTTGACGTCTGTCATGGCAAATCAGATGCAACTCCACTTAATATGTTTACACATACATACATACATACATGCAAATGCATTTAAGTATGTGTGTCTGCAATGCCATGTGTATTAATAAGATGCCATGCAATATGAGCAGTTTAATGCTTTCCAGGCTTCCAATTATGAATACAACGCACGGAAAATGTGCAAAGGATGCAAAAAATAAAAACAAAGTAAGAGAATTAAAACCATACATACTCATGTATCGACTTTTCCCTCTTAAAAAACCAAATACGTGAGCAATTTGAGTAGTGCGGAAATTGCTAAAGAAAATTTATTATAGATTTCGCTTAACTGAAGCAAAGGAAGTTTCCCAAAAAACAAAAACATAAATCAGGGAAACAAACCGAAACAAAAATCGGTTAAAAAAGCAATTAAAAATTCAATTCTGGAATAGCAATAATTATCAGCTGTTCAACCCGTTGGATAATGCCTAATTACCTAATAAAATATGCTTTAAATAAACAAACGTTTATTACTACTTTGAACCTGCCATTCAATGATCATTTAGTTAGACTTATGGCTTAAAAGACTTAAGCATTATTTGCAAGTTCTTTGTACATAAATTATTGGCAAGGGCAGCTAATTTGTGTCAGTAGAAAAGCATTTAATGCAATAACAAGCAGTCAACTTTTAGTGCTCACTGTGTGGGCACACCGCCCATCTGTTGTATGCTTGTCCACTTGTCCGCCTGTCCACCTATCCGCCTGTCCTTCTGTCCGCTCTTTCTGCCCCGTTTTTGCTACTGTTTGCTGACACATAAACTGCATTAGGCAGCATTCAGTTTGCTTCTGTGTCATACACATACATACATACATATGTGCATGTTTGCATGTGTGTGCGTGTGCATGTATTTATGTTTTTGGCAATAGTTTTTTTGACTGGGTCTTGCAACGATGATGTTTATACGAGCTGCTTAATGTCATTCGGATACGATGACGATAATGATGTTGGCGATGACAATTTTGATGGGGCGCCACACGCTGTGTCTGCCACATAAAAGACCCATTTGTGGTACCACATGACAAAACAAAAAATAAAAAAAAAATAAGTCTGCTTGTGTCGCTGTCTGCATAATTTTGACCGCCACTGTGGGCTGAGCTCATTTCTGCTATTTAAACGTAACCTTTTGCGAAACCATTTGCGCAATGGAATAATATAATACAAACAAAAAAATGCTAATTAAATAAATATATACTCATAGGTATGTGCATACATACATACATATGTATGAATGTGATCTACAAACACAATATGAGCGAGCGACCGACAAAATGCAAACATTAAATTAATATATGTAAGGCAATAGCACAAAAAAGAAAAGCGAACAAATCATATCAAAATTGACAGTTTCGCCGGTTGCGCAGGCGTCGCTGCCGACGCCGAAAGCGACGCTGTCCAACCCATGATGAAATTATATAAAGGTGATGTATTCGCACTCTTTCGGGGCGACGATGGCGCCCCGAAAAAAGGAGCACGTCGAGCAAATAAATCACCTTTATATAATTTCATAATGGTCCAACCCACAAGCCAAAAAGGGTGGCAATAAAAACGGATAGTTTTTTTTTTGGACTATTAGAGGATTCAACTTATTTTTCGAGGATATTTTTCAGGCAAATTCAATGCCAAGAAAGCTCGTTATTATTGCCGTTTGTTGCCCTTTCTGTATTTCACAGCACAGTCACAAAACACGTTCGGGGTCTCGTTTTTTACAACGAAATAAAAAGCGTCGAATTATAAAATAAAAAAGAAGCAAAAAATGAAAAGCAACACAAAATGTCGAACAAAAGAACAAGTTCTCAAGCAAACAATAAAATATGTATTTTTTTGTTGTTGTTTTTAGCTTATTATTCAATTTGAATTTGGTGGCATTGCCTTTTTGGCCAATTTATAAAATTTACATAATTTAATGGGAGTATCATTTTTAAGTGTGTAATTTTTGCATTGTTGTTGTTGGCGATTTTCGTGTCATTAGTGGAATGTGGAACCCAAGTGGATTGTGCTCGGGTTCCAATCTGAAGTAGTGTTGCCAGAGTTTCAAGATATTTAAAGTACTTAAAATCAATCGAGAACAATCTGATAGTGTCAGAATTTTAGCTAAAAAATATTTTAAAATGTTTCTATCAATTGCAATAATGCTAAATATGGCTACTTAATAGCTAATATGGTAGCACTGTAAAAGGCTCATCTCTACACCCAACTTTAAGTTTGAACTTTTTTGGGCTGTTAAATCTAGGTATTTAATAGCTAGTATGGTAGCACTGTAAAAGGGTTATCTCTACACCCAACTTTAAGTTTGAACTTTCTTGGGCTGCGAAAGTCACAATAAAAGCAAAAACCACAAAACCAAAACCCAAACAAAGTTGCCGTCGTCGTCGTCGCTGTCGGTATTTCTTTTTTTTTTTTTTCTGCCGGCGTCGTCAATAACTCCTGCAGAGAGAGACGCATTCACTTGAGAATTGTATGCTGCCGCCATCGCCATCGTCGTCGTCGACTTTGTCTGGCAGTTTGTCTGCTTTTATGGAAACCGGCTAAATTCCATTTGATTGGGATGCCTTTGCCTTTTCTTTTTTCTTTTTCTCACTGCATTTCACTATTGTGGTTGCCGTTTTAAGTTTCTGCTGACGTCGCGACGTCAGCGTTAACTGCTGCTCACACAGCTGTCAAGGGCGTTGGGTTTTTGGACAGGCACTCTGTCGCTGCTGCTGTCGACGCCGCTGCTGACGTCGCTGCAGGCTGCAGCAGCCGCGGCAGCGACAACGACAGCGCTTTCGATACCGTTATGCTTTTTGTAGTGGGCGAACTTTGGTTTGAAACCAATTTTAAGAAAGAAAAAAATTACAGTACACGTTAAGGAAAGCTGACACATAAAGTTAGTTAAGCTAGTGGTTTTAAAATTTAAAAAACAGCTTTACTTTTTTCTCTCCTTTTTTAAACAAGTTAAATTAAAAAAAAAACAAGCTAATTTTTTTTATTCATCAGTACCATACATACCTTATATTTAGATATGTATTTCTCTTTTGCCGCCTCAACTGTTGCTACAGTTTACCAACTGTTGTGCTTGTTGTTGTTTTGTTGCTGCTGTTGTTGTTGTTGATGTTGTTGTAATTGCCAGCGTTGGCGTCGTCGTTTTGCTTTCTTGGTGGTTGGTTGAAGTTGTCGTCGTCGTTGTGTTGCTGCAGTGCGGCAACAAGGAATGCATTGAATCTGATTTAGTTCATAGTCTAATTTTCCATTAATTTTCATACGTTTTGTGTATGCAATTTACATCTGAATGCCGCGCGCAACAACAAGCAAAGAAGCTTACGCGAATACAAACAAACAACAAAAACACAAACGCAGTGTATGTGTGTGTTGGTAAACGAGTTTATTGGCGTTGTAAAACCGCAATAACAACACAAGTGAATTAAATTTATCAATAGCAAAGCTCACAAATTTTATTTACGAACACTTTACTCAATTATTCAACGCTTTTTGTCTAGTTTCAAATCACAACAAGCTTTCATTCACAACAAAAACAAATAGTCAAAAAAAATAATAATAATAATAAGTGTAAAACGCACGCAGACGCCGTTGCGCTAGTTCCGGTCAATGGTTTTTTTTCGACTGAATCTGAATAGAGTAGAGTTGTGTCGTTTCGTTCTGAAAAAGTTCAAATGAACGGGTCCTAAAGAGGATCAAATGAACTTATTCAGTCTATCATGAACTAAATCGTTCATTTCGCAGCTGGTCAGTAATTTCTTAAAAAAAAATGAAATGTCTTAAGGAAATACAATTGGAATTATATACATAAATTCCCAGATTGTATTAAATTTCTTCTTTATTTGCATATAACAATGTTTCAATTTCACATACTTTTAAGTTTCAAACAATGTGAAAGGTTACTTAAGCCCAAAATAAAAAAAACAATTTACTCTTTTTTCTTATTTTCAATAAGCCAGGGTATAAGTATAACCCAAAAAATTAAAAGATAACCCTGAATCGAATTAGCATTTGTCGTCTATTTTATTTACAAACTTAAAACACATTTCACATCCCTCTAAAGAGAAACAGTTGTAGCCTATTTACATCGTTTATCGTTCTTAAGCAACTAACTGATCAGAATGACCTGTTCATCCTGCATAGTTCATGACCAACTGAATAGAAAACATATCGTTCATGGTTCATGACCAACTGAATAGAAAACATCTCGTTCTAGTAATGTAAAAAAAAAATCGATGCATGGAGAATCGATGTTTTTTTAGCGATATTTTTCGATGTTTTTGTTGATGTCGATTTATCGATGTTGCATGGCGATGCATCGATGTTTTGCAAAGCATCGGCCGCCGCACTTTCAACACGCCATTTTCGCCGCTCTGACAGTGAGTTTATGGTAATTTGAGCAGTGTTTAAAATGCCTAAGTGAGTAAACTTATTTAAAAATGGTCAGAGATACTATAGCAACAAGAAGGCTTACATATGTCTATTCAAAGTTCTTATTAAAAAGCCTTTTTGTAGTTTGTGTTTATACTTGTAAGATTAAAACTGTATTTTAAAATTTCACTCGAATTTTTGTTGAATTTTTCTCGAGTTATTAAGATTTTTTTACTCAACTTCACCTTGCGAAGAGTCTCATGCACCAAATCAATTTTAAAATGAACTTAATTATTTTAGAAAATTTATAATTTTGTTGTTTTTTTTAATTTGTAAAACAGAAACTTTTTATTGATTTTTTTTTTAAAAATATTTAATTTCATTAGAGACATGACATGGGCCCAATTTTCTATCGATATTTTATGAGAGAGTCAACAAGTGAAGAAAAGATATTCGATATGATAAATGCATTAATCAGCTGATTGAGTTTTGTTTAATTTTTTTGTTCGATTTTGTAATGTTTTAAATGAGTTTTTTCAGTTTTTTTTTTTTTAAATTATCGCTTCTGGTATTTTGAAAAATTTAAAAGCTACAATTTTAAAAATTTTCATGCATTGTTTGTTGATTTCTTTCATTTTTTGTAATTTATTAATTATTTGGCTTTTTTAAATTTAAACTCTAACTTAACAGAGCTCTGTTAAAAAAAAAAATTAATTTGACAAAGCAAACGGAGCAGTAACATTGCCCACGATGACGCAAAATGCCACCAACCCGACCGCAAAAAAGAGGGCTAACAGCATGTAAATTAACAGCGTTATTTAGCGCCAACTTATGTATTTAAAAGAGGTTTACAAAAAAAAAGTGTTTCAAATGTTGCTACTACGCCTCCTGCTTGTTGCCACTACTTTCCAGCTTCTTGGCTTTCTTTGCGAGCTTCTTCAAGTGTTCGCTCTTGTCCAGATTGTTCTGGAAGAATGTCGTCTCCTTGCGCGCCTGCGACACCTCCGTTTGCAGACGCTGTTTATGCACCGCCTGCTCGTAATTCATGCGTTCCGTGAGATGCACCCACTTGAAGCGCGGCAAATATTTCATGCTCCACAGCGAATCGTAGAATTGCGACTTTTTGCGCGTTGAAATTTGCTTGTTATTGAGCAGTGGGACAATTTGCTTTGCCACACGCTTCGATTCAAATTCCACCCAGCCTTCGGTGAAGTGAATATTGTAACGTTTTCGCTTATTCTTTTTGGCCTTTTTGTCGCCACCTACAAAAATGTCACATTTAGTTGCGGCAGATGCACGTGTGTTTTGAATTCTTACCAAACTTTTTCTCCGGCTGCAAATAGACACGTCCAATTTGGCCAAAACCGCCAAGAATTTCACGTAGACGCGTTACGTTCATGTGTTTGGGTATGTTTGATATATAAATTATGCCCTTTTTGCGCTTCTTTGCAATTGGCTTTGTTTTGCTGGCGCTGGCGTTAAAATTGGCCAAATCCATTTCGTCGTCATCATCCTCCTCAGCCTCAATGTTTTCGTCTGTTGTTTTCTCCTCCTTCACATCCTCGTCGCTATCCACGTGCATGGGAAGCGGTACGGATTTTGTTTTTACTTTCTTCATTTATTTTGTTTAATGCAAAACGTGCGCTCAGTGTGACCGCGCGTGGTAAGCATCAAAATAATGCATTTCAACAGTTAACAGAGCTGTTAAATAGCTTGACTATATCTTTTTTAGCACTCAAATATCGATAGCCACTTATCGATTTTGTCAGGGCTGCAACGTTTACCACAAACCAAAAAGAAAAACAAGTCGTTTTACTTTGTTGATAAAAAAAAAAAAATTGAATACAGTGTGTTTAAATGTTGAAATTCAGTTGATTACCACCAGTGAAAAATGCCAGTAAGTAAATGCACCCAACGCAATACCATAAAATGCATGACAAATGCGAAATGATTAATGACAAATCATTTGAATATTCAAAATATAACTAATGTTTTTTTTTTTTTTTGATTTGTTTTTAATAGGCATACCATTCGGAAATCGAAGAATTCCAGCGGAAAGTGGGTAATATGGCCATTTTGCCGCTGCGAACCAAAGTACGGGGGCCAGCGCCCAGTATTAATAATGCTGATAACGACATCATTGATGAGTCACTTTATTATTTCAAAGCGAACGTTTTCTTTCGCACATATGAAGTCAAGGTAGGTTTTTCACCGATCACCGATCGACCGATCAGCAAACATCGTTCCATACATACATGCATACATACATACATATATATCCCAGTTAACTACTTATTTTAATGCATTTCTCATTTCAATAGCATTGAAAAAAAATAATAGTAATAAACATTTTTTATTTATAAATGAAATTAAGAAATATAGCTAACATTTATCCTTTGGCATTGAATAATTATAATAAAATCTCTCATGCGCATTATAAAGTTGTTAATGAAGTAAGTTTTGGAAATTGGGTGCTTCTAAAATATGTTAATATTGTTAAATAAAGTTAAAAAAAAAGAAAAATTGAAAATGATAGAATTTTATTTAAATTTATATACAATGTATAAAAATGTTAAAAAGCTGTTCATTATTTTGAAAAATGTTAAAAAAATGTTTAAAGAATATAAAATGCTAAAAATTTTGAAAAGTACTAAGAACTTTGAACAATGCTAAAAAACGAAATGTTAACATTTAAGTTTATTAAAATTTTTTCAAAAATGTAACATTCTCATTCTAAAATTTTAACATTTTTTTTAAATTTTTTTTTATTACCAAGTTTGCGAAATGTTCCGCTTCCAAAAATTTAGTTATAATCCTAATTAAATTGAGATAACATTATAATTACTCAATACCAAAAAAAATGTAATTACTTTATATTTTCAATGACACATATACGGGGGTGCTACAGAAATCTCTTTCACTCGAATTTGACGTAAATTTGTATGAAATTTACGTAATTTTTCAGGTGAAAGAGATTTCTGTAGCACCCTGATAATTAAAAAAGTTTCATTAGTACTAATTTTTTCAATTCTACTGAATTTAAGCTTCATTATTACTACTTTATTAATGATAATGAAATGGTAATGACACAACACTGATGTGTATGTATGTACATGTGTATGTACATATTTCGATGTAGTAATATCTTATCAAATGTTAATGTTGTTTTTTCATGCAGTCGGAAGTGGATCGCGTGCTTATCTACATAACACTCTACATTACCGAATGTTTGAAGCGCTTGGAGCGATGTACGAGCCGGGAGCAGGGTCAGCAGGATCTCTTCGCTATGGCGATTGCCAAATTTGATTTACCTGGTGACGCCGGATTCCCATTAAATTCGGTCTATAGTAGGCCCGAAAATCCTGATTTAATGCGTGAATATTTGTTGCAATTGCGCCAGGAGACCGGCAATAGAGTGCTGGAAAAGGTATTCGATACCACAGATGGGAAGCCTAATAAATGGTGGATCTCATTTGCCAAAAGGAAGTTTATGGAGCAGAGTTTATCTGGTCCCGGGGATCGTTTTTAGAATTTCGGCTGTTGACTCAATTTGAAGACTGTTAAAAATGTTGTTGCAGCCCTGCGACAGTGTTGCTAAACGTGTTGAAGCCAAAAGTGTTCGCATAGATGGCGCCAATTTTAAATCAAACAATCAAAAGACGATTTGTAATCATTTATTAAAAATATATTTTTTTTGTTGTTTTTATCTCGTTGTTTCGTTTTTTAGCACATGACAGTTAAACACTATCGCCACATACAAATAAGCACTTAAAATTAATAACAAATATATAAATTGAAAAAAAAACATGATGTAGAAATTAAACTTAAAATACGAGGACCATATAAAGTTACAAATTATTCACATTGATTATATCATATTTACAATACACAATACTTGGCAAGCAAAGAAACATCTCAAGGATCAAGTTCTTAATTATTTAAATTGATGTATAATCTCAACAATGCTTTGATACGTGCCTGTGACAATTCCCAACAGAGCAATAATCAATATAGCGATATTCTTCAAATAGACGAGGGTGCCAAGGCCCTTGGGCTCCTGGGTGCGTATTACGAAATCAATGAGAACTGGTATCACAAATGCCAATGATGTGGAACATAATGCACCGATAAGTGAGATAAATAGACTCAACTGTGGAACGATCAGAGCGACGCCAACTGCAAATAAAACAACAAATCTTTACAATCACATATTCAATTTGTGAAAGAACTTGTTCAACTTACAGGTCAACATGACCATAATGAATCGCAGCATCACCTGTAGGGTGATGGGATACTTTTGGGCACAACTGTAGCCCCGTTTAACTGGCGGCCAAAGGATTTTCATCATGACGAAGAACTGAATTGGATAGCCAAAGAAAACGCCCAATGCGGCTACAATTTTGACGACCTGCGACAAACTGAAAATATAGAATATAAAATATTCACATTAGGAAATACATTTTAAAATCCTTATGTTGCTCATATCTTTCGAGAAATTCCTGAGTATATCATTAGTAATTATTAAAATTATGACTTATGCTATATTATTACTATTCTATATTAATATATATTAATATATTAGAATATATTTTATATTTTTAAAATTTTGAGGAACTACCCCGACTTCAAAACGTTTTCATTATTTTAAATTTCTGTTTAGCCTTAAGTTTTTAAATTTGTATATAAAATATTTGAATTGGTTATACTTCTTAAATATGTTTATTTATAAATGTATTTTATTTCCTACCATTTTTTAATATTTTAATTTGTATTATATTATTTTTATTTCTTCTTACACTTTATTTTAAGACTTTAGATAGCTTTTGTTAAATGGTAATTTTTAGCATATTTCCCATTTTCTTTTTATTTTCAACTAGAAATTTTCTTTTATTTAATTTTTTTTGTTTAATTTTTGTTTTTAATGTTCAATTCCTTTTCAACCTTTTAGTTTTAAATTTATATACAATTTTTCTTTTCGTAATTTAAATCATATTTCCAATTTTTTTAAAATATTTTTTAATTATAAATTGTTTTATTTCATTCTTTTTTAACCCTTCAGCTTAAAGTTTATACATAATTTATTTTAATTGTTAATTTAAATGAATATGCCAATTCTATATTAAATTGTCATTAGCTTTTCGTCAATTTCTCTTAAATGACGTTAAATAAATAAAGAAATAATTATTAAATTGTTACTTACACTTCCTCCACTTCCAGATTCAGCGTAATGCTGCCTTCAACATCATCGCCCCAACGCAGATAACTTACAAATCCCGTAAATATAAATATGGCTGTGATGAAGAACATGGTTACATTGAGAACACCAAATCGATGCGTAAATTTGGCCGGATCTCCCATCGAGTTGCGCAGAGGGAGAACCAATGCAATGCCCTCGTATGAGAATAGAGCGGTGCCAAAGAACAACGACAGTTGCGTTCCGCCAGTGAAATAACTACGTTCCGTAATTGATGGCATCGGCCCGTCGGAGAAGGCGATCGTCAGTGTGGCAATCAGGCCAAATAGCAATGCAAAGTTGGCCATCATCGACACGGGCGATATATACTTAAGGTTCGTCATCAGCGATGGTATCATCGCCGGCAGCAGTGTTATTAGCATCACCATGCTCATGCTGATATCTATGCCATTCTGTTGCAGAACCTGTGGGCAATATTTCAAAATTAATGCTGTAATAATTATTATAACTACAAGATGGTGTAATGTCTTCACTAACCAACTGGTTATTGATAACAATTTACGCTGGTTACCTTAATTGTGTTGAAAGCGATTGGGAAATACTCAACATGTATTTATTTAATTATTATTAAACTAAGTATAATCCCAACGTAAATATTTTAACTCAAAATAAAAGTTAAATTAAAAATAAGTTTAAAGATTTTGAAGTCCTTTTTTATATTTTTAATGAAATATTTTAAAACATTTTATTTAATGAACATGGAAAAAAGGTGTTTTTTTCTAACAGGTATAACACTTAATATTTTGAAAAAAATTATGAAATTATATTATTTCAAATTTTGAATCTTTGTTTTATAAGAAATATATTTTTGTTTAATTAAAAATAAAATAAATAAGATCGAAATGTAATCGACGCAAATTTGGTGCCCTTCGACCGATTGTACCTATTAAATCTATGTAATATAATAGTGTGATTTTAAAAAAAAGTTGGACAGGCTGTATAAAACAATTAAAAATACACAAACTGTGCGATTTGTTGAACAATTTTAAGAAAAAACAAAGTTTTTCTTACTAAAAATTGATTTTCAATCGATTGTTTAAAAAAACGCTGAGGCAATTCCAGAATATTTATTGTATTATGAGTGCAGTTATTTAAATTGTTGGCTCAACAGTATGTCAAGTTTATTTGTTGACAAAGAATATATTTAAATATTTTATTTTATAAAAAAAAAAATTATTTCTTAATTTCTTTTCGTATTTCCTTTTTTTATATATTTTTTTTATAAGGTTGTGTTTCCTTGTCAAATAAACTGTTTTGACATACTGTCTGAATTTAGTTTAGTTGAATTTGTTTTATTTTGTTCTAACTGTTTTCGTCACTCACCTGGTAGAGATTTTCGGTGATAAAGACAAAGTAGATGGCGCAGAATCCGAATTGTGTGACACAGAGAAACATCTCAACTATCAGCTTCATGGCACGCGACATGCAGCGCAGGGGACGCGGTCCATATTCGAAGCACTTCTCAACCGTCTCCGGATAATCGTAAAATATCGCACCTGGCGTTTTAGAAACGGCCACCAAGGAACCGTTAATGAGCAATCGTTCGCAATGCACACACATGATGGCTATAATCGGCAGCATGATTGTGGAGCCGAATAGGCCGCCATTCTTGAAGCAATCGCCCATGGCAAATAAGCCGGCACCGACGCTGCCCTTAAACAGATGGATGGACGCTTCCAGCACTGTTGTCGCATGTCGTTGTCGCTTCACTGTACTTTCCACATCGCCATTTGGCTGTTTTTCCGTTTGCTGCTGCTGCTGCTGCTGTTGTCCTTGTTCCAGCTGCTGCTGATTTGGATCTGTTATATTCAATACTCTGCCCATTTCGCCAGCTTCGATGGCCTTTTCTTGATTCCGTTGTTGCTTCTGGGGTGGTATTAAATTTTTTTTTTTTTTTATTAATTTTATTGGCTTTAACTTAATATTTTATTTTTAAAATTTATATAAAAATTCTGTTCATTTCGTGTGTCCGCCCCGAACATAAATCTACAATTAAATTGAATGCAAAGACAAAGACAATGACAAAGTCAAAGACGAGGACAGAGACGGAGACGGAAAGTGAAACAAATGCGAAAGTAAAAGCAGAGCCGAAAGTAAAGCAAATTTAACGGTGCCTTAGATTAGCGGTTTCAACGTCAAGTGCACTGTAAAAAAATACTCTTTCTTAAATCGAAAACAAATTTAGCATTAAATTTTTTTTGTAAATATGGCGATTTTGAAGTACAAGAGAAAAAAAAACATTCTTGCAATCAATATATTCTCTGTTTTAATTTTTAATTTATTTATTTACAAAAAAAAATAGCCTTGAATTTACAATTTTTTTTAAAAATAAACTTTGAATATTTATTAAAAAAAATTATATTAATAGGATAAATTAATTCTTTTTTGCAGTGCGTTGCTGCTGGGGGCGGAAAGAAAGGTGAAGGGCACACACACACATACACACACAATAGGTGGAGTATTAACCCCAGTTAGCCTTATTAACAATATGCGCATTAACATTTATACCATATCCATACACAATATTTAGTATATTTGTAATTGATATTAATGATTTTCTAAAAATAATAGAAACGAGTATTATTCAGGTTTTACCAGCACTTTGAATTTTGTTTGTGAAATTTAATTCGCACGAAATGTGAAATTGTTGATCATCAAAACAAAACTAAATGACACATAAAAAGACTATACAACATTTTAGATTCCAATCAAAAAAATATCAAAAACAATTACAGTCGAACTTCCCTAACTCGAACTTCCCTAACTCGAAGTCTCTCTAACTCGAACAAAATCGAGTGGCAATACTTGGCAAATTTCATACAATTCTACTTCCCTAACTCGAAGTCTCCCTAACTCGAACCTTTTTTCGTGGATAATGGTGATTCGAGTTAGGGAAGTTCGACTGTATTTATTAAGTATTCAGCAATACCTAATTTAAATTCACACAATTAGACAGAAAAAAACTTAATGATGTATTTCTACAGCGTAAAGTTAATTTCTATAATTTAGGTTTTTTTTTAAATACTAAGTTTACACCTTTCGATGTGGTCGACTTTTAATGATCGTATACAATAATTACTACAGGTAGCAACTATTAACAGTAAAGCTTCTCTAATAACAGACGCTTCTAGCTTGTAAGTAAATAAAATACCGGAATTTTCGTCTACAATATTCCCTATTTTATTTGGGCTCAATAAAGAACTATATACATATTTTATTGCACCGGATGAACATTCAGTATGACTTGATTAAAATAAATACTATAGCCCATAAAAATTGGTATTATATTTTGCCACAATTGTGGGTTAATTATTATTAATATACGATTTGTTGGTCTTCATAAATCTTGTTTATCAGCAAGATAGACTCTGATTAATGTGGGAAATGTGCAAATTTCTACCTAACTAATATTTTTGCAAATAATCGTAAATAACGCATGTCGACTGACTGTTGAACTAATGATAATATTGAACGTTTTACATTCATATTTTAACAGAGAATGCTGTTATTTTTAATTGTTCTATTTATTGTTGTTTTAAGGTTTTTTGCACGTTTCATATTAAGGCACGAGTTCAAAGAGACAATAGTTAAAATGGAAACACATCGATTGCAAAATTCCATCCACAGATACTTCAAGCACATCAAAGATAGCAGATATTTTTATTTATAGATTAAGATAAGCTCTATGTGTACAAATCAGAACAGACACAGAACAATTGAACGGCCACAGTTACAATATTGAAATCAATATACACCTTTGTATTTATCGTAAAATATATAAAAAAAAGAGAAGCGCGGAATTTTCAAAACAAATTATAAAAAAAAATAGTACACTTATTGTTTCGATTAAATTTGCTTTGGTTTATCGTTTTCGAAAATGTTGTCAAGTGCTGCGCGTTTGTTGAGCGATTTAAAGGAGCGTGTGGACGCGTCAAGAACTCAAACCAGACTCAATTCTCAATATTCGAATTGGCCAAGAGAAGCGTGCGACTGCAACAGCGTCACCTGTGAGTGTGTGCGTGTGTGGGTATGTGTATGTGTGTGTGTGTGTGGGTGTGTGTATGTGAACAATGCCCGTAAGAAAGTCTGCAATCGAGCGTGCATGACTATAAAATACCCTGTAACCATTATGAAATTTGAATTTTTTTTATTAAATTTATTCTTTGTATTAAATATGTAGTATACCATTAATAAAATTGAGATTTTTTATGAAAAAATTGAAATTTTTATTTAGCATTTATAATTCCCAAGTTGATGTAAACTAATTTTTTTAAAGATAAATTAAACCTTTCTAATTTATATCAGTTTTAAAACAATAAATTGTTATATCTTTTTTCGATTAGCGGGAGAAGTTGAAAAAAAATCGTATTTACTGTAAATTCAGGAATACATAAACATATCATTTAACTTGATTATGCCCATTTTGATAATGTGCATAGGATATTAAAAAACGGTCAACGGCATTTCATAGTTATACCTTGCATTTGTTAGTCTTTCCCACTCGACTCTCTTTGTTCTCTATAAGTATTATTCAAGTGTTAAACTCATTTAAATTTAGTTTGCCTATATATTTAAATTTTTTGTTAGTGCAACTTTGCAAATTTTTAGTTTTAATTGCTCATTGCACTGATTACTTTGCTCTGGCGTAGACATAAAGGTTTCTTATCAATGCAAAAAGCTGTTCAAGTTGAATTTTAAACAATTAATTGTTGTGTCTTATCGATTCGACACTTTGGACATTCATTATGATTTCAGTTGAAGAACAAACGACAATGTTCGAAGATAAAAAATTAAAGTTTTCATACGTAAATAAATAGTTCGGACTTTTATTGGGTATGCATTAAGCTTAAAATCAAAATAAGTTTAAAACAAAAATAATGGAAATAACCGTTGATTTAATTTTCTTTAATTGTGCCTATAAATATTAACTAAGGACGGATTTATTTATTTTTATTTATTTTATTTAATTTTCAAAAAAAAACTTTTGTACAAAATCTGCTTTTTTGATTTAATTGCTTGGCTTATGCTTGGCTTAATGCTCTATATTAAAAATTAATCGATATTTGGTTCTTATCATCTTCTTATTATTATCTTAAATACTGCCATCTTAAAAATTACATATTTAAAATATTTAATTTTTTTTTTAAATTAGGAGGGAGATAAAAATTAAATTCAAGCGCAGATTTGTTAACTAATTCTTAAGCTTCAGCAAAGTATATTTGTTTTTCTTATTTATTTGATGTTAATACAGTCATTAAATAATAATGAAAACTGGGTCAAAAAAGCCGTAAGTACAAAGAGTGCAAACTATTGCATTAAAACAAACACATATAATTCGTATGTAAATTTCATGATTTCATTTCATTGTATTGGCAGTACATTTAACTATCTACAATATTTATTTCGAGCAGTTCCTCAGAGTTATGTCAAGTCATATCCATCTGTTCAAGTTACTCTAATGAAACATCTTCATGCGCTTCGAGAAGCTAAAAAATAATCTGAAGCATACACAGAAGAAAATCTGAAATTCTGGGATAAAAGGTTGAAAAGTTCTGTAATTTCAGAATTTCTTAAATTAAGTTTTAAATACTTTATTTAAATAAGATTTTTCAATTCAATCCCCGCAAATATTTTGACTTTAAGGGCTCTGAAAGAATCTTTTAGTAAAATCAAATGTTTTAGGTTTAATTTAACAACAATATCCTAAATGCATACTTAATGCATTACATGCTAAAATCAGGAATTTTAAGCTCGAATTTTATGTGTTTTATTTTTTTTTCTGTGTACCTTACATAAGAGTAAGGAAGTTATTCAATTGAGGAGTAGATAGGGGAGTAAGCGAATGGAAATAAAAAAATAAAAATTGAAATAGAATAAAATCGTCAACATTGAAGGCTTTTGTAGAAGGTCCATCACGTCGCAAGTTCAAGGAATTGCCGTACAATGCGGCGTATGCGCAATTTATGCACGTGCCGATCGAACGACAAAGCAAAACATCGGAATCAACCAAAACAACAACAACGAAAGGAGAAGAGAAGTGAGAGCATAAAAAAAAATTAAATTCTCATATTGTTTCAATGGACGAATAAATTTCGAATTCTTGGACGTACCGCGACTAGAGCATGAATTTTAAATCGCAACAAGTTCGTGCTGGTTACACCTGCCACGCCCCCTTTTTTTTAACCTGGAAATTGAAAGCACTTATTGATTGTTGTTGTTTTTGTTATTATTATTTTGACGAGTATTTGTGTGTAGCGCCAGTTAAATGAATTGCATCGAACTCATAACTTGCCGTTTGGACTCTTTTTATTTTTATTTTGCATTTATTGAAAGACAATCAACGATCGTTCGATGTTTACGGAATTGCACAATTCGATTATATAAGTCACTGGTCAAATGCTTAACGGAAGCACCATCAATCTAACAATGCAACAACAGATCGATTCAGATTCACTTGTATCTTGGAAATAACAATATTTTATTTAAAAGCAAATATGTATGCAAAATGGGGTATAATAATTTTGTGTAGACATCAACGATTCTAAATAGAATATTCTCAGAGTCTAAAAGAGTTAGAGGCTCTGAAATTTGGTAAGTACACAGTAAAAAAAAAATCATTCTAAATTTAAATGTAATATTCTTGATTTTAGTAATTATTTCTTAAGCATGTATTTAGGCTATTATTTTTAAATATTAAAGGAATTAAAAAATCGTACTTCAATTAACTATTTCGTTTTAGAACTTTGAGATTAACGAACTTTTGACACCTTTTGGGATTGATTTAATGCCGGGAAATTATTCAATAAACTATTTTCAACAGTTTGTTTTATAGATATGTTTTGTGATCTTTTTTTGAGGGTATCTCATGGTCGAGCATTGTTTTATTTAAGTTTTTGAAGGGCAATCCGCCATCAATGGCAAAACGATTTTGATTAGATAGATTTCTTTCGTATTAGATTAATTTGTGAGGCTAATCAATTGGCACATTGTACTCAAACGCAAACTCATGCTCATATATCATTTATATATCATATACTATAATGCATGGAATTCCGGGAGCATGCCAATTGAAAAGTTAGCAATCGATCGTTTGATTTCCATCTGTTTCCTTTAACCATAAAAACCATATGCACAACGATAACGAAATCGTATTAATTGAATCGCTAGATTAGGCCCTAAATCAGATAATGATAATGCTAATAAATGACTCGTGCTTGGAAACCATTGAGGCGTTCATATTTCGAATGAAAGTGATATTATTGTCGGCAGATGCACATTTGTATACTTAGTAGTACTTATTTTGTTTTTGTCCATTCTTCTTTTTGTATTTCAGTTTCAGATTTTCTTAAAAGTGTTACATGTTTTCAACTCAAATTTTAAGCGGTATAGATTATTTGTGTTTATTTATTTATAGATTTTTGTAAAATGTTTAACTTCAACGGCCGCAATGTATTAATATCTTAAGAGCTTTAACTTCTTTTCTCTATATTTTTTATAATTCTTGTGTAGATCCTGAGCTTAAAAGCATACCTGTTAAATTACGATTAGAATAACTAATCAATTAAATTATTTTTGAAAATAACCATAGTGACTATTGTATATAATTCACTGTTAAAAAAT
Organism: Drosophila recens; assembly: GCA_037043495.1. Classification (NCBI taxonomy): domain Eukaryota; kingdom Metazoa; phylum Arthropoda; class Insecta; order Diptera; family Drosophilidae; genus Drosophila; species Drosophila recens. The sequence goes on along the minus strand of JBAMBJ010003635.1, from coordinate 91,453 downwards.
TTGTGCTTATATAATGATTACGATTTCAAAAAATCAGAAATAATCTAAAATTATTACAATTATTCAAAAATTATCAGAAAAAATCAATAATAATCAAAAATAATCTTTCTGATTATTTCGGATTATTTTTTATTTTTTCTGATTATTTTGGCTACTTTGATTGTAAAAACTTAAAATAATTTGATTTTTACTAAATAGTCATAAATAATCAGAAATAATCAAAAACAATCAGAAAAAAATAAAAAATAATCCGAATACTCAAAAAGATTATTTTTTTATTTATTTTTATTTTTTTGATTATTTTTGAATAGTTGTAATAATTTTAGATTATTTTTGATTTTTTGTAATCGTAATCATTAAACAACTGGGCAAAATCGAAAATAATTGTAATTTAATCATTAGTTCGACTTTTAAACAAAAATAATCTTATTACGATTACTATGATTATGATTACTTATCATTATTTAACAGATTTGCTTGAAAGTAAGGACAGATTTTTCAATGTCTAATAAAGGTGTTTGATTACTTTTGTGGAGATATTTTGACGTAAAATGTGCAGAAATTAATGTTAAGTTTAATTAATTAAATTAGTTAAACACAATTCAATATTAATTAGTAACTTTAAATAGTTAGTTTCTTTGTTAGTAACTTTAATAATATAAAGATGGGCTGAACAGTCAAATTCTACAAGCTAGTTCTACAAAAAAATCTGCTACAAGATCAATTTCTGTTGTTTTTTCTTTGAACAGGATCATAAATTATTTGTGTTCAGCGACTCTACTAGAAGCAGGGCTTTTTCTGTTTTATTCTGTAGCTTTTTATTGCCAGAGTCATAATGTATTATTTATAATTATAGTCAGCTGCGCGGAAATTCCATGACGTTTTAGTTTTCCCATCGCCGCTTTGAGCTTCGTGAACAAATTGAGCAGCTGCCCACCAAAAAATGTTAGTTGAGTTAATAAAACAAAACTAATTATATCATAATGTACTTACTTAAGGCACGAATGCTCAGACATTTAAAGTAAAACTTAGAAATAGAAAAATTTGCAATAGAAAAACACAATTATACGCTTTTGGCAGACGGCAAGAAGACATCTCATAATTTATTTACACTTACAAAATATAATTGTCTAGAAAAAAAAAACTTAGACAAAAGGGGAGGGGCAATTAAAAACTAGTTTTTAAATAATTCGCAAATATCATAGATATATACGTAGTTGTGTACTTAAGATACATATTTGTTAAGAAGCTCGGTCAACAATTTGGGCTATTCGAGATGGGGGCGTTCAATGGACTTCCTCCTCGCCAAAGTGCCTGACAATCTGCCTGAGGCTCTCGTAGGTGCCGGTGAAGAAGCCCAACAGTGCCAGCACCAAAATGATGAGATTCTTCGCACAAATCCAGATGCCGGGTCCCTTGTTGGCCTCACTGCGGGCAATCAGCTCGATCACGGGCGGAAAGACCAATGCCAATGTTGTGGAACAGAGTGCTCCGATCAGAGAGATGAATAGCCCCAAGGCGGGCACAAGTTCCGCGATTGCCACTAAATTTATTTGTGTCGGAATTAAGCAAATCCAATCATAGCACATTGGGAAGACTCACGTTTTTGTGGCATAAGCCCAAAAAATATTTTCTTTAATTTTTAAAACTTTAATTATCAACTGTCCTTCCTGCGCAAAAATACTTTTTAAAAATTTTTCCCGGTCATTTCTGCATATTGGCAGCCCTCGAAAATTTGTTGTTCGTGCATCTACAGTGTGCCACTAATGTCTTCAAACAGCATAAATTTGTCAAATTTGCGTATAACAAAGATGTTTTGATGCGGGTTTCTTATATTAATCTTTAATTCACTTAAATTCCGTTCGTATGATACAAAAATTTCTTTGACCCATTAAGTATCCATCGAAAATTTTGAATTTTAAAAAAAGTCAATTTTTCAACTTTGTTCCTCGATTTTTACAAAAAAAATTCTCATAACAATTATAAGAGTGACTGCAAAAAAAATCTCTTTGCTAGTATTTTTTTTTAATTTTTTTAAAGTTTTAAAAATTACTATTTTAACCCCTTTTTCCTCATTTTTATACAAAAAGTGGCATTTTGGCAGTTTTCATACAATTATTAAAAATACTAGTAAAAAGATTTTTGAAAATTTTGCAGTCACTCTTAGAATTGTTTGAAGAATTTTTCTGCATCAAAATATTTTTTGTAAAAAATCGAGGAACAAAGTTGAAAAATATACCTTTTTTTAAATTCAAAATTTTCGATGGGTACTTAATGGGTTAAAGAAATTTTTGTATCATAAGAACGGAATTTAAGTGAATAAAAGATTTATATAAGAAACCCGCATCTAAAAATCTTTCTTATACGAAAATTTGACAAATTTGCTGCATGAAGACATTAGTGGCACACTGTATCTTTTTGCTTGAAAAACAAAATACATATGTAAATTCTACTTTGGTATAAAAAATTAACAAGCAAAATTTCAAGTCTCCAATTTCAAGTTGATCCAATCAAAAAATCAAAAATAAATATATAAAATTTACGAACATTCAAAATTTATGTTTATAGTTTATCTAAGATTCTTTTTTAGTGTCTGATGAGGAAAAAAAGCTGAAAGCTTGCTTTTTGAGTATTTCGAAGCTAAAATTATAATTGATTTAAATTTTAGTTGATATAAAACACAAACAAATTTAAAACGAATGAATTAATTACTGAAATACTTTATCACAAAATTACCTTTACTGAAAAAACTCCAGTAAATAAAAAAATAAATAAATCAGTATTTCCAGCTCTGCATGCGCACATACATTTTTAAGTCTTAAGTTTTATACATATATTTGTATATTTGGAGTTTATGCCGCAAAAAAAACGATAGATCGCCCATAGTGCATAGATGAAATCCTACTTACGGGTTACCAATACCAGAGCTGTGCGAAAGAGCAGCTCAGCGCAGAGGGAGTATCCCTGGATGCCCAGCATTTGCTTGGTGCTTGGCCACGTGACTTGAACGGCGACAAAGAACTGCAAAGGATAGCCCAGAAGGACGCCCATGGAGACCATCAGTTTGACGGATTGTGCCAGGCTATAGAATATGGTATAAATCAACGATCATCCTTCTCCAACAAAAATTGTTATGTTCATAAACTTGTTGTCTCACATGGTATCGCCAAGATTTAAAGTTAAACTGCCGCCAACATGTTCGCCCCATTTCATATAGCCAACAGAGCCGGCAAACATGAACATGACGGAGACGAGGAACATGCCCACATTGAGCACACCCAACGGACTCTCAAACTGGCGTGGCTTACGCATGGCATTCTTCAATGGCATCACCAGAGCAATGCCCTCAAAGGCAAAAATGGCGGTGCCAAAAAACAGAGCCAGCTTCGAGCCATCCGTCCAGTAGGCACGTTCCGATATCTCCGGCAGGCCATCCTTTAAGGCATAATACAATGTGATGGCCAAGCCGACAATCATGCAAACATTGGCAATCAATGACACGGGCGTTAACCATTTCAGATTTGTAATCAGCGAACTCAGGAGCACGGGTATAAAGGCCAGCAGCATTACCAGATGGACATTCATATCAATGCCATAGGCTTGTAGAATCTTCCAAGCATAAGAGTAGTATCAGTCTAGAATTCTCCAATCCAATCTCCGACTCACCTGCTTAACATTCGTGCTAATGAACACAAAATAGATGCAACAGAAACCCAATTGTGTCACACAGATAAACACATCCACCAATCGTCCCATGGTGCGGGACCAGCGTCTTAGTTTAATCGGACCATGCTCAAAGCACTGTTCCACAGTGACCGCATAATCCGCACAGACTTCGTCGCCCCGCAGATCGCGCATCTTCTTGGAGCAGGTGATCAGCACATGCTGGCAATGTATGCAAATGACGGCGATGAAAACTGTCAGCAATGGCGCCACTATCAATCCACCATTCTTGAACGCATCCCCCATCGCAAAGAGTCCGGGTCCAACGTTGCCCTTGAACAGATGCACAATGGTCTCCAGGTAGCTGCATTTTGGTTAAATCATCATATCACATCATAACAAGCCACAAAATTTTAATCGTTTTCATCTGTTAGAATTTGTTGTATATTATTGGTTGATTTTGGGAATTCAAGGAGTATTTGTTGGATTGCTGGATTGGAGAAAGCTGGGGGTTTGGTTGTCCGTAAGTATGCCAGGGAAATTGTGCGGATAACTCGTTTAGTTGTAAGTGTGGGTTAGTTTTTTTTTTTTTTTTTTTTTATGGTTATTTTGAGGATTATATCTCTGTTATCCGATCTGTTAATTAATATCGGTTTTAGATCATATCGTATACAAATCGATATAAGATAGATAATTTTCCAGATTAAAGACAGTTTATAGATAATTTTCCAAATTGAAGACAGTTCCAAAACTTATTGTTGGATTGGTCAATAATGATATAGTTGAGTTCGTTTTTTTTTTTGTATTTTTTATAGGCTTAATTGGAATTATTATAATTTAACTTTGGTGCACTCAAGTTAGACCCAAATTCAGTTAGTTGATTACAAAGAAATTCCAGTTGAGTTAAAGAGGATATTCCATATCATAGGGCTAGTCAGCTCCGGAATTGGAAAGGAATTCTTGGTTAGTTGAAATAAGTCAATATATTTAAGAATCCAGAGATCTTTAAATCCATTAATTGATGGGGTTGAGTTTTTAGAGCATTTCGAAAATTTTTGGGGTTAAACAATTTCAGGGTTAGTCACAAATTACAAATAATTAATCAACAATAATTTATAATAAATATTATTAGTTGATTAACTTAATTAAGACTTAAGGTTAGATAATGACTTGCAGTTAATTTGAAATTCATCAAAATTCCGTTCATTTAAATGTTTTTAACTAATCTGCTGGGTAAGGCTGTTTCAGGATTTTTTGTTATGATTTATTCATTGGTTCGATTAGGACTGTGGTGAGGTTAGGATTAGCCTAAGGTCGTAAGTCCTTTGGTTGAGGTGTACAATTTTTAACATCACTACTGAAATTAATGGGTTAAAAAATTTCAGAACAAGGTTAAATGTATTAGTTGGTTATTGGGCTGAATTTGTACACTATTTCCGAAAATCAAATTGTTGTTTGAAATTTTGAAAATTTATATATTGACAGCTCCACAGTTTTGTTCGAATTTGTTTGTGGTGGTCCTAAAAGTTCGAAATCTTTATAGTTTTACGGTCCAGAAACAAGTTACAGTTGAGTTCAGGATTCGGTAGAGTTGGTTCACCAAGGTAATAAATGTTTGTTTTGGATTAGGAATTGTTAGTTGTTGTAGTTTTTTTTTTTTTGTTGGTTGTATTGGTTAGGTTATAGGTTATTTTCATGCAGATTTTTAGGAATTGGAAAATGGATTTCAGGTTTATTTAAGGATCTGTTAGTTTGGCCTGGTTGTTGTTAGTGCATTCCTTTAGCCATACCTTGTGGGTGGATGGTACGCCACCTCAACATCGGCGGGTTGCTTTGGAGCAACTGCTGTGGCTGCCCTCGCTGCCGTTGCTGTAGCCGTTGCATTTCCTTCCGTTTCCTGCGCTGGCCTCGTCGCCATCTTTGAATTCTTGGTGCTGCTATCTTGATTGAGATTGTTTTGGGCTGCTGTCTGTGAGATATTTGGCGCCTTTTTTGTTGTGTTTCAAGACAGGATAAGTGGTATTTATTTTGGGTAAGTAAAAACACAGTCGCTATGCTGCAGTTAAAAGTTCTTTGTTTTTGACATTGCCAACTGTTCAATTGCCAGAGGCAAATGACCAGTTGATGACTTTCAATTGCCACATTTTTTGTTAAAAAATTCATGTTTCGAAACATTTGTTAATTGACTTTCAATCAACAGATAAAACTTTTGAATAAACTCTTACAATTTAATATTGACCGATTACTTTGCGGAATAATCATTAAAGTTACTGTTAATGCTATAAAGACAAGATTTCTATTTAAAGAATATTTAAGATTTATTTATTTATTATTATTATTTTTGTATCAAATAAGTCTATGTTTCCTGTGATTCCCCACTTTGTTGTGGTCGATCACATGAAACTGATTGATATCGTAAACACAAGCTAAATCACGACACGGGGAATCACTTTTTATTCTGACTTGAAGTAATTTTAATATGCAAATAAAGATGCATATCTAAAGTACAGTGAAGCTTGCCAAATGTTCACAATTTATTATTATGCCAATATTAATGATATAATGATATTTATGATAATTTGTCAATATTTATGATTTGTTTTGTTTCGGGTTTTTTCCCCTTATCAGAAAAACAGTGGGAAACGCAACTAAGTGAATTAATAAAAGCCAATTGGGATTATTTTAACACAATTCACTACGTACTAATTAGTTTAACCGCGTAGATCAAAGCAACAACAACAACAAGAACAGCAACAATTAAATAAATAATCTACTCAAGGTACGAGTACATCCAATAAAAAGCAAAAACCCAAACAGTTTCATTGAAATTTAAAAAACAAGCGAGATTATTCAATTCGCGTTGCATGTAAATGTATCTCACAGATACTATCTATCTGTGCATGTCATTTTAATGATAATGCTATCATAAGCATGACTGCATTTAGTTCAACAACATGTGTAAGAGTACGAGTATGTAAACAAACATTTATTACAGCTTTAAATTGTAAAGACAACTTGATGATTTATAAGGTATGAATACACGTGTCAACGAGATTATAAACCAAGTATCTAGAGTAATAAAAAAAAAAAATTTATAAATTTGTAATAAAAATAGTTTGTAGCTAGAAAAAATTTCATTTGACTCATTTATACATTGAATTTGAGTAATTACATTTTATTTATTTTTTTTTTTAAAGCTTAATGAATGCTTATACCTTGTTAACTTAAATAACATGAAGGGTATACTAAATCTAGAAAATTCTTCGAAAAATTGACATCTCGATTGATGCGAAATTCGCAATTTGATTAATTTTTTTGTTGTCGAATTTTACATTTTGATATGAAATTTACATTACTACTAAAGAATATTTTTTTGTGTAAAAAAATTGTTAAGTAATAAAAAGTTATTAAGGTATCTTACAGGCAGTAGAAAATATAGTATGTAGTAGAGCCCTTTCACTTTGAGAAATGTTACTTATTTATTATAAATTAAATTATCTTTAGGATTTATTAATGAAATTTGTAAGTAACAGAAATATACTTAAGCGGAATTATTAAATTAATTCCAATATATTTAAGCGGAAATCGATTTATTAATGAAATTGGTTAGTAACAGAACCAAAATTAAGTGGCGATTATAAATTAAACAAAATGTAATTAAACGGAAATTGTTTACACACATATATTTCTTTTGTAGTCCCATCAAATACATTAATAAATTACAACAACAAAAAATTATAAGCGAATTATTGGCAACAACTGTCAGCCCCATTGAGATTGCGGTACAACGTGTCGTATAATTGATGAGGATCTGAAGGCGCAAAAAACAAGGGAAGGAGGACGGAAAGGGGGCACCGATAATGTGACGGCATACGACATGTTACGCTCAAGTGCCGATGCAGTGCGATAGGGTATAAGATAGAGAGGCGTGACGAGTGAGTGAGTGAAAGGGTAAGAGGGAAACTGGCTAAGAGGGCGCTTAGTATAACTGGGTCTCTGGGCCTTGTGTAAATCTAGACAGCACTTTTCTGACGCTTATCGACAGCTACTAAAAAAACACTTAAACGTGGCCATTATAAATTGTTGTTGCCATTGTGATTGTTATTGTTTTTGTTATTCTGTTACGTTTATTGGCATCACAACACATCATAACAACAATCAAGTGTCAAGCAGATTGGTCAAAATAATATGTTAAGGAAAAATACCCTATATTGATAAGATGAATGGAATATATTCGTAATTCCTAGTGCGATCACTCACCCGTCTCACACTTGAAATTCTCCCACGCAATTATTGTACTCGTAAACCCAGATATTAAATATTTGTGCGATCTAAGCGAGATTGGGGGAAGGGGAGCAGGGGGCCCTACATACCATAAATGCTGTGATATATAGATGTATGTAAGCATATACTTGAACATACTATGTACATATTCTTGTTATTCATTTGACGTAGCCTTATTCAAGTCAATTCAATGTCTTTGAGTGGAAATTTTCCATGCACGTCAAGGTTTTCAGCACTTGACGCAGTGTTGTGTGTGCTTCTGACCGTTGTCACTCTGCAACTGCGGGGGGCGGGTGGTGAACATGACAGGGGGGACGAAGGGGCAGCAGACAAGTAAAAAAAAGGGGGGGGTGGTTAGTGGGTTCAATGTTCGCAACATTCTGTTATCATTATTAAGAATGATGATGCCGGAAATTTGACAAGATTTATTAAGGAAATTTAACAAGCTAATTAAATAATTAAGGATCTTTAGTATTTTTAATTATATTTTTCGATACCAAAACTAAGAATATGATAGGATGATTTTAAAAATATTTTTGTTATAAAGAAAAACAAAAATAAATACATCAGTTGCCGGAAATTCGACTAGATTTATTGAGGAAATGTACTTTAGACAAGGTAATGTAATAATTAAGAATGGTTTTATTTTGAGTACCAAATATAAGTCTATGATGGGGAGATTTTTGAGCCAAAAATCTTTAGAATTTTTGTTGACTCATTAAGAATATCTAATTTCGACAAGTTGATGAAAAAATCAGGGATCTGAAGTATTCAAAGGAATAATTTTAAAATTATGAAGATGATAAGGTGACTTATGAAGTAAAAATTCAGTATGAGTTAGGATAGGGATCAGTTTTAGTTTTTTGTTTAAATAAGACTTAAACTTGCTTTATAGATCATAATTAAAAGCCTTTAAATATATATTTAAACTTGATAAGACTCTGCTCATTCAATTTCCATTATTTCTAATAAAAATTTTGAATTATCTTTATTTATTTTCATAACCTTTTAAGGTTTACATACTACATGCACAATAAAAAACTCTGCATTTTTACTTTTGATGTCAATTTTTTGGACACAGGTGCACTTTCGAAAGAAATTCCACAGAAATGAGTATGGCACACTTTAGGAACTTGTATCTCTGGTTTGTTCAGGGTATCATCATTTTGTCACTATATTGCATATAATTTATAAACACATGTGGACATTGAAATAGGCGCGAAAAGTAAAAAAATGTATGTTTAAAAAAATTGTTTTTGAAAGTACTAAGCCCAAACACATTTTTAATAAGTTCACTGAAATTTGTTTTCACATGCATTTTAATTGACCTATATAAATTTGTGGTATGGATGTGGAATTTCACTCACAACAGCTAGTAAATATGAAATAAATGAATTAAATAGAATGCCTTTCAAGCTGATAAGTTCAATGTACTCTGTGTATTTTAAGTGTATAGCTTTTAATGTATCTTCTTTGTCATCTACAACGTAATATGCAAATGTTCTCTGCATAAACTGATATTGTATTCGATATACTTCACTTTAGTATGAGTTGGTTTTTGGAGTAAAGTATCTTAAAGATACTTGCAATAAATTTTTACTAATAAGAATACTGTAACTTACTTCCTCTATTAATTTATTTATTTATTGTCAGGCTAAAAGCAGCTGAAACAAGCACTTAATTTATAATTAAACACTAACTAACACTAAAAGAAAATGATTAATGCCCCTAAAAAACGCCGCCTCTGTTGACATGTGCAACAGCTGCGTATTTTTAAATGCTGTTAAATGTTGTTGTTGCTGTTACATTTGCTGTTGTTGTTGTTGTCGACTCTATGTTTGCACTTGAAATTGCGTTTGGAAAATGAAAATGAAGTTGCTTTACGAGATTTGTCTCGTATGGGAAAACAACGTAACTGGTTTCGTTATAAATTTATGTAAATATTTATGCAAGCTATTAAAGGTTTTTATTGTTTCTTAAATGCACAGTAAAAAAATTTGATTGCTAATTATAATTTATATAAATAAAAACATATATTTTTTTAAATTTAAATAAGCCAACAAAATTTAAAAAAAAAGTCAACACATATTTGGGTGTTTTTCTTGATTTTTGTTTTGTATTTCTTTTTTTTTTGGCACACACACAAGTACTTAAGCTTAAAGCACACACACTCTACACACCTCTGCATCCATGTTGTTGTTGTTGCTGCTGCTGCTGTTGCTGTGGTTGTTGCGGCCAGAACTCGGTCAATGCACGGAGGCGTCGGGTGAAGCAAATGAACGCGTAATTTGGTAAATTCTTTTGGCGGCTTTTATTTTTATTTTTATTTTTTTATTTGTGTTGTTAATGATTTATTTTTATAGGCGTCTGCATTAAATTGCAGGCATTGTTCTTGCTGGTGTTTTTGTTGTTGCACTTGCTCTCCTTTTGTTGCTCCTTGTTGTCAATTGGTGTCATTTATTGTTGTTGTGATTGTTGGATACGAATTTCGGTTAATGGCTCAGAACGCAGCGTGTGTTAATCGCTTCACGAAATCATCAAGACTGACGGTGCCTTACTCACAGCCGGCTCTCATTGACGCTGACGTCGCTGCCAGCGCCGCTGCTGGCGTCACCGCTGCTGCCGCTTCTGCTGCTGCTGCTGCCATCTGAATTTGACTTGGCGCTGTCGCTGTCGCTGCCTCTGCCGTAATCGTGACGCCGTAACTTATTGCGGCCACAATTTTTTTTTTTTGGCTCTTGCCTCACTTTATCATCCTCCATCCTCCCCCCACTCCTCTCCACTTTTCTTTTCTCCCTTCTCTCCACTATTTACATGTCTTTTTTTTCGTCTCATCTGTGACAAAAATATTTGTGATGTCTCGCAACATGTTCAAGATCAGTTAATGCGTTGCCCAACGGAATGCGTTCTAATGCCTCCAACCGGTTCTTCTTTTTGGGCAACACCCCCCGCAATCCCCCCTGGTCGCCTCTTCTGCCACGCCTCTTGCTCACGCTGCCGCAACGTAACGTAACGTGCGTCCAATTGAGCGGCTGTCCAACAGGTTGTCACTCAGCTGATGCCAAGTTCGCATCGGCAGGGCATCAGCTGAAGGAGGGGGCATTGTTGATGCCACCAAAGTTAGGGTATCATTTGGGTATACAACAATTTATCACGTACTGCAAGTAAACTAAATTCAATTTAAAATTTTAAAAAATGTGTGACTTAACTTAAGTAACAAATGCACTACAGTGGAGTTTCTCTATAAAAAAATGAACGTAAATAAACACATATCGTAATAGAATAAATGTTTTGTGTATTTCAGCGTCTATATTAAATACAATATTCAAATACCATTAAAAAAAAATTATTAAAAAATTAATTTATCAGACACTGAAATCAAAATAAACGCAATTAAAAATTCTTAATATAGTAAGTCTTCACTTAAAGCAGATATACTATATGAAGTTATTAAAAAAAAATATACTTTTTACACAAAAGATTTGATGCAGGTTTCTTAAAATAGTCTTATCATTTAATATTCATTTGAATGACACAAAAATATCTTTAACCCATGGAAAATTCAGAATTTTTGTAAAAGTGTTTATTTTCTACCTTTTTTTTCTCGATTTTTTACAAAAATATTTTGATGCAATAATATTCTTCATGCAATAATTCTGATGCAATAATTCTAATAGTGACTGCAAAAAAAATGTTCAAAATATTTTTGCTACGCATTTTTAATAATTTTTTGAAAATCCTAAAAATGACTATTTAAAACCCCTTTTTCCTCCTTTTCATACAAAAAGTGTCATTTTAGCAATTTAAAAAAAAAACATAAAAAATACTAGCAAAAGTATTTTTAAAATTTTTTTTATTTTATTTCATTATAATAAATACCAAGGCTGCAAACCGCCAAGAAGCTCTGCTTTAAATTTATTATTTTAACTGTTTCTGTTTTTTTTTTTGTGTTTTTGAACTGATTATATTGACAACTTAAGAAGTTTACAATTTATTAAAAAAAAATGTAGATAAAAATTAAATAATGAAATTTTGTTTTGATATGTTAGTCAACGTGTTTAATATTTATTTCTAATCTAGGGTATCTAGCAGCCGTATGACCGGAAAAAAACGATATTGGCAGCATTTCAATCACTCTGAAAGTATTTATAAGACAAATGCTCGAAACAAACAACAAAATGAAAGAAAAAGTGAGCTTTGTATTCTTTTTATTTTATTTTTTAAGTAAATTTCTCTCTGTTGTGTTTCGAAAGTATTGCCAGAGTATTTGCAATTCGTTACGTCAATATTGGCGCTACTTTGCTGTTATGTGGTACAATAAACGGACATTTTAATGAACCATTTCTATTTTTCTTTTTTAATTTTTTTTTATTTTATTTTTAAAGCAAACGCCGCCTTTGCCTTTTAAAGAATTGCATGCATTCATTCCATGGCGATTTGGCGGCATACACACACACACACACACACACACAGATGCACACATACACACACAATGGCACTTAAGAGTCGCACAGTTTATGGTTTAATTGAAAGTGAACAAACGAATTGTGACTTTGCCTTTGCCCGTCTCCGCCATCAATTCCCTATTCCCCCCTGAAATTGTCCCTGACCTTCGCTTTTCACTCGGACTTTTTTTTTGGGCAAACGTTTACAAGTTATTGGTGAGCGTTTATTTTTTATTTAAACTACAGTATTCACACGCTAATTGTGATGAACAGAAGATAAATTAACTAAAATTTTTGTTTTGAATATAATTTTAAATAAATTGTTTCAGACTTTACAGTTCAGTTCATACTGAAAACTTTCTTCAAATCAATTAAAACTACTTAAAACTAAAATTGTTTGAATTAATTGAGGCAATGTTTCTAAAATAAATTTTTTATTAATTGGGTGTATACTTATAACTGTTGGTTAAAGTACTACGGTGGTAGTAAATAGGAAGCTTAAATTCTTTAAGAAATGTAAATTTAATACTTGGATATTTGGTATTCAACAATTTTTAAAGCTTACATTATGCGAGGAGTCACTGTAATTGGTACTATACATATTGAAGGCATCTTAAGGTAAACAAGCTGCCACATTGAACATTAGCACATAAAGAACACATTCATCTTCTTATCTAATTACCTATACACATATGTGCGTATCAATAGATACAAAATGTATGTGCACACACTTAAAATTATGACTAAAATGTATATACATACGGTCTTGAGGTTCAAATGAATTTAAATCTTTTAAACCTATCCATTAATCTTTTTGTTGCATCTTGTTTTCAAAATTTTTGATGTCAACATTTTTTAAATTTGCAGATAAAGCAACTTAAAATATATATTTGTGTTTAGCATAGGAATAAAATTTCTCAATGGTTTTGCAAATCGCTATAAAGTATTTCCGTTGTTAATCATATCTCAATATCGCAGAATTTATTATAAATTGATTCTTTAATAAATTGTTAAATTATTTATTATAAGAGGCTTAGGAAATTTTGGAAATTTGGGATTTACACTTGTCTAAGATCAGGGTATGTAAAGAAAGAGCGCAAGATATTATATGATATTATCTGATTAACATTTAAAAAATATATTACAAAATATATGGAACAAAAACATAAGTCATAAGATTAAAGCAGAATATAATGCTTTATAATTTTAAAACTCATTATAAATAATGAGCTAAGAGCGAAAGTATATAAATTACATTTATAGGAGTTAAGGCAAGCACTCTCGATTAGTATTCCAGCAGCCTTCATAAAAAATCCATAGTAAGTTATGTTCTTCTTTTTTTATGAAAGCTGAAAGTGAAATTGACGTGTAGAAAAACTAGTAAAAATTCGAAGTAAAGACTTATATTCGGCAAGTAGATACCATAAGCATATGAAATCAAAAGATTTGCGTAATAAACGAATTTCTATATATTTTCTATTGATATTTATCAAGTGTGTGTATTAGAGTGCATCGATTTGTATGGGCCCGAAAAAATGAATAAAATGAATAAAAAATTAGTCAGAATTTAATATAATATTGACCCAAAGGACATTTTTATCGTCTTTGAACTTGTAAGTTTTATTAACATAAAATTCAAAACGTATTTTATTAAAATTGTATTAAAATATTTTGTACATTTTCTATTAATTAAAAATACAAGTTTAAGGACGATAAAAATGTCCTTTGGGCCAATATTATATTAAGTTCTGACTAATTTTTTAGGATATATTTTGACATAATCGAATCGGGAAATCGTTTTTCCATGGACGAAAATTATGTTCCAAGGACATTTGGTCCTTTGTTTCTGTAAAATTTTAAAAGTCCTGGACCTAACAAGAGTATTGACACCAAATTTGTCAGGATCGGTCCATAAACACCCAAGATATAAATGTTCAAAAAAATGAATTTTTTAACTCAAAATGCGCGGACCAGGAATTCATATTAGAACTATGGTTTCTTCGTGAAAACATCTTAGAATTGACCATAGATTACGAAAATGGGTTACCATTTTTTGTGAAAAAAATCGATGCACTCTAGTGTGTATGCCACCTTTGTTATTCGTTTTATACAGGGTGCAAAATACACACAGTGATTAGTTCTACTTGAAAAACTATACGAGTATTTATCAAATATCTGCTTATCAAATGGTCAATAATATATTTCTTTCCTTTCCCCGATCTCTAATTAGTAATTCATTCTTTTCATATGTGTTTTTCCCGATCTTGAAGTGAGGCACGTGCTCCACCTTTCGCTATTTGTTGATAATCATATAAATTATATTTTAATACTTGTACTTGAATTTGTGTCATGTACTTGTAAAGTATATATGTACATATATAATATATATCGCTTGTTGCTGTGTAGATATTTTTGTTGTTCAGCACATGACAACTTGGCCTGTTTTTCTGTTTGGGCCACAAAAAGAAAACATGTAATTAAAAAGTGTTGCTTTTCGCTATTGTCTATAAGTATTGTCAGTTACAATATGTGAGTACCTGAATTATAATTATTAACTGCTGCTCACCCGTACTGTGAGTGTAGTTCTCTCTTCCTTTCTCTGTCTAACCTCTGCCCGTGACTAGAGATGAACTTATTTTATACTTTCTTTCGGTTAAGTTAAGCTTTTAACAAACCTGATAGTAACAATTCGAAAGCTTAAATACTTAAGAACAAAAGAAAGTAATTTAAAATGGTATACAATTTTGCTATTTTGCGTTTAAAATATCTATATATTTGTCGTCGACGAAGATGGCGACTTTGTGACGCCAATTTGCAATAATAAGAGTCAAAAGATACTTTTTAATATAATTTTGTTCTAAGCTTTTTCATGTAACGATATTCCATACTTACATACAGATAAATAAAATAAATAACATTTCTGGAGGAGGGTAATATTTTCGACGTTTCAGATATTTCACGTTAAGTAAAAAGGCTCTTTAACATTTAATAATATTCGCTTACAGTAATATTATTAGTATTATTCCAATTTTAATTTTTAAAGATACATTTGTTGCTATTCCCGACAAACTTAAATTTTGTATATAGTTAAAAAATGTATAAAAACGCGGTAAAAAGTATATCAACTTTATACTTAATTTATCTTTTAAGTACACACTTGTTTATTTTTACTCAAGGACTGTAATAATTTTTACTGTACAAATTACATAATAATGATTATTTTTAAGTTTTTTTGATAGTCTCACGAAATGATCATAAGTCCTGAACTACTTCTTGAAAGCCAATATAATTTTCTAATTCTTATTATCTTGCCGATATATTATGCACGCACCCATCGCTAGCTTTCGTTCTCTATGTAGTGTTTGTTGCGACTTACCGTTTGGGGCCTAAACGTTTTTTAGTGACGCTCGAGTTATTACTGAATAAAACTTGTTGCTGCTTATTGTTTTAAATTTTAAATATACTGTTGTTATTGTCGTTATCATTATTACAATAATTATTATTATTAGAGTTGTTGTTGTCTGGTGACAGCAACTTCTTGCGCGACGTTTTCTACGCTGTGATTTACCTCTTGGCGTAAAGGGGGCAGGCTAGTAGCCAAGTTGGATAACGGGGCAAGGGGCAAAGGGGTACAACGGGTAACGGCGAAAGTCAAAGGCCCCGCACCGAGGGCGGCAATTTCAACGGCAGAATAAATGTGTAGAAAGTGAAAGAAAGTTCTTCTACTGCATCTGCTTCTTTCCCTCCATTTAGATGCTACCAGATGATGTATCCAGTGTGCATGTGTGTGGAACGTCAAATATTTTAATAGAATTCCTGCTGCATATGGACACGTTCAACCAGTATACATACATTGTTGCCAACGTCCTGTGACCAGTCGATGATCATTTGACTCCTTACAGTGGCACCGAATATCATTTCCTAAGCACTACATCTGATTTTCATTGATAAATTCGATAATTTACGATAAACTGACCACAATTTGTAGCTTGTTTTGCTCTCGAAACTCGCACAGCTGTTATCTCTTAAAGATATTTTAATCCAAGAGATTACAAGAATTTACATTTTTTCGAATTGAGTCTCTCCTTTATTTAAACCATGTTTGGGAAGAACTCAAAATAAAAATTGTAGTGATAACACTTTCACCATTTTTCTAAATAAATACAAAAATAAAATATAAATCAAATAGTTCAATCGAAGTTTATGTGTACATGCAGCTTATACTTTCAAGCAAAGTTTATTTTCCACCAAAATATCTGAAAAAATTCGACTATTCAAATCGATTTTATTTCGACTTTTAAACAATGTCTTAGAAAAAATAAAAAACAATTTTGGTGATACCACTTTCTCCATTTTCCTAAATATATACAAAAATTATATGTGAATCGGAATGCAGTAATCTTTCACCACTTCTCTCATTTTCTAATGGGGTCAGATCTTCCAGATTTAAGCTTAAGATTGTTTTTTTTTTTAGTATTTAGAAATTTACTATCCTAAAGCATGTCGAAATCTTAACGTACTACTACTAAGATGCTCATAAAAATGAAAAACGTCAATGAAAAGTAGAATCGAAATTCAGCACTTTTCACCTAGCGATTGAAAATTCCCATCTCAAATAAAAAAACATTAAGGGAACATTAATAAGCCCAGAACTGCTTGATTTCTGTTCTATAGAAAGTAAGAAATATGTGTCGATAGTTTCCTCTATTATTTCCGGCAATATTATTTAATTCTTTGTAGTTAGATCGTTTCGCTCCACTGTGCAACTGACCGAGATTGTTGCCGCGCTTTGCGACGAGTTTCTTGGATGCGTTCGCGTTCCAAAAACTAGAACTTGCCATGCGACAGACAGACAAAATTAAGCGCCAAGCGACAAGCATAAAGTGCAAGCTGGAAAAAACTAACAAATGGCTTATGAGCACATAAACTGCACAGTGGGACATGTCAATTTAGAATGGGCAATCATTTATTAACCATTTACAATCAGTTAAAAGCATTGCGTATTGAATTGCAATTTACAATCATTGCGATTGTAAATTTGATATAAAGACCACAAATACTGTATACCCTGCCACTGCTTAAAAAATCACTAATTTTAAATTGTATTTGTTCACTTAATGATTACATTAGGATAATTGATTTTTTTGACCCTGCAATTTTAGAAGCAAAAAGAACAATGTTGTTATTACATATCAAAAGCGCTAAACGTTTTATTGACAGAGGGTATTAAAAATATATGATCAAACTAATACAAGCAGAAAGTGCTTGATTATGTCTTTATAGAAATATTCTATGTCATTCATTTATTTCCTTAGTTCCTGTCGATAACATCTCATTTAACGCATGATTGAAGCGATCACATGTGTAATATACTTAAATATCACAAATATTTGTACTTTTCGCTAAGTGAATGTGCTGCTTTCGTGTTGCAAATTTAGGGAGTCGCCCATTGAAAATTAGCACGCATACCCGTACGAATATAAAAGTATGCACTTACTTAAATCTAAAAATCTTAGGCTTTTTTACAGTGCACAAAGGCTTAAGCTTGTATTCAAAATAAATTCTTACAAAAAAAAATGTTAATCATCTATTATATATAATGTTTAATTACAGAAACTCTACACTCTTAAGAGATTTTGCTGACAATTGCTTTATAAACTATCAAACGAATTTTGAGGACTAAAATTTTTTTTTTTATAACATATTTCTCTCATTATAATTTATTTCCAAATTACAGTCGAACTTCCCTAACTCGAACTTCCCTAACTCGAAGTCTCTCTAACTCGAACAAAATCGAGTGGCAATACTAGGCAAATTTCATACAATTCTACTTCCCTAACTCGAAGTCTCCCTAACTCGAACTTTTTTCGTGGATAATGGTGATTCGAGTTAGGGAAGTTCGACTGTAATTCTATTAAGCTAAGTAGATTTTTCATTTAACCCGTAAGCATTAAAAGCAAAATGAACTGAGTGAAGTTTTCGTTTCATTAAAAAAAAAAGTTTAAATTTAAAAAAATAAAAACCAGATATTAGTATTTCTAATGCTTGAGGCTTTAGATCAGCGGTGGGCACGAAATCTGAATTCTAGAGCACTACAACAACATCAACAACAACAACCCTATTAGAGTCTACTTAAGTTGGGAGCAGCCGCTGCTCCTGGAGCCACTGCGTGCCCACCGCTGCTTTAGATACATATAGACACATGCATTTGCGTCCAAAATACTTTTCTGTAATGTATATTGATTGAACTAAAAAAAATCCCGTATTCCGGGCTAAAATGAATTCCAAACTCTGTCAAATCCGATTCAACTTGAATTTATATTTTTTTTAAATATATTACTTGCTTAATTTTAGTGTGTTGCACCACTGTGCAGTGTCAACTTTATCTGCTGTCATCTGTGATTAGATCGACAATTTGCAATGCTTCGATGACTATCGCAGGGCACAAACTAAACGGCAACGACAACAGAACGTTCGACAGAGAGGAAGGAAAGAGGGAGGAAGGAAAATAGTCAGTCGTATTAGGCACTTGGGGCTAACACATCTTCACTGAAACGTTACGGCCAAAAGTCAAGCAGCCGAAACTCGCATATGACTCGGGTAGGAGGGAGTTAGGGAGTCAGGGGGACCAATATTGAGTTTCTCTCTTCTTCGGGGTCTCGTTGTCGGGTCGTCGTTTCATTTGTTAACGAGACTCGGAGGCAAACGGTTGCGTACGCGTTAAATTCCAAGAATCCGCGACCACAAAATCCAGTTGAAGCTACTTCTCTAACTAACAACAACAAAAAAGAAAAAAGCAAAAATCAAAAAAAAAAAAATTAAATAAAATACAAAAAAAAATGCCTGCCTTCCACATAGTTGTAAAGCTGCTAATGCTGCGCCTGCTGTTGGCCAATTTATCGGGTCTGTCATGTGTGGCCTATGATTTTGGCTATCATCCGAGTGCCGAGGAGTTTGACAGTTTATTGCGTGAAACTCGCAGCTGGACACGCGATCGTTTAACGCAAGACCAACAGCAACATCGGGAGAGTTATAAGCCACGTTATCGTTATCCCCAAGAGTTGCATAAAACTTCAACTGAATTGAATTTTCAGCTATTTAGCGATGATCATGATCATGATCATGATTATAATGATGATCAAGTGCCGCAGGAGCAACAAACATTTGTGTATGAATCGGTGCCAGCTTTGGAGCAGGTTCAAAGTCAACTCATTGAGATTACAGATCATCCAACAAAAACACCACACAGTGAAAATAATGTTAGTTTTCCGATTTTTTTTACAAATCCTGCCACGGGCATTGTTTATGCGATTAGCGAGGTGGGACGCAATACCAAATCCCAGACGTGGCTGGGCAATGACAGCGATGCCATTGCTATTTATGTGACTAAGGAACAATATGATGCGGATTTGAAATCATTGCGTGAGAAATATGAGCAACAATGTCCAGAGAAACAGTCTCAAATCCAAACCCAAACCCAAGTCCAGTCCCAATCGGTGTTATCCTCCTCCCCACATCAAACACATCCCACTAAATTAACCACCGCCCGTCCTCAAATCATACGCCTGCAAAAGCCCAAAAAGACACCGGCTAGTAACAATAAATTACCCACACATAAACCACCGCCAGTCATGGTAACCAGCTCCAGTTCGGGTTCCTTCATCAGTGATCAGCTGAAGCTGCCCACGAGCACGCAAAAACCAAAAACCAATAAGACGCCCAAGCCGAAACGCGGCAAGCGCAAGAAGAAAAAGCGGAAGCCGGGACACAAATTGGGCACCACCAGCACCAGCACCACCACAGTGGGACCACAATTTGTGCTGGGCAAGCGCACAACAAATAAACCCTCAAATTCCAATGCCAACTCCAATCCAATGCCAGCCACGCAGCTGGAGAAGCCGCATTTGAGACCAGAGCCAACGGCGACAGTTGCTGGCACGATATTCAATGAACAACCCTTTGTCGTGTCCAGCGGTTACATTGAGCTGCCCCACCACCACCGCCAGCAGCAACAACAACCACAACAACTCAGAAGACGACGCTCAGTGGATGTTGGATCAACTCCAGTTGGAGCGAGACCCATTAGCAGTGGTAAGCCGCGACCAGGTGGCAACTCTAGACGGCGACCCAGCAGCAATGGAGGACGAGGTGGCAAGGTTAACAGACCGCCTGGCACGCCCACAAAGCCAACAGTTAATCAAAAGAAAGGCGGTTCGGGCTATCGAGTGCCGCCTGCGGTGCATTTGCTGCATTCGAAGCACAATGGGAGTGAGGAAAGATTGAGAAATAGCGAGGAAATATCGAGCAACAGTGAGGAAAGATCAAGAAATAGCGAAGAAAGACCGAGGAATAGCGCCAAACACAATGGGAGTGAGGAAGGATTGAGGAATAACAAGGAAAAATCGAGGAATAGCGAGGAAAGACCGAGAAATAGCGAGGAAAGATCGAGGAATAGTGAGGAAAGATCGAGGAATAGCGCCAAACACATTGGGAGTGAGGGAAGATCGGGGAATAGCGCCAGAAGACGCAGTGCCGAAATGGATTTTGATTTATTTGATTTGATCACAGGTGGCGATTATGATGATGATGATTCCTACTATGATCCAGAGGAGCAGCAAACAATAAAATTAAAGACAAAGAGGAAAAAAAGACCAGCAGGGGAAAAGGATAAAGACAAGGAGAAGGATCAGGAGGAGCAGAACAGCAGCTCGGCGGAGGAAGGTGCGGATTTTGGGGCCATGGAGGAGGAGACACCCAGTAATAATAGCAGCAGCAGCAACACCACAACAGCAATAGCCACACTTTCGAGCAGTGTGGAGACCTCAGTCGAGGAGGATAAGGAACAGGATCAAAAGCAGGAACAGGAACAGGATTCGGATCAATCACAGTCGGCGGAGAAACAAAGCACGAACAAAAAACGCATTAAACGGCGTCCAACTGGCGCCGATAAAAACTCAAATGAGTACGACTATGATGAGGATGATAGTGAGGAACAGCAGGAAGATGGAAAGGAACAGGAGGAGGAGTATGATGATGACGATGAGGACTCCGATTCAACCATCAGCAGTTTCTTTCGCATGATTTTCTATCCCGTGCAATTGGCCATGTCGCGACTCTTTGATGGATTTGCCCCTCAGTCCGAGGAGCAGAGTGTGCAGAAACCAAAATATCCAAGCTATACGCTCTATCATAGTGCACACAGCCACAATGGCGACGAGGAGGAGGAGGAGGAGGAGGAACAGGAGGCGGATGATGATCGTGTGAATGAAAGCAATTCGTTGGGCAGCTGGTTTAGCTACTGGTTTGGCAACGGGCGACGCACCAAAAAGATTGGCAGCACCACAGCAATGCCACCTCCTCCGCCTGCTCCGCCCGCACCACTGGCAACTCCAGCTCCGGAGCCAGCTGGTTGGCTGGAGTCGTGGTTTGGCTTTGGCAAGACCACAACTCAGGCGTCCAGTGAGGAGGATGACTATGACAGTGAGTAATCAAGTTCAGAGATCAAGTTGAATGGGAGTTAAACAACGAAATAAATGGATAAACAGAAGGTGTTTGAATCAACTTGATTGTGCAGGCTGATTGTTGAACCCTTCTCAGTTACAGGGTATTTTTTAGTTCACCCGTACCCAGTCTGTCTATTTATCAAGTGGCTCTAAGTTGACAGAGACTAAACAAAAATTAAAAACAGAGCTCAAAATTTCTATTAAGACACAACAAACAATTTTTAAAAGGTTCGGTTCGGTGGTGTGAAACATAAAAAAAAATATTTATTAGATTCTGAAACCGGATTATATAGCCCATGAAAGTAAAATTTTTGAGCAAGCCTTGTTTTAATTAAATTTAAAAAAATATAAATTTATATTGCTTTCATTTTCGCTTGAGTTTTTAAATAAATCGATATCGCTTGAATTTCATCTCAATTTCATTTCGCTGTGCCACAGGTCAATTCGCAGAATAATTTTACGCGAAATAAACTAGAGCTAAATCCGCTGGCGTCCGATGCTGCCAAGTCAGGGGCAGCGATGCCACATTTTCTAGTCAGAATCCGAAGTACGGTATTTAAAATATATATGTATATGGAACAACTTCAGTTTCTTTAAATTAAGCATTCAAAAAATGGGTCTTTTGAGGTAAATCAAGTTTTACCGCAAAAATCCATTAACTTATTGTGCAATTTGTGAAAATGTTTTTCACGAAGAGTTGCCAGACTAATGGCAGACAATTGCTAGAGTTGTCGAGTAATATTTACTTTCTCGCGCCAATTACTTTTGAATTTTTTTCAGCTGAATAAAATCAATTATTATATAAATAAATTAAATAAGAAAAAAAATAAAAACTTATGTTTCTTCAATGATAAACTTAAAAAAGTTGCTAAACAAAGCCTTAGGTAATTTAATCTGAGATGGTGTCAACCCTTAGCAGCCCAGTTCGAAAAGGTTGGTGAGATTGCTTAAAAGCATTAAATCATTCGAAGTTCTGTGGCACCTCGGAAATTTCCGTGCGGAATTGCTTTTTGCGGAATTCTATTTCGCTTGCGATTTCTGTGGCATCCCTGATAATATTCAAAATATAAGTTATTAAATTTATTTTGTTGATTTTTTATTAAAAAAATACAAGATGGTATTTAGTTTCTTACATAAAAATTTTTTTTCAAAAAAAAAATTTTCCACAATTGAAAAAAATTATTTTTTCATGATCAATTTTTTGTAGCCGCGTAAAAATTAGAATTTTTTCCTTAACAAAAAAAGGGAAAAGAAATATAAATAATACATTTTTTTCTCCGTCTTTACACAATTTTTCCATTTGATTAAGTTAATTTAATTTTACATTATTGGGAAGTGAACACGCAATAAATGTACATAATCGTAGTTAAATAATGAAAAAAATCTGCTAAAAATGAGAAAGGTTTGTTGTGAATAGAAGCGACGAGAACTCAATCTAAATAGAGTATCTCGCAGTCGATCAATTACTGTCATAACACATTTTATGCACTGGAAAGCCAATGAGCTTGTTAGTATCCCACACACTGCCGGCCTTAAGTATGTGCACATATGTACGCTTGACAACTGAGCGGATAATTGCGGTGCGACCCACTGACCCCCTGTCACAGTCACAGTGCCTAACGGTGGCACCGTCTTCGGGTGACCATCGGGTGGTGATCTCTTCTTCTTCTTCTTCTTCTTCCTCTTCCCTTGGTCTTTAAGGGGGCGCCACGCTTTCTGCACAGTGAGTGCGAGCAGTCTGAGTCTGAGTCTGAGCCTCGTCTTGTGGCATGATAAAGCCTAAGATTAACACGCTTTTCCCTCTCTCTCTCTCTCTCTCTCTCTGTTTCTCTCTCTCTCCCTTTCTTAGAGTGGTTTTCCGGCTGGTTTGATGCCACGCCCAAGCCGAAGGCGCGACGCCGCAAGACAACAACGACAACAACGTCGACAACAACAACAATGCCACAAATGCCCATCTTGACCATTGTGGATCCCCTGCGTAATCCGCAAAACTGGATTGGCATTTTGGCCCATCATATTGTGAATGCCACAGGTGGTGCTGTCACCTCAACCACAACCAAAAATCCACTGTTGCAGGCACTGGTTACACGTGCCACAAGCACCACAACACCACCGCCGGATGTGCCGCGACGGATCAGCTATGATAAGTATCAAATCTGGAGATTAAAGCCGCAGGATGAGACGCAGGTGCGAGCACTGGAGGAGTTCAAAAAGGGCGAGGATGGCAACAAGATGCAGTGGCTCAAGGGACCAAGTCTCAGGTGAGTTTACCCATGAATAATACTTTATAATAACCAGGGACCGTAATCATTATAAGTTTTAAGCGAAAAAAATAAAAATCATTAATAACACTAGTTTACAAAATATTATTTTTTTTTTGCAAAGTGAATGAAAGTATTTTTTTCTTATGGACTTTGGCCGGCTAAACACGAAATTGGCAATTAAAAATTTTTTTATGGAAGCGTTTTCGAAATATTTGAATTTTTTCGAAATTTTCAGGTTACTCCAACACTTTTGAGTATACTTCCAAATCTACTTATCCGAATTTTCCAACCAAGCACTTAAATTAAAGGTAAGTTAGTTTTCTTCAACTTTCTTCCATAGAGTATTAAGATCGGTTCAGCAGTTCAGGTGCTAGCGATTTTATAAAGTTCGAAAACGGGCGTTTTTTGTGTTTTTTTGAGCTTGAAAGCTAACATATCGTCCTGAAAAAAATAGAAATCAATGAGATAAAATTTTTTTTACTCATTTATCGTAAAGCCGATACTGTTTCAAAGAAAATAAGGTATAGTTTATGCAAATCCATCGACAGATGGCGAACTAATGCAGCTTTAACTGGGCCAAAAGTTGTGGAAAATGCTCGCGTTTGCCCTTGCACATATACAAGTGCGTTTGCTCGCTGCATGTGAGTACCGCTACAATCGGTGTTTTACTGGTGCTAGTTGTTTCACGTAAATATGCCTTACTTCGCCATCTGTCGATGGATTTGCATAAACTATACCTTATTTTCTTTGAAACAGTATCGGCTTTACGATAAACGAGTAAACAAAATTTTATCTCATTGATTTCTATTTTTTTCAGGACGATATGTCAGCTTCCAAACTCAAAAAATCACAAAAAACGGCCATTTTCGAACTTTATAAAATCGCTAGCACCTGAACTGCTGAACCGATCTTAATACTCTATGGAAGAAAGTTGAAGAAAACTAACTTACCTTTAATTTAAGTGCTTGGTTGGAAAATTCGGATAAGTAGATTTGGAAGTATACTCAAAAGTGTTGGAGTAACCTCGAAAATTCGAAAAAATTCAAATATTTCGAAAACGCTTCCAAAAAAAATTTTTAAATGCCATTTTCGTGTTTAGCGGGCCAAAGTCCATAAGAAAAAAACACTTTCATTCACTTTGCATTTTGGCTGTAAACTAGTGTAATCATTATTTTTGAGTTTTTTTTATGAAAAATAATGATTACGGTCCAAGTTTTCTAAAATTACTGAAAAATAATGATTATAATGAAGAAACAAGTAAAAATTATAAATTTAAAAATCAAGGCAGAAATGCAGAGATTGAGAAATAATAAAAATTTTGGTGTAAACCATTTTTCTTGTAGGTCCATTAGTTAATTGATTTTTTTTAGTTAAAAAAAAATAATAATCATTATCTACGGCAGGGGTGCTCAGCTTTTGCTCATTCATATTCATTACAAAAACAAATGAGGCCGAAAATCAATGGAATGAGCAAAAGCTGAGCACCCCTGATCTACGGTCTCTGAGATTAACACGAGGTAACAGATAGATTCTTACATAAACCAAACAAAAAATCACATAACAAAAAAAATCTTTTAATTTTTATTTTTAAAGATTATTTAGTTTTTTTTTTTAGTTCTTAAATAAAGCTAGCAGTTCTTTATTCATAAATTTTCGAATCAGGAAATCTTTTTTGAAGCGACTGTAACATTCTCGAACAATGATAAAAAGTGCAAGCTCACCTCTGAAAAATAGCTTAAGAAAACCAACGAAATTTTTAGCATATTAAATAAAAATAAATTTACTAATTTAATTTATATTTATCTATTTATTTTTGTAAGAATAAGAAGTGGGCTTAGTAAAAAATTTAAATCTGACTGTTTCGATATTGTTATTATATTAAACAATTAAAAATGTTAAGGTCAAGTCTCCGACCTACGTTGTGAGCTAAAGTTAAAAAAGATCGTAACTACCATTTTATTTATCCGATATTTGATTATGGATCTATTGTTGCCAGAGTAGTGGTGTGGAGCAGTGATGCCAAATATTTTTCGGGAAAAGAAGACAAAACGGCCAAAGAAAAAAGGGAAAAAAGCTGAAAATCAAAAAAAAAAAACAGAAAAACAGGCAAAACTTTTTTTCCTATTTTTATTTTAATTGAAAAATTTTAAACAATCTTCAATGATTTTTTTCGGCATCATCTTTAGGTATTTGCCAGGCAATTTATTCGTATGGCAACAAGTTTTGGGACGGTTCCCCAATTTAGTTTTTACCAAAGTAACTTGGCTAAAAACCCTCTCTACTTCTTCATTCGACCAAGGCAACAATAGAAAAGTCAGGGGGAAAGTGACCACTTCTGAAAAAGGGTTTTTGCCTGCAGAGTCTCGATATTTGTTTGCTTCGGACCAAAATTTTGACGTTTTTCCAACATTCTCCCATTTAACATAAGAGGTGATTTTTGGTGTACTGGGAAAGTGTTTTCGCCTTCATATCGTTTTCATTTTCAAAAAATTGCAAAATTGGCGGTAAAGAATCCATTTTGGATTCAATTTAATTGAATCTAAAACAAGCCAGATTTTCGAATAGAAGATGTTTGACATTTTTCCCGGCTGAAGCAGTTAAAAAATAGTCAAATCTATCCGAAAAAAGGGCAAACTGGCATCACTGGTGTGGAGCAGAAAAGAACAATTTTCTGCACATCGGTTTTTTATAGTCTAACTTTTATAATACTTATTTATTTTTATTAATTAATTTAAACAAAGAACAAAAGACACAAGACAGGTAATAACGTAAAGTCATTAAATTTTGTTTTACAGAGGCCTCACGGATGTCCTTGTGCCGCCAAAGATGTTGGTCGATTTTCAGGGCACGCTCAATTTCGAGGGCATTGGCCACGAGGTGCTGATCTTTGATGTGGGCAAGGCGATATCATATGAGCGGACCAAGGAGCAGTACCTGTATACGACAACCAGACGACCCAACAAACATCCGGTGACACCTCCCCCGATGACCTGGAACAAGTATTACGAGCACGACGACATCCTCAAGTATCTGGAGACGATGCGAATGCGACACGCGCAGCTTGTGGAGCTCATTCACATCGGCAGATCCTACGAGGGACGTCCCCTCATTGTCGTCAAGATCGAGTCCAAGCAGACGGCGGCGGCGGCGACAGCCGCGGCTGCCTCCAGCTATAAGCGTCTGAAGCACAAGCGTCGTTCTGGCCAGGCCAATGCCGTCTTCATTGAGGCTGGCTCGCAGGGACTCGCCTGGATTGGACCCGCCTCGGCCACGTGGATGATTGGGGAGCTACTTCGACTCATGCGTGCCAACAGTAAGTAAAGGGGCTAGCATTGAGTTAAGGAACTAGACAGGAGACACACCCTACACATAAAAAACATCATTCTCAAATTCAAGTTAAAAGTTCTTGAATTTAGCATGTACTTCAAAAATAAATAAAAGGGTATATTGTATTCGTTGCAATGTATGTAACAGGGACAAGGAAGCATCTCCGACCCTATAAGGTACATATATTCTTTATCAGCATCAACAGCCGAGTCAATATAGCCGTCTGTCTGTCCGTCCGTCCTTTTCGCCTCCGTAAATCGCAAAAAGCCACCGCACGCACAGTTTTTAAAATACTAGGATTATATTAACGTTAAACTACTATTATTATCTATCATCCTACTAAATCGTAACAAGATTGGACAAAAAGAAAGGTGGTTATGGCTTTTTTTTTTTGAAACAATAACAATAACAAAGTTTATTAGACAAGTGTGGAATCCGTACATTCAAATTAGTGACATAACCAACACAATTAATATATTAAAAAGAAGACCTAACCTGTTGCTAAACGCAAAGGATTTACGATGAGCTCAGATAGTTATGAGGGCGCCTGAGGGAGTTGGCCAATTGTTTTGGCGAAACCCAATCTTTTTAATCGCCTCAAAGGCCTGGCTGGGAGAAGTCGTCTGGCGAGTACACTTTGGTGTCTTGTCAGTCGATCACTGTATCTGCTGGTGTGTCTTCCTATTTGCTCTTCCACTGTATGAAGCTTGAGGTCACGGTGAAGAGTGGAGCCACGTACATACCAGGGGCAGTTTGTGATTTGTCGCATTGCTCGGTTCTGCAAGGTTTGAATGCGCTTGTAGTTGGATTTGGCAGCTATTCCCCAAATCTGCACGCCATAGAGCCAGATCGGGGCGACACAGTGTACGTAGACAGCTCGTTTGGCTCTGAGTGTCATGGTGCTTCTTCGATTGATGAGCCACCGCAATTGCTGCATCCTTTGGCCACATCTTCCAGCCGTAGCTTTCAAGTGGGGACCAAAAGTAAGACGCTTGTCGAGGGTGATGCCCAGATATTTTGCCTCCGTTGGTTGGTCAAGAGTTACGCCTTCTAGCTGTATTGGTGGAGTGTGGTCGATTAATGTTTTTAGAGTGAAGCAGGGGTTGGTGGTTATGGCTAATTTGAGCTTTTAAGCAATGAAAGTGCCTAAAAGCAAGCAATAAAAATATTTTAAATTTATTTAAAAAAGGAACAAGTGGCTCAAAATCTAAAGCTCGACTTTAGGCTTTCCCACTTGCTAAATATGTTTTCAGGATATTATTGTTAAATTTAACAATATGCGGATTAAATGGCAATTAAAATGTATTTTGTACTCGATTGAAGAAAATCCGAGATTGGTTTTTGGAATGTGAAACACTACATTTATGTCGAGTTTTCCGAAATTGTTGTAACTACAAAATAAACGCGAACCTTTGACATTTTTAAGTTTTTAAAAATGTAAAAGGGAAAATTTATGGGAAAAGTGGACAATATTAAGAAAGAAGAAAAAAATTTGTTGAATCGATTTAGAAGACAATCAATTATATAATCGAAATGTCGCAAGAATACCGATTAAAATTTGACAAATTTATGGCAGTTTTAAATGTTTGAAATGTAGATAATTTAGTTTAACTATTTAACTAAATTCTTTAAATTAACTACGATTAACAATTTTCTAGATTATTGTCTATTTTTTTCTTGAAAATCAATTTTTTTAACTCGACATATCGTCAAAAAATAATCGAGCTATATCACTTAAAATGAAAAATACGAAAATTCCATTGACAAACGTGAATTGAAATAAATCTAAACTGGCTTAAGTGTCTGAGTTTATTTTTCTGAATTTTCGATTTAATGATATGAATGATAAGACTATGAATTTGGGACTGATCGAAAATGAATAGGAGAATAAATAGAGGAAGAAATGTGTAAGATGAATGATTATTGTCTGTTGAAAAATTCGTTGGCGTGTTCGCGCAACCAAATGATCCACGTGGGCGGTTGTTTCATTTCAATGAGTATGGAGTTGCGTCGGGATCTATTGAATATGGCACGGCCCTGGCAATCTGTATAGCTGCGTGAACTCTTTGGTTTCTGGAGCGTCTTGGACTTTTGGCAGGCTGTTGCTTTGGCAGTTGATTTGGGAGTTGCTTTCGGAGGTTGAGGCTTCACCGACAGCATGGGGCATTTTTGGGGCTTCGGTGGAGTTGGCTTGAGTTTGGGTTTAGAGCTCATTTTGCATTTCATGGCGCAGGATCTTTTGGCGGCAGCTGTGGCGGCTTTGGTGCACTTTTTGCAGCTGGACGCGGAGGTGGTCGCCGAGGATTCGATGCCCTTGCGAATGGCCTGGACACGATTGCGACAGGATCCATCGGTGTGGGTAACCAACGTGATGGCAAACGCCAAAAACAACAAACTGAGAGCGACGCCAACGGCCACATGGACATTGCGATCGGCATTCTTGAGATCAATCAGCAACTGGACAATGTAGTAGCCCAACGTTATCCAAAACGTGATGGTGCAGATGGAAAAGAAACTATAGAAAAAGATGCAGAAATTAATCCAACAGTTAAAAAAACTAAACTATAAAAAATCCGAGTAAAATTACTTAACAGCCTTGCGGTAGAAAATATATTTCTTAAAACTCTTGAAGAGAAAGGAATACTCGTATTAAGTAATTAAATATAAAGTAGCGGACAAAAAAAACCGGAAACCATAAAAAAAACGGTTTTTAAAGTTTTTTTTTAAATAAATTTCATAAATCTCATTTTAATAAAATAAAATTTACTCGAGTTAATTAAACCGATTTTCATGAAAAATTGGCGACTCACTAAAGTTTGTGTATACAATTTTTAAGTTTGTCTGGTGTAAGACCTAACAACTTTATAAGATATATCGGTATTAAATGCGATGCATCGACAGTTCGATTCTTTCTGGTCGATTTCTACATTTCGAACTCGATTCACTGTTTTAATTTAGAATACTAGACGTAACTATAATACGCTCTGCAAGAGTATTGGATCATGATTAGTAATCGTTTGGAAAATACTTACACCAGTATGCCCAGCACCTCCATAAGGAAGGTAACGATCATATTGACATACTCGTTGCTGCAGACATGAATCCCCATGGATCTCTGCGATCCGCCAGCTGGATATTTGCCGCCTCCAACTGCAGGGTGACTTTTGGCACAAGCGGGATTGCAGCCGGTGTCCTTGCCACAATATTTATCGCAGGACGAATTGCCATGACAATATCCACCATTTTCGGTATTGAGAATTCCAGCATTGCCCTGAAATTAGGGTTATTGATATTATATTGAAATATAAATATTTTTGGCGGTGATATTTTTTTAAGAGATATTTTTCAAACGATAATACCAATATCTTGGCAATAAGATAGTATAAATTTGTGAAAACACAACTAATTTGGAAAAAACGACTTATTTAGGCTCGCACCCATATATTAATACTATCGGTATCATCGATATTTTTTGTTAAAAAACCCAACCTGCAATATAACGGGCAACCCAAACGTATCCCGACCAGATAACTCGTCATATGTTGAATACCTTTCCGGCCACGTATTATTCTCATAGTCACCGTAATCCAAGTTGCCGGCGCAGCCCGAACGCAGCATTGGGAGCTCATTCACATGGTAGCCACTTTCGGTCATACTTGATTTGCGCAGGACTGTCAATCCGCCGAATGCTAATCCGCCGGCATATTCACTCTCGTCCGAGGGTGCCCTGAAAGCCGATTGACGGGCAGCATCGATTTTCGCACCCTCACACTGGCACTTGGGACTGTTGTCGGGGGTGCTGGGAGAATTGGACTTCATGGGATGACAGCCTCTGTCTTGGGTATTACTTGGAGCCATTCCAGGTTGCATTGCGGGTCCCCATCCTGGTTCCACTGCGGGTCCTCTTCCAGGACCCATTCCGGGTGGCATTCCAGGTGCCATTCCAGGTGCCATTCCGGGTCCTTTTCCTGGTGACATTCCGGGTCCTTTTCCTGGTGACATTCCAGGTGGCATTCCTGGTGCCATTCCAGGTCCCATTCCTGGTCCCATTGCAGGTTCCCTTCCAGGTGACATTCCGGGTCCCCTTCCAGGCCCCATTCCAGGTGCCATTCCAGGTGCCATTCCAGGTGCCATTCCAGGTGCCATTCCAGGTGCCATTCCAGGTGCCATTCCAGGTGCCCTTCCAGGCCTCATTCCATGCCCCATTCCAGGCCCTATTCCAGGTCCCCTTGCAGGCCCCATTTCAGGTCCCATTCCAGGTTCCATTCCCGGACCTTTTCCACACCCCATGCATCCTCCCTTTCCCTGTCCCATTCCAGGTCCTCTTCCTTGTCCCATTCCCGGACCCATGCCTTGTCCCATTCCAGGCCCCATTCCTTGACTATTGCCAGCGCATTGACATGGTGGCTCCTTACCAGCACCCATACCCATTCCCGGCGGCTTACCAATCAGCATTCCTTTAACGCATTGTCCACAAATTCCGGATTTGCTTTGGGCAATCGCCTGAATCTGCGCCTCGTGTCGCTCCCGTGCCCGATCCTTGCACTTGATGCACGGACACGGCGGCTGCGAAAACTGACGCGACATCATGCCCATACTCAATGGTGGTGCCGCTGGATTTGGACCCATGCAAGCGCACTTGGCCGCCGACATTGCGCTACTTCCGCCTTGGTCCAAGATTTCACTCTTCCGACCCTGGGACAAAATCTACAAAATTTTGACTATAGACTTACTACTGACAGATTCTGAGGGGAGACTGTTCTTGTCGTCTATGTCGTGTTCAGACGCCTACATTGATCCAGGAAATTTTCAAATAAAATTTCATAACTATTTAAAATATAGTTTACTTAGGTACATAAATGTGTCTGTATGTATGAATGAAAAGTTATTTTCACAGAAAATTTCACCATTAAAATTTATCAAAATCAAATCTCAACTGTTTTTAAATTACTAACGGAATCTAATTGAAAATACAAATTTAAGTACATAATTAACACATCAATTAATTTTTTACCGACTGCACAATAAAATAATTGCATAAAAATATTTATTTGCCTTTTTTAAAAAAGTATAAAAAAATATAAATTTGTAGCTTAGAAGATTCAAATTCTATAAAAATGTTTGTTACCTACCAAAAAAAAAAAAAACTAAATATATATTAAAATACGTATAGATTAATTCTCATTACATTTTTACGGAAATTAATGTAACGTATTGCAATTAAAATTAAAATATTTGGTTTTCTAATTCAATAACCTGAATAATTTCTAAGTAAATTTTTGACTTATTTCCAGAAAAAAATGTAAAAGTTAAAATATATTAGATAAAATTTCATTATGAAGGAATTTAAAAATTTTTTCTAACGGTGTAAAATAAAAAAAAAGTCTAACTTAAACAATACTCAGAAACAAAAGTAAATTTATAAAAATGTAAAATTTTTTTCGATTTTAACAATATTTTTTTTATGACTCAGTAATGAATAAATTTTGAAAAGATAAAAAAAAGGCCTATACCCTGTAAAAGTGTGTGCAGCAGAGCCAAATAATTATTAAATTTAAATAATTATAAACTATAAAATATATTTATTTTGATACATTTTAAGATACAAATGAAACGATACATTTGACTTGCAGAAAGCGACGTGGAGCATGAGTTCATACGTAACACGACGTGGTACATAATGCCAGTGCTCAATCCGGATGGCTATGTCTACAGTCATGAGTACGATCGGTTCTGGAAGAAGTCGCGATCCCAGCACGTGGCCAAGGCCTCGGGCGGTCTGCTCGACTCGGCGATGACCTGGCTGCAGCAGAAGCGGGCCAAGGATAAGGTCTGCTACGGCGTCGACTTGGATCGCAACTGGCTGTACCATTGGGGCAAACGGGGCAGCTCCAAGGGACCGTGCAACGAGTTCTTTGCGGGACCCGCGCCCTTTTCCGAGCCCGAAACGAAGGCGGTGTCCGAGTTTTTAATGGACTATAGGACGCAGATAAAGGTGGGCTCCATATCTAATCTAGCTTGTGCTCCAAATACTTATTTAAGAATTACAAAAGTAAAAGTAATTATGGAAAAAAACGAGGCATTCAATTTAAGGAAATCAAAATAAGGCTGAAAAAGCGGAAGAATATATTAAAATATTTATTTAGGAAACACATTCAAGGTACAAATATTAAGATATTTAAAAAAAAAACATATTTAGGACAAAAAAATTTGAAAAAATTTAAAAAGATATAATATGTTTGAATTTTTCAACAATGTTTTACTATACCTATATTTATTTGGGCACTTAAAAAAAAAATTTCAGTACAATGGCATACACTATTTATAAAGTGTGATATTCATTGACTTTTTAAAACTTAAAAAAAAAAAATATAGAGTATTTTTTAGCTTCTCAATAATTTTTGTTTAACATAATCAGAATATTTAATTTAAAAAAAAGTGCAAAGTTTTTTTTAAACATTTTTTTATGTCAGCTTTTTCCAATTATTGCATTTTCAACATGTTTTCCCAATTTTTATTTCTAATAAATGTATTCCAAATTGTAGATAAATAATTTTTATTTACAAATTTGGTTATACTTTATTTGATTGAAATTTCTATATTAAATATGAATTTTTTTTTGACTGCAGCTGTACATATCACTGCAGGCTTATGGTCAGGTGGTGTCCTATCCGGTGAAGGCGAATTCCACCTTCAATGTGGAGCGCATGGATGACTTCCTGGACGTGGCAATGGTGGGCACCGATGGCCTCCGCAAGAAGGGCAGCAAATCCCGCTACAAGGTGGACTCGGCCAACGATTTAATTGAGCAGCGTTCGGGTAGGTCTTCACCAAGATGCAGTGCATCATCGGGTCATTGATGTGTAATTGACTTTTCCACTACATTTCAGGCTGTGCGGATGCCTTTGCCGCTTTTGAGATTGGCATACCCTTTAGCTATACCCTGCAGCTGGCCGATAACGGCGTGCACGGCTATCTACTGCCCAGCAGTGCCATTGAGCCGACGGCCAGGGATGCCTTCGAGATAATTAGTGGCATGCTGGACTATATCTAAGACCCTCTCGTTCATCTGTTAAGTACGGGCTACAACTCAAATCTTAGTTCCTTTTCAATGGCGCAATATATTAATAATACATTACCTTTTTTTTTTATTAACTTAATTTATATTTTGTTAGTCTTAATATATAAAAACAATTGTGTGAATTAAGCAAATCATAAATGTTTATTTATTACAAATATTCAAATTTTTGTACAGACTAAGATTTATTTATTTTTTTTTTATTAAATTATGTTAAATTAGAAAATAAAAAATATTTATTTATTGCATATATTTATTTTCTTTTTATTATACAGAATTGAATATTTGATTTTTATCAACTCAAATTTCAGTTCCTTTTCCAAAGCCCAATTTATTAAATTTATACTGGGTTTTATTCAAATTAATTTAGATTTGCTTAGCTCTTATATTTATAAATATGTGTGAAATTAGCCAATAATAAATATTAGTTTATTACATATATGTTATATTCACATTTCTTCACACCGACTTTATCTACATAAAATAGATAAAAATCTTCGGTTTTATACAAAAAAAAAAAAAAATGATAGCATGGATGCCATGCAAATAAACAAAAGTTGCAACAAATTAAGTAACATTATTCACAAGTTTGCTACAATTTCAATATATCTTATAATTATCGTATATATCGCGTAGAAACTTTGACGAGGAACATTTTTGGATTGGGCGTCCATATTAAACGCTAGTTTATCTAATTAGCATAATATGGACAGGCACTTGTAGCAGTCATAATGTGGTTGTTGTTGTTGTTGTTGCTGTTGTTGTTGTCTCAGCGCAATCCTTGCGAGAGGCGAATCCTTTCAGAGAGCTCCGAAAAATTGTTGTACAACTCGTTGCCGCAAAAATAGAGGCCGATAAGTAGCTTAAATTGTGCCTGGGACAGTGGATATGCCTCGGTGGGCATGATAACAATGGTGTCGACCGGATGCTCCTTCCCAGTGGATCGGCTCAGCTCCAGCTTCGAGACGTGCACCATTTCACGGTAATTGCAAAAGGCAGCCGAACACTTGGCGATGTGTCGGACGAGCGTCTCTCGCGAGCACTGCTGCAGCACGGGACGGCCGATTAGCTCGGCAATTATCGAATGCATATCGAAGACAATGAGATCGGGACGCGGTGCACAATCGTACAGTTCGATAATGCGAAGCGGTGCGCTCTCAATGTCCTTGAACGCAATGTGCAGCCAATTTTCCAACTGATGCAGCGAACGCGGCTTTTCCAATATACTCGACATTTTGCGTTGCGTCAGCAGCAGCACCTTTTTCTCGTGCTGAACACATCGCTCGCACAACTGCAACATTGTGTGATTGTTATTTTTGTTATAATTTGATCAGATATTCTCACATTGCCGGCATTTTGAGACTTACCTTGACCAAATGGCGGCTGTAGTCGCCGTTAGGCGACAGAAATATATGATTTCTGCTCAACTGCAATGCACACACATAATTTATGTAATTCATTTTGTTTACTTATAAACAAGTTGCACAAGTAAAATGCATACTTACGTCGTTCTGTGGAATGTGGTGCATAATATCCGCGGGCTTTTTTTTAATTCGTTTCGAAACCCGCTTCTTTTTTGTGATATTATTTTTTTTGATAGTGTGCGTTTGTGTGTGTGTGTGTGTGTGTGCCCGGACGTTCGTTCAGTTGGACCAATTCGTTCGGAACTAGAGCTACGATATATCGATATATATTGCTCTCACCTTTGTCGTTTTATTGTGCGTGAAACACGGAGGCAAAAGCAGACAACACAACAAATTCAAAGTGGAAATTCGAGTAGTTAAATCTCATAGCTTGCTATTAATACAATATTATTTGTCAAAAGTATCAAGACCTATAATGGGACTCGATTTAGTTCGTTCGTTCACTTTGGTGAATAGTTCAATCGAACTTAGTCCGAACAATACGATAAAACTCTACTTTCGATAAAGAACAGTTACATTTTATTGCAACTAATATTTGTTTGCTTCATTTGTAATATACATAAATATGTCTGCTGAGTTTAATGATATGGATCGCGAATTGCACGATTTCATATTTCATTCCACACCGTCAACAACTTGGGATTCAAATGGCAACACAACGGCCTTGATACCGATATTTGGAGATGCAAGTCTAGTTACACCAATTATACGTAATAGAGTGCATTCTAACCAGTTATCTACTACTAACCGGTCAACTGCAGATTCAATTCCAAACAGCACGGTTGTCATACCTAAATTCGAGGATGAAAATACTCCGTTCCTAATGAAACAGATCGCACCAGAAAGTCCAGTTACACCGATCAACAGAGGGCAGCCCCACTATGGCCCCGATAGCCGATTAGTCAGTCAGCCATTTCGTCGAAAATGAAGAATGGATTGTAAGCAAAAATAATTAAGTAATGTGTCAAATATGCAATAAAATTGTTATTAATTACACCAATTTGTTTAATTTAAAACAAAGTTTAATAAAAATAAAGTTGGTAAACTGGTAGTGTACGGCATGATGAAATTAAATGAAGGTGATGTATTCCCTCTCGGGGCGTATTCGCTCTCGGGGCGACGAAATTCCGAATGGAAAAAAGGCCCAAGCCCGCCCGGTACTTTTGTTATAAAGCCCAAAACCCGCCCAGCCCGCTCGAAAAATAAAAAAAAAACAAATTTATTCAAAAATAAAATCTTTTCCAAATTGGAACTTAGCAAACCTAGTAATTTTTTCGCACAAAACATTTCCAGATGTGGAAAATACCCTTTCACTACTGGCAGATTCAAATGAGCGGGTCGTACCAATATTTGAACTAGCTTATTTAGTCATTCGTGAACTTTATCTTTCAAAAATGCAATAGATTTTGGGCTTTGAAGTTAGGCCTGAGCCCGGACCGGCCCGACCCGAAATGAGATTTTTTGGCCCGAACCCGACAATTTTGTAAAAGGTTCATGGGTCCCGAGGTCCGACTCGGCCCGTGCCCATCTCTAATATGAATTGAAAAGATTGCAAGGAGCTTCGTCTGGAAATTCTCTGAAGTGGTCGATGACATAAAGTGGAAGCTGCATAAACTGCGTTAATTAGGCATAACTAAACATAATAAAAAATTAACTCAAAAATGTAAAAAAAATATAATAAAATTCAAGTTGAAAATATATAATTAAAAATTTAATTTTTTTTTTTTTAATTTTTCTTAATTTTTTTAATTTTTATAGTTAAGGAATTTTTTGTTAAAAAATCGTTAGGGAATCATTGAGGAATTTTTAGCAAAGTTCCTGGATGATTCCCTAGCGAAAATGGCTTAAGAATCGATAGGGAATCATTGAGGGATTTTCAGCAAAATTCCTGGATGATTCCCTAGGGAAAATGGCTTAAGAATCGATAGGGAATCATTGAGGAATTTTCAGCAAAATTCCTGGACGATTCTCTTGCGAAAATGGCTTAAGAATCGATAGGGAATCATTGAGGAATTTTCAGCAAAATTCCTGGACGATTCCCTAGCGAAAATGGTTTAAGAATCGTTAGGGAATCATTGGGGAATTTTTCACAAAAATCATGGGAGATTCCCTAATGAAAATGGCAAAAGAATCGTTAGGGAATCTTCCGCAAAATTCATGGGAGATTCCCTAATGAAAATGGCAAAAGAATCGTTAGGGAATCATCGGGGAATTCTCGGCAGAGCTCCCCAATGATTCCCTAACGGGAAAGGTCAGGGAATCACCATGGAGTGTTCCCTTTTCCTCAATTGTAGGACATCACAATGTTAAATTCCCTAAGGATTTTCATACAAAATCCCTAAGGATTCCTTAAGCATAGGGAAACAATCCCTAATGATTCCTTTTGCATTCCTTTGGGAATGTGACTGTAGGGTATGAAGAGAATTTGCAGCGACGCTTTGTTTATTTGTTGATGCAATTAACATTTTATATGCAAGCTCTCATACCCAGTACAGGTTTAATTTTTAATAGTAAATTTTCAAGTTAAATAAAATAATTTTGAATGCTAAAAAATATCATTGCGTTTGCTTCAACCTTCATGAAATTTTAAAATTTAAGGCGATTTTCTATATAAAAAAATGTGAGTAAGAAATTGAAAGGGTAGAGGGTATTTCATAGTAGTATTTCAGCCCGTCGACTGAAGCGGCCTCAAAAATAAAATCCCTTTGCTCGAAGCGTCCACTCGAACAATATTGCCAGAACGGTAAAATTTCCCAGTGGACGCTTCGCAAAGCATTTTGCCTGTGACATTTCAGTTGTGTGGGCTGGGTTCTCTATAGGTTATTTGCTTAGTGTTTCAGATGAGCATGTTTTCCTGCTTAATAATAATATTCATATTGAACTATCGATATTATATTCAAAATAAATAACATCTCAACAGTTGAGCTGTTGCGCTCAGAACTAGTTCCTAGTGAACGATTCATTTCGCAACAGTTTAAATTGAATTTTTGTTTATTATGCAGCTGTTTTTCTTTTTAGCTTACCTTTAACTAACAAAAAAAGTATTGTAAAGTTTTCAGTTCTTTATTCTTATTTTAATTATAGTATTAATAATTTCACAACGAGCACAATTTTTTCGTTTAAAGTTATCTTTAAAAGAAAAGTATCGAAGCTCGTTGTATCGATATGGTTATTCAATAATATCGATACGACTCGCTCCTTTAAATATTGTTACATGTAGTGCTTAAATCTATCGATTAGCTTAATTTAATTTTAAATATTTATTACGATCTTTACAGTATATATGTTTAAAAATAATTGAGAATCGGAACAGGGAACATGTATGTTAAATAACATATCCAATGCCTGTAATTTGTTAATATTATGTTTATTGCTGCATTTTAGTGCATTTTAATTATATTAAAATTATAGCTCTGCGGCATAGTGGCGTATGTAAAGCAATGTTATTTAATACTTTATTATTCATTTATTAAATTTAACATTATATTTCGATAGTTAACAGAGTATTTACATAATGATTAAATTTTAAGCAGTAACATTACATTTGAGCAATAACATTGATTTAAACGTTCAATTGAGCTGTAACATGCCCAATTCGAGTACAACAAAGTAACTTTTTCACCACACCGATATATTAGTGCTGTAAATGGCCGGCAGTCGTGATGTACTTGTTGTCGATTGGAGTGACCGGGATGAATATACAAGATATATCGAGCGAGACAAATATATTGACTATCGGCTTAAATTCAACACAGCCGTGCCGTGCCGACGAACGAAAGAGCGCACAAAGCGTAATGTAAAAGAATTGAAAAAAATCATCAAGTATAGAGGCCAAAAGCAAACGCAGCAGTTGGGCAAATTATATTTTATTTGATTAATAACTTAAAGCATCTCGCGCTGCCTGCATAAGCAATAAAGTGAATGCAAGCGGCAAATAAATTGCGGTAAGATAAACAGCCAGATCGAACAGCATATAAGCCAAATAAAATTCGAAGAAGCGACGACGACCAACCAACACTTACATACACACACGCACACACACACACATAGGCATAAGCACACACACACTCCAGTGAAAAAGTGCAAGCCGCGAGCGCTTTTGAAGGCGTGAAACACAGAGCAGCTTCCAGAGAAAAGTCAATCAAACGCAAAGAGGGCATGCAAATTTGATTGCTATTCTTATTGCGGCCAGATGCTGATGTTTGCAAACACATTTTCGTGTTTTTAGGACGGCAACATCGAACGGCAAACGGCACTTGCCGACGACGGCTGCGACCGCGATAGAGCCCACATTCACACACACACACACACACGCACACACACACGCATCCATAGACACACAGATCTGCTGCAAATACATTGAGAAACGCACACAACAGCGCCACACTCCACACACACACACACATACCCGCGCGCTCCGTAGTGGGAGCAGGAGCAGGAGCGACAAGGAAGAGGAGGCCATAGATAACTAAGGAAGTGGCCCGGCAGAGGGAAGAGCGCGGCGTCGGGAGCACAAGCTGATTCCTGACACCAGGAACCCTGAACTCTACAACAACAACAACAACAACGTTAACAACAACAATAACAAGAAGAGAAGCGTATTGGCGAAAACTTTGCATTGATGGTAATGCATGCTAGAAAACCGCAGCGTATGAACGATGGGTAAATTACAAAATTTCAATAACAACAAATGTAGTAACTAACAACATATTCCCCCGTCTCCCCCACCTAATGTACACATAAAATACGTACAAGAAAAATTTAAACGCCAACTTTTGTTTACATATACATATGTATATGTAGGCACGTTCCGTCTTTCTGGTTGCTGCACACACTCATACACACACACACACACACACACACATGCATAATACCACTCTACTTGCGTCCCCCGCCCAGAAACCCCAACAGTGGCCAAGACGCTTTCAAATGCATACATACATACGTGTGTGTGTGTTTATTTTAAATGGTAGTTGCATGCAATAACCGAAAAAACCAAAACATTTCAATAATATTTCGTTTATATTGTCATCTTTTTATTATTTGGATTACTGCTTTGTTCCATTGCATTGCTCTCGTTTAGCGCGTTTTGGCTCATTCTCCAAACGTTCGTCGGTTCATTCGTTTCGTGTGTCTACGTTAAGTTTTTCACCACACTCTGTTGGCCTCTCGCTTGCACGCCCTCGCTGGCTCAGCTGTATTTCGCTTTCTGTCATCCCTCACTCATTTACCGCTTGCATTACAAAAAAAAGAAAAACGGTCCAGCCTCAATTTCTTTCATTTATTTTGTTTTATCAAGAACGTAATTCTTTGTAATTCTTATTAGCCGTATTTTCCCGATAACATGAAGACACTGCCTGTGCTTTTTTATTTTGTCTACTAACAGCTGATGTTTCATCAGAATCATGAAATCAAATAATTTGCATATCTTTGTTTTTGTTGTTATTGCCATGGCTTGTGGTTAAATTATCAACTGCTGATAAATCTGATCAGAGATAAGCAGCAAATATCGTTGAGTGTATTGACCCAGTTAAGACGAGTGTGTGACAAGTGCATCAAATGGGATAAAGCTGAAATCATTCGGGCCGCTCTCGTATACAGTAGGTCAAGTAATTGTTTTGACAAACGAATAATTTGATTGTTTTTAACTTGCTCTAAGGAAACCAAACAAACAATTGTCAAAACAATTACTGCACCAAGTGTATAATTTGCACCCAACTCCCTGTCATTGTTTACTTGTTGCCTTGACCCTTTATTGAGTTGTTTTAACTAATGTTATTAATTTGTTTTGATTTGCTTGTTAATCTCATGATTTATCTCTTCCATTTGCAGGTACTTTGAGAAGCATACCAGTCACACATCCTACCAGGTGAGCCATGAACGGATTGTCCGTCCTGTCCATTAGACCCGTGTCTCTCTTCTCCCCCCGCCCCCGCCCCCACGAACTAATCTCTCTTGGTTTTTGTAAATCAGCATTAGACTTGGTGTTTGTTTTTGATTTAGTTAATGCTTGTGTTTAAATTCGATTAGTAACATTTAAAAAAGAAAACCATTTGTAGTGTTCATATTTGTGTGAATATGCTTGTATACTTCCAACTCGACCCAAGTGTGTGTGTGTGTGTGTGACATTCAAATATGTATATAATTGTATCTATATGTATCTGTCTGTCTATCTGTATATACAGCATGTCAAGTAACTGTTTAAAAGTATATATAGTATATGGAATTTGGTGATTTGTCAAATGAGTTACTTGACCCACTGTATGTCTGTTTGTAGTACTGATGCTAGCTCTCATTTATATCCCCCTCTCCAACCCACTCTCTCTCCGCATTCTTTTGGGCACGCGGCATTGCAGCGAATCAAACGAACTGATCTAGCTAACGTACACGTAAATTAGAGAGTATAACACACCTTTGTTTTTGTGGATACTATAAAGCAACAATTACAACAAATTACTTTGGATCCATCTAATCTACCACAAAAACCGACTCAAAACCAAAATTCTAAAACGAATCGAAAATCGTAACGAAATGCACAACAACAATTAACTACAATTTAATAAATAAATACAAAATTAACTAAAAAATAAACGCGCTAACATCGTAATATTGTTAATCAAGCAAAAAACAAAAAATATAAAATAAACATTTTATTAAATTAATAGCAAATCAATTTGATGATAATCAAACATGTTACAAAAAATATAAAAATTAATGACCAAAAAAACGCAAAAGCAATAAACAATTAAAGCACAAAAAATTAACAACAATACAAATTATTGAAAATATCAACAACACTGCGCAAATTCGAAAGTAGCCTTAATATTAAAAAAAAAAAAAAAAAAATGAACATAAAACTCGCCTACAAACGACAACAACAACAACACAAACGTGCCTAAGCCATAAACAACAACAACAGCAGCAGCAACAACAACAATATATTCAACAACAATTATTAGAGGATATCTTCAGGTGTATAATACATCTAAAAGATATATTTATATACATATATTAAAAGTTGTAATCAGACTGCAGTGCATCAGCAACATTGAGGTGTTGCTGCTGCAGCAGCGGACAACAACAACAACAACAACAACAACAACAACGACGACGACGCGACAGTTGAGGACGACGCGGCCACGTGCCAGGACGAGCACGACGCCGACGCCAACGTCGTCATCTATGACGAGCGGCAGCGGCGGCAGCAGCAGCAGCGGCAGCAGCAGCAGAAGCAGCAACAACAATCACAACATCAACAACAACATGGCCGTTGATTTGTCGCTGCTGACCAACAACAACAACAACAGCAGCAGCAGCAGCAGCAACAACAATAATAACAACAACAACACCAGCAACAACAACATAAGCAGCAGCAATAGCCATAACAACAACAACAACAGTCACAGTCACAGCCACAGCAGCAGCAGCGGCGGCAGCAGCAGCAACAAATTTGCAGCAGCAGCAGCAGCGACGTCGGCAGCGATCGGAATGTGTCGCGTTGATGTAAGTAAAATAATCAAGAACAATAACAAAACAATGCAAAAAAGATGGTGAAGAAGAAGAAGAAGAAGCAAGAATCTGAATCAGAATCAAAGTAAACAAAAGTTGAAATGTCAAGTGGAAAGTCGAAATAAAAATGAAGCAATAACAATTAATGCGAAGCAAGTGCAATACAAAATAAATAACAGCAATTTTAATAAAAACAATAAAAAAAAAAAACAGTAAAATATATTATATATAAATCATGTACATAACTTAAATAAAAACAAAACAAATTTTAGATACATGAGAGTAAATAATAATAATAGAAGACTTTTTAAATAATTTAAATAAAAATAAATCTTAAATATATGAAAATTAATAATAAATTAATCTTTGTTGCGCTTGAAAGAAACAAAAACAATAATAATTTTTAAATAATTGCAACAATA
The DNA here is from genome assembly GCA_037043495.1 of Drosophila recens. Taxonomy (NCBI): domain Eukaryota; kingdom Metazoa; phylum Arthropoda; class Insecta; order Diptera; family Drosophilidae; genus Drosophila; species Drosophila recens. The sequence goes on along the minus strand of JBAMBJ010003635.1, from coordinate 47,534 downwards.
TGTCAAAGAGTTAAACACACACACACACACACAGACACACACACACTCGACATATAAACAAAACAACAACAATGTGTGCAACAACGTGTTAATTGACAAAAATGCAAAAATACAAAAAAAAACAAAAAAATTAAAAATCTAGCGTTAAATTCTCACTTCAATTACGTTTTTTGATTGTGTTTCGTGTTTTATGTTCGTTTTGTGTTCGTTTCGTGTCGCCCATAAACCACCTCCTCTAGCCACCCCACCCGCCACGCCCCCTCCTAATATCAAACATTCCAAACACTCGGCTTTATTAGCAATAAATTCACACACACACACACACACAAGCATACATCGCACACACATTTTGGCAAAAAAATTAAATATTGAAAACATCAACAAAAACAAAAACAAACAATAATTGGCTTATTAAACAAACGATTGATCATTGTAATAATTACTTTAATTTGTATGGTAGTTTTTGTTTTTATTATTATTTTTGTTTTTGAATACTAATCAACACCCCTCCTCCGCCCCCCTTTCCAATCACAACCTCTGCCCCCCTCCCCCTGGCCCAAAATCTTACCCAAGTTTTTCTACATATTGGTAAAAAGTTAATGAACAACAGTAACAAAGCATAATCATAAATAAACAAATAATATACCGATAAAATGTAAATTAAATAATAATAACAAATACCAAAAATAACAAAATATATAACCAAACAACAAGAACAATAATCATTTGCAATTGAGTGTAATATTTTGATTAAATTGAATCAAATCTTTATTCGACAGAGCTCAAAGTACGGCAGTTCAAAGCGCGACTATGAACGCGATCGTTCCTCCAACTATCGTGATCGTGACATCTCGCCTGGCGCTGGCGGCGGCGGTGGCGGTGGCAGTGGTGGAGGCGGCGGCGGTGGCGGCGGTGGTGGCAACAGCGGCGGCCCATTAAATAATGGCAACAGCTATCGTTCACAATCACCGGACATAGACTCACCATCGTCGCGTTCGCATGATCTGCGCGATCGCAGCGATCATCGCAGTGGTGGTGGTGGTGGCGGCGGCGGAGGCGGTGGAGGTGGCGGTGGCGGTGGAGGCGGCGGTGGCAGCAACGATCGTTACAGTTTCATGCAAAAGATGCGCGATCGGGATCGTGATGTCTACAAAAAGGATAAATATTCCGGTAACTATCAATCAAGCAAGCAAATAAATCATTGTTATGATCTTAATCTGTCGTTTTTAAATGCTTTTCGTACCAGATAAACGTGATCGGCGTGGCAATGATCGCGACTCGGAGTCGTATCGCACGAATCATGACAGGGATCGTCGTGGCGGCGGCGGCGGTGGCGGCGCCAAGCTCTGCTCATCGCGGGACAACGACAAGCGATCCGGTTCCGATGATCGGGATCGGGAGCGTGAACGCGATTTGCGCGACAAGCGTGACAGAGGCGCCGATCGTGATCGGGATATGTACAAGAAGGACAAATATGCAGGTAAATATCTTAAGCTCTAAACCAGCGGTGGGCACGACATCTGAATTCGGGAGCACTACAACAACATTAACAACAACAGCCCTATTAGAGTCTACCTGAGTTGGGAGCAGCCGCTGCTCCCGGAGCCACTGCGTGCCCACCGCTGTTCTAAACAAATGTCTCAGAAATAAACTCACAAACTCGTATCTTCCTTATAGACAAACGTGAGCGCAGCGATCGCGGGGAGCGTGTGGCGCGCTATGGCGACTGGAGCGAGCATGTAAGCTCGTCTGGTATGTAAATGTCTCGCACATAAATATTTACAGATTTCTAATGCTTATTCCTTTTTCAACGCACAGGCAAAATGTATTACTATAACTGCAAAACTGAAGTCTCCCAGTGGGAGAAACCTAAGGAATGGGTAGACAGAGAAAGGTAAACTTTACTAAACTCAACTTCGATCAAGTCGAAGTCATGTGTGAATTGGAATCTGTTGAGTTTGTTATTACAATCCAAGCATTATCTAGCCAAACTAGGAGTATTCATGTTATGCATTTATTTGACATTGGAAAACTAAAAGATTTCACTTTAATAATCCCCTTATATGTTTCTCTTTTACAAGAGATTTTGAGAAGGACATTTACTAAAATGTAATTTTAGGAATCTTTGCACTATTATCTGAAATCTAGCCTGACCATTAAATTTAATTTTCAATATCATTTCAAACACTTGTCAATATCTAACACAAGTTTTTATATTAATATGCGCTAAACAAGGTTTCAATTTGTATTTAAAATCTTCTTTTCTGAAGAATCATCTCAACTTTGTTGAGATCTTTGAAAACTACAACATTTTATACTTCTTCAGTAAATGCTGAGATTATAATAATCTACACAAGATTGGAAATGAGAGGACTTTATTGAAAACGATTCGATTTTGGTTTTGATGATTTCAAAATATCGTTTTAAAACTAGATCCATAATTTGGATCATTAGAGGACACTATAATTTAGTCAAATTTAGGAGTATCATTTTTAGCAGCTGTCGAAAGAACATATCAAAACAGTTGGAAGTCAAGTGGTTAATGCCTTAATCGCAGATTCACAGCATTAAAAACGGCATATTTATTAACAAATCTCGTTGTTTATTTTTAGAAACCTGCCGCGTGATCAGCATCGTGAGAAGGATTATCGCGACAAGGATCGGGACAGAGATCGCGATGATCGCTTCTCAAGATCGAGTAAGTTGAATGTCGCATTCCTCATGTAATGAACAATAAATTAAAGCGTTCTCTTTTTATTCACACAGCATACAAACATTCCAATTCATCGCGCGACAATTCACGACTGAGATGGAATTACGATAACGATGGCGGTCCGCCAAGTCATCGAAGACGTTTAGATGGTGAGCCCGGAGAAAAACGGAAAATATGACTTGTGTTTCATTCATATTTATTTGGTGTTTTTTTTTTTTTTAGGTCGACATAACGACAATGCTGATATGGATATCAGTGGCGACTCGACGCCCACCTCGGAGGCAAGCTATTCGCTAAGCGGCACGCCCACCACACATGGCAACAGCGGTGGCGGTGGCGGTGGTGTTGGTGGTGGCATACAGTCCAGCGAACAGGGCGCATTGGGCAATGCACTGCCACGACTGGCCTCGCATCCAAATCCCAGCGCAGTCGTTACGCCCATGGGAGCACATTATGGTGCCGCTTCAGTGGGCGCCACAGGTGGTGTTGGCGGACCCGTTAGTGGCGCCACAATGTTACCCACCAGCGGATTGGCCTCGGTGCCATCCGGCATTGCCAACAGCAGCAACAGCAGCCTTAGAAACTCAGTTGTCGGACACATTGGCTCCACCTCCAGCGTAAGTAAATCCCAAACAATCCCAGTATAATGTGTTGTAATGATTCTATATACGAATGTCGAAACATTTTACTTAGAATACGAAAATTCGAAAAAATAATAGGAATCCAAACTTAGGAATCGAATAATTAGCAACAGGGATTAAAATCGATCGAACATCGGTTTCTGTTACGGTTTCAGTTATGCTCGCATTTAGGTTTTCAGTTATCGGTTGCCCAAAATCTTTGAATAAAGGTTTCGTAACGGTGAACCGGTTATTGTATGGTTCGATTTTGAAATACCGGTATGGTTTCGGATCATTACAAAAAAAAATTATTTGCAAAAATATAATCATATGAATAATATAATACATATAATAATAATTAAAAAGGCATTACTTTCTTAATGTTTCATTCACACATTTATTTCTCATATTCTTTAGTTTGATGTACAGTTGCGGTCAAAAAAATAGTAGTGCGTGCAATGAATTTACAAAAACTTAAAATTTAATAACTTTTCATTTATCCAAATTTTTTATATAATTTTTTTAAGATACGTTAATATATTGTTGATCTATCTGAGAAATCAAAGATAGTGAACAGTTATTATTTTTCGACTTAGAAATTTTTTTCTTGCAATAGCCTGAAAAATGGGCGGTCAAAATAATAGTAGTGATGAACATATTCAAAAATTTTAATGATGAAAACGATCCAAAACCCCCTTTTTTTTATTTAAAAGGTTAGATATGTGAAATGCACTTAATAATTAACAAATTTACTAATTTGTTGTGATGCCTTTATCTTGAATCATCGCGTTACAACGACGGATCATGGCTTTTACATCGTTCTGTTTGTATTGAGCTCCAGGCGCTCCTAGCGATCTTTCAAAGATGAATATTATTTGTTGGTTGATGCTTGGCAATATCCTTCTTCATATCGGACCACAAATTTTCAATGGGATTCAGATCGGGGGACCGTGGTGACCACTCCACTACATTTACTTTTTTCTATGCGAACCATTCTTTCGAAGATTTGCTGATATGCCTTGGGGCTATGTCCTGTTGGAACCTCCAAATTATCGGCATATCATCTGAAAAATACGGTAGCATAGTGTCCTGCAGAATTTTCACTTGTTCGTGCCTTTCCATTATGGTTATGATCCATTATATGGGTTGGACCCAATAATGTGAAAATGCGCCCAGGTTATTATTCTCATACTACAATGTTTGATAGTCCTGCAGGTGAATCTGGGCTGATATTCGGACTTTAACGGATACCTTACATGTTGTCGAGATCCTCGACCAGTAATAAAAATAATTTTGGACACATCCGACCACTAGAGGTTTCTTTATTTCTCTAGGGTCAATTCAGATGATCCTTAGCAAATCGAAATCGCTTTTGGGCAGGTATTTTTTTCAATAACGGAATTTTTCACGGGCTTCTTTCTGCCAGATTATTATTTCGCAAACATCTAAGAATGTTTTACACACTTTGGTCCATACCAAAGTCCTTTTTTTTAAGTGCTGCAGGAGCAAAAGGGTCGCGTTTCAAAAACCTCACTACTTTTGTCACTTGTCTTTTGGACATGGATCGAGGTCTTCCACATTTATCCTATTTTGGCGACTACTTAATAGCGTTTCTGATTATGGTTGGCAATCATCTAATCAAATTTTTCCACTTCCTTAAACGTTATCCTTTTTTAAATAAATTTTTTATAGGAGCACGCTTTTCTGGAGTGCAATGCTTGCCACGTCCCATTGTAACAACTCTAAGCAAAATATTTTTTATACAATTTATAGAAAACTATCAAATAACAATTATAAATATCAAATCAAGTGCCTTTCCTGCTTAATATCCTTTTTTTCCACTATTAATGCATTCACTACTATTATTTTGACCGCCCATTTTTCAGACTATTACAAGAAAAAAATTCCTAAGTCGAAAAATAATAACTGTTCACTATCTTTGATTTCTCAGATGGATTTACAATATAATAACGTATCTTAAAAAAATTAAATAAAAAATTTGGATAAATTAAAAGTCTTTAAATTTTGAGCTTTTGTAAGTTCATTGCAGGCACTACTATTTTTTTGACCGCAGCTGTACATTAGTTTCATTTTAACAATTTTCATATTTCATTTAACAAAATTATTTTATTTGCGCTTATTCAGTGCTATGAAAATTCGATCACAAAAAAAAAATTTTAAAATGAAACAAAAAAAAATTTAAATCAAATACTAAAATTAAAAATGAAAAATAAATAATAAAAATAAAATTCAAAACTAATAACAAAATGTCAGAGACCGCAAACAAGACTTATCAGTCGGAAAAAATCGAAAAACTCAAAATTTTTCATTTTAAATTATTTTTAACTTGTTTTTTTTAGTTCCTATAATAAAAATTGAAAATAAAACATTTAAAAATTTTATTTAAAAGTTACACCGTTACTCTTATTTGCAATGTTTAAAATTATAATTAAAAATAAAACCTTTTTGCAATTTTTAAAATTATACATAATTGAAAATAAAACTTTATTGCAATTTTTAAAATAATAATAAAAAATAAAACTTTTTTGCAATTCTTATTATAAAATTCTATTATTGTTTCATCTTGCTTTTATAATTTTTTTTTTTATGTTTGAAATACCGAAATTAACCCTTATGAATGAAACGGTTACTAAACGGTTATTTCGGTTTACAGAGTTTCGGTTTTAAAGTTTTGCTCAAATGAAAACTTTATTTTTTCGGTTATGGTTTCAGTTAAGGCTTTAAATTTTAATCGTTTTTTAGCGGTTAAAGGTTACGGTTTCGGTTGGGGTTTTAATCACTGATTGTTATTGAAACGATAATTAAACATGATTAACTTGTGATTTATTTAATTGAATAGACGACTGTTCCGACGCTGGCGAACCAGGAGCATCATCTAAACTCGAATGCGCCCGGGCCGCCTGGGAAGCTCAGCGGCGGCAAGGATCAATCGTTGATGATGCGACAGAAGCTACATTTAGGACTAAGTGGCTTGGACCATCATATGCTGGTTGCCGGCGGCAATGGTCCAACGGGTGCCGGCAGCAACAGCGTCGGCGATGCAGTGAATCATGCCTACAATTCGGTCAACAATGTGACTGCCAGCAGCTTAAGCAGTTTAAGGTTGTATCTAGTTTTTAATCTTTATCATCAGATCTTTAATTATGTTTTGTATCCGTATACATTTCTGTAGAGACAACAGCCAACTTAACTCACCACTGTGCATGCCGCATGCACATCACAGTATGTCGCCATCGCTGAGCTATACCAAGAGTCCCATACCAACGATCGTGGGCCACACGAATAATGTGAATGCCAGCAACGCCTATACCTGCAATGCGCCATTTGGCCTCAAGACGGTCGATGGCGTTGCCGCTGCCTCACCGATTGGCAACAGCAATAGCAACAACAACAACAGCGGCAGCAGCAACAGCTGCAGCATACCCGGAATGGGCACTGTCAGCGGCATCAGCGTCATCACCTCCATGGGCAGCAATAGTCTCTGCGGCAGTGGAGCTATTGGTGGCGAGGGGCCGCCAACGCCCACCCAGGAATTAGATTTAAGTGGCTCAGCTTTAGAACAACACCAACAACTACAACTTCAACAGGTGGCCGCTGCAGCAGCCGCCGCGGCAGCAGCAGCACTGGCAGCGGCACAGGCAACGCAACAACAGGCAACGCAACAGTCCCAGCAACAGCGTAAAAGTAAGTGCCACTTTAAAGTGGCAACCTTTGTCTCGTTTATGCGACAGCTAAAGTCGGTTTAACGGAATTCGATTGCACACTTTCACACAACACTTTATATACCCGTTACTTAAAAATTAGGTAAAAGGGGATATTGTATTCGTTGCAATGTATGTAACGGGGAGAAGGAAGCATCTCCGAGTATATATATTCTTGATCCGCATCAACAGCCGAGTCGATATAGCCATGTCCGTCTGTCCTTCCGTCTGTCCGTCCGTCTGTCGGTCCGTTTGTGTGAGTTCCTAGATCGCAGAGACTATAAGGCTAGAGCAAGCAAATTTGGCGCACAGACTTCTATAAACCCTTTGCAGATCAAGTTTGTTTCAAAGCACCACAAGCACAGTTTTCAAGATATTAGAAATTTTTTAGTAACTAACGAAAGCTAATATTATTACCTATCATCCTACTAAATTTTAACAAGATTGGACAAATAGAATGGTGGTAATGGCTGATTAAAGTTTTAAAGCAATGTAAGTGCCTAAAAGCATGCAAAAACAAAATTTTAAATTTATTTAAATAAGAGTTGGGAGCTGAAATTGATTTTACGAAGCTCACATTACTGGGAATTTTTTTTAATTTCACATTATTTGTACATTTTATGACTAAATGCCACTTTAAAAATGGACCAATGTCGAAAATCGGGCTGTCGGTTGTTCGGTGTAATTTTACATCATTATTTTATACTGTGTTGAGCTCTATTAACTTCTTCATTAACATTCTTATTAAAGGGACATCCAAAAACATTTAAAAAAGGTTTTCTTTGCTAAACAAATCCGTTTTAGCTGTCGTAATAACAAACTACTATATATTATATTTCCCAAAAATAATTCAAATCTGTCTTTTTTAGTGGATGGCAGCGGTTCCGCCACACTCAGCACGCTGCAGAGCTGTGTGGGCTCAGTGCAGGCGTCCAATCTCCGGGGTCCCGAAATCTCGCCCAAATTGGCGAAATACTTTCGCGCCGATTTAATTGCACATGTGACCAACTGGCAGGCGGAAGTATTGGAGCGTCAGGTAAGTCACAAAAACTGTAAACTGCATTATTTATTTATTCATTTATTAACTATTTCCTAGTGCTACAAGTAGGGATACTTTAAAATTAGTGCACTAGTCACACTTGAAAATCGTATGCATATTTTTCCAATAATTGTAATTAATAGTTTAACATTATTTTGCTTATTAATTTAACATCAAGTTGAAACCCGTAAATTTCATTCTTATATATGTATTACAATTTTCATCATTAATTCATGATTAAGGAGGCGTTATTTAACTAATGATGGCGCTTTCTAAAGAGTTTATTTGCCAAGAACCCAAGACTATTAGATCAATAGACGCTGCATTAATTTTTGCATTCGAGTAGATTAATATCAACAAGAATAAATAGCAGAATTTTCCAAAAACTTCTGCCAGAATAACAACTAAATATATTCTTGTTTTGGATAATAATACAAAAATTCACTTTGTTCAAGTATCTTTGTCACCAACTGTCAGGGATGGAATAAATTGTAGTTTATTTGTATATGAAAGTGCAACTAAATAAATAAACCTTTTCACAGGCGCAAAAGTGCTGCGAGGACACTCATCTGTTTGGTGACATCACCTGCACTCGGATATGCGCTGAGCTGAAATGTGCCCGCAGTTTGGTGCGGACCACGGAGATCAATGCGACGCTGCAGGAGCAAAAGTGAGTATGCAAAACAATGCATTGATTGATATCCAATAATTATTAACAATATTTTTTCTGATTTTTTGTTGTGCTTTTGTTGAAGAATCATGTATCTGCGACAGCAAATTCGCCGCATTGAGGAGTCGAAGACTCAGAACGCGTTCATGTCGGACGATACTTAGGATCAGGAGCAAGTTAGGCTGCGCGTGCATCGCAAGCTGTCGGTCAGGCTCAAAAAGAGCACGCTCTGGCGCAGCTGATGATGATGATAGTGAATGCCTCTCCCACGATCTGACCCTACCCCCCCCCGACTCAACCACCAAAAAACCAATGCAAATCTGTATCTGATGATCTGATGATGATCATTGTCAATGTCAGTTGTGATCTCGGGCGGGGCAGAGCAGGGCTGGGCTGGGCAAACGACGCGTGCATCCTTCTTCGTCCTGCGGCCGACAAAGCTCTTTTGATGACGGTGTTAGCGGCTTTTGCTTGTGGCAGGCAACAGTCGCAACACAAATACATCAACAGCAGATAACACCACTACAACAACAACAACAACAACAGCAGCAGCGACAAAAACAACAACAACAAAAAAACATCAGTAAGAGTAACAGCAACTTCAACATAATGATGATAAATATGAAGAGAGAGAGAGAGAAGAAAACACAAAAATAAAACATAATTTATAATTAGCAAAGCGTAATTAATAACTTAAATAAGCATGAAGCGAAGCGGCAATGTTGGGCCTATTTTGCCGTTATCTAAGAACAACAACAACAACAACACCAATAACAACAATCATAACAATATTTAGCAAAAACAAATTGAAAACAAAATTGAAATAGCAAACAACTGAGACTACAACAGACAACAACAACAACAAAAAACGAAACAACAATACAGAAGCAATAAGAAAAGAAGCCTCCTCGTATCGAATCGAAGCAACAACAACAACAAATAAATCCAGTTAACAAGATTGATTGCAAAACACCAAACACCAAACAACAACAACAGAAATTTAAACTAAATAAAAAACAAAAGATACAAACGAATGGAAAACAAGTCAACCTAGTATACTCAACTGCAATAAAATGCTAATTTAACTATATACAAATTATATATATAGAGTATATGAAAATGTATATTTACAACAACAGACAAACAAACAACAAAAGGTGTGTGGCAGCCTCGAAAAACCCTCCTTTCTCAAAGGAACTCGCAGAACAAACACTGAAAAAATCTGATATAGATTACAAATGGATCAGAAAGAGACAGACTGAGAGTGAGTGAGTGAGAGAGAGTGAGAAAGAGCTAGCGTTAGATAGATAGAGGGAGAGGTTCACACACACTTAGCCTTCATAGTAGCCGCAGTAAATCCATTAGGGGTATTCACGCTGTGACAGACAAATTTAATGGCTGTCGCCTTTTTGAATACCAAAATAAGTTTTCTTTTGTTTTTGTTTCTGTTTTTTTTTTAAATAATTTTTATTGCCTAAGTGCATTGCATTACAAACGTTTCATCACTTGGTTTATTTTCTTTGTTCTTTCCGGGGCTTAGGGTAAATACTTGTTGTCAAACTGTCAAAATCACCCAAAAAAATAAACAACCAATCAATACACACATTCATTTACACACACACACACACACACACATCCACATTTATGTAGAGCATCTGAAATTCGCCTGGCCGATTAGGCTTCATTTCTAGCTTCCTAGCTCTTATGCGAAAATGTATTTATTTGTTTTTTGAAATTTAATTTTGCCTACTTTTGTTTTTTTTTCTACGCATTATTTTTACAATTTTTTTTAAAGTTAAAATATAAATATGCATATATTAAACAAAATATATACATACATATGTATATATATATATATATATCTGAATTTATATATATATACGTATAAATATAAACATAAAACATAACTTTTCTTATTTAAGCAGTATAACAAATAACTCAGTAAAAAAAGAACAAGCTGAAATGCTAGAAAAGAAATTGAAAAGAAGAGAAAGAATAACACCCAATTTGAGTTCTTAATTTAAAACTTGTCTAAAAAATTAAATCCGAGGAATAACGAAAAAAGTAAACAAATAATATAAATCAAAGCAAAACAAGTTTAAAATTATAAATAAATTTAAATTATAATAATAACTACTGTAGATATACATATAATTAAATACAATGGTATATATAAATAAATATATATATATAAATATATTTAAATACAAAAAGAAGGTAAAAATAAAAACTTTATATTATTTAGCTAAGCGTCGAAACCGAAAAATATAAAAACTTTTATGACTAAAACCGAAAACTAAATTGTTTTCTTGTTGCTGATGGGGGCAAAAACTTAAATGGTCGTTTGTTGTAATATACAGGAAATGGAGGGAGGGATCTTGGACCTCTCGGATTGGGTTCACTCTTGCCGAACAATTTCGATGTCAGCGATAGAGATATTTTAAGAGTGTTTCTTATGTGCTTTCAGTGTCCAAAATAGTTCGTAAAACTGGTACACGAAAGTATGCAATGGCATACGTTGGATTGTATTTAATTGTTATTAGCTTAATATGGGGTAGTGTAACGCGAAAAACAGCTCTTTCCCTTCAAATTTGGTTCTTTTTTAACCCAAAACTAAATAAAACTAATACAAATATTAATCTTCTATTAACTTAAATTCCGTTTGAATGATAAAACAATTTCTTTAATCCATTAAGTACCCATTGAAAACATAGAATTTGTGGAAACGTTTTTTTTTTAACTTTTATCCTCGATTTAAAAAAAAATATTTTTATGCAAAAAGTTCTTTGAACAATTCTAGGGGTGACTGGAAAAAAAAACAAAAATCTCTGCACTAGTATTTTTTATGATTTTTTGAAAATTACTAAAAGTTACTATTTTAACCCCTTTTTCCTACTTTTCATACAAAAAATAGCTTTTTAGCAGTTTTCAGCAAAGAGATTTTTTAGCTTTTTTTTTTTAAGTCACTCTTAGAATTGTAAAGTAAACCATGCAAATGACATTGAATTAATAAACTTTGACAGTGTAATGGATATTAAAAATGTATTAAAAATAAGTTATCACAGAGCTAGATGACAATTGTTTTTGAAAATTATGAAAATTGAAATGAACTTATTTTTGGGTCATATCTTACCCTACACTTAAATGTATTTTATATTATATTTTATATTCAATTTGAAAATGAACTTAATTTAATTCAATTAATTGGAAAACGTATCTTTTAAATTATCAACTAAAGTTGGCTTCTAAGACAACATACACTTTTTTCAGGCATCTTTTTTGAAAAATTGAGCAATTTTTTAACACTTTTCGCCTTAATAACAGCTTTTTTTGCTTGTCAACAAAGAGAGCTTTGGCATAAGTCTAATTTAAATTGCCGCTAAAAGCTGCAAAAGCTTTAAGTTTGCCGGCTCAAGGAAAGAGAGCGAGCGAGAGAGCGAGGGGCGCAAAGCTTTCGCTGCAAAGTAGCGGCATTTAACCCAGCAGACAATGCGCAGCGCAGCGAATTCGCCATGCCAAATGAATGCTGGGGAGAAGAAAACGCGAAATGGATGAACACGCAACACGAGGGCAACAAAAGCCGACGATGACTTTTTACCGTACACTGAGCGCTGCCACCCTTCACGCCGCCTCGCACCGCACCACAGATGTCGCCCCATTGTTGCTGTGTTGCTTTTGGCATCTTTGGGCTGTCAGAGGACAGCGAATGCCAACAAGTAGCAGTTCAGCATCGACAACGCCAGCGTTCGCTTGCGCCTCGTTGATGGCAGCGCAGTGACAGTGACAAAAGTTACAAAAGCAACAACAACAACTAGAAACACATCGAACCATTTGAATCATCAACAAAATTAACGAAAATACAGACGGCGACTTTTCAAATTTCTAACGGTCATTCATAGATTTTGTTCTTGTGTTTTTGTGCTGTGTTTTTTTTTGAATTCGTTGTGCGTTTCCGGAAATAAAAATAAAGGATAATTATTGTTAATAAGCCCGCAAACCATTCAGTGCTTTTGCTCCAATAATTTTACAGAAAGTCATAAAAAATAAACGAAAAGACAAAAGGTAAAAAATAGGTAAGTGCATGCAAGTTCTTGAACTACTTTTGCAGTTCGTCAAATTTAAAAAAAAGTCAGAAGTATCTTCCAGTTAAATGATTTTTTTCTAAAGTTTGCTTTGAATAAAAAAACACATTTTTTTAATAAAGAGTGAAACCTGTCAATTGAAAATTTTAAACAGAAATTATAAAATTTGTACACTAGAGATTTCACGTATTTGTTTCCTTTTTTCTATTTATTTAAACTTTTCTTTCAAATTAAAGAGTTGAAAAAATCTTGAAATCGGAGTAATCTGTACGTAAACTTTGCAGCGGAAATGGTTTTGAATCTGAAGTGGTAACAATTGATTTATAGTAAATTTAAATTTCCAAAATCTTGTGAATATTTTTTAAATTTTCTATTTTTAATTAATTTAATTATTTATTATTATAATTTTTATTTTTTAATAACACACTTAAAAATGAAAAGGCGTTTTGTTAAAAATTAATATTTATTAAAGAATTTTTTAATTAAAAAATTTATTGAAATCTCCTAATTCCAGTTCATATATTCTTAATTTTATATTCTTAAATTATATTCTAAAATTTTATAAATTATAATTTTTTTTACTTTAACTTAAACTTTGACAGTTAAAGAAACTATTTTCAGTGAATTTCAAATAAATCTTAAGCCAAATCGCCAAGTTGTACAACTCGGAACATTATTTGAAGTGAATTATCTGTTTTTGACTCAATGCTTTGACCAAACCTTTTTTTTTCTTTATTTTTATCTGTTTGCCTTGGGTCATATTTTGCAGTTCCTTTGCCGTGTTACAAGTTGCATTTGCAATTTGCGAGCCGTCAGCAGCAGACACAACAAACAATAACAAACAAATAACTCTTCGCTATTATTTTCTCCATTTTTAACTTTGAATGCCAACACAAATAAACATTCATACATAAATACATTTGTATATGCATAAAAAAGGAAATAGTATTTATTTTTTTTTATTTATTTTTTTATGATTGTAGAAATGGTTGTCATTCACTTTCAGGCAGAAAGGAAAGCTAAAGAAAAAAAAGAAAACTGAGACGATCATAAAATATTCTCGCAGCGAAATTGATGCTAATGCGGATTTTAGAACTTTATTATATACCAATATATACTACAATACGAAAACATGCAACTTTTATTGAAATTTTATTTTAAATTTTAAATTTTATTTTTTCTTCATTTAATATATTCGCCTTGAAAATTACAGCTGATTTGACAAATGTAAATTTGTCTATTTTCCGAGGGAAGTCAAAAACAGAAAATTATTTGAAATGCAAGAAAAATTTAAATTGCTAATGGATATCAAGACTGAATATGATATTTCGAGCTGATCCTTAAGTTTATTCCTAATTTCATTTCTGTTATAAAAATTTGTAAACTGTATGAAGTATTTAACTGTACTTTATTTTACTTAAAGTCCACAGGAATAAATCGTGTTTCCCTATGCAAAAAATGCAAAAAAAATAAAACAATATAAAACAACAAATTTTTTTTTTTAAAATCTATTTTTTTTTTTAATAAATATAATTAAGCTGCCTACTTTTTAATATTAATACAGAAAACAGGAATAATTTTTATTATACAGGGATAATTTTTATTGCATAAAAATAAAAATAATGGATATTTTTTTACATTTTGTGATTTTTTTTTAACAAATCTAAGAATGTTTGTGTAAAAATTGCAACTTGATGATAACTCTAGTAAGTGCAGTAAGAGTATACAAATGTGACATACTGATGATTTAGTACACTGATAAAAGTATACTTTTCTTAAATTTATTTATTATTTTTGAATAGAAATAAAATAACGTTTTCTACTCTAAAAAAAAAACAAAATAATATGTAAGGAAATTTTGTTTATATATTTAATTATTATCTTTTAACAAAACTAAGAAAGCTACATTAAAAAAAATTGATGATAACTCCAGAAAGAGTATACAAATATGACCATACAGAAAATGTAGTTTGTTTCAGTGGCAGTCACAGTCGCCGCTCAATAGTGTGACGGTATCCCTTACATTGATTTGCTCTTGGCCTGGCCAAGAGTACTTGGGCTAATTACCAATGGGATGCAAGAGAAAAGGATGGGCAGGGGATGGTATGGGACATGAATGGAGTAGGTATTCAAGGACGCGCATTCAATATGAATGTAAAGTGCGTTTCCTTTCGAAATTTATATGATTTGTGTGCTGGCAATTTCTGCAGTTGTTGTCATTGCTCTCAATGCTGTTGTTGTTGTCGTAATGTGCCACGCCCATTTGGCTTTTGCCTCTGCGCTTTTATGCATTTCTGTCGCTGTCAAAATGGCTGGCACTTAAAAGTGGCGCGCGCCAAAAGCATTTGACGTTTGCCAATGTTGACAATTTGCATTGCCCAATGCCAAAAGCCATAAATTTGACGCCATCAAGACCCGGACTGAGCAAATTTTGTACTATACTATATACGGCAAAGAGGGGAAAAGAGATTGCCAAACCAAAGTGGAGTCTAAAGTCGACAAATGCGCTTTAAAGTCTGCCAGTTGGAATTCTCAAAATGTATTCCTTTTATTTTTACTAAGTACTCCCCTAATGCTTTTGACTTCAAGTAAATGCCTGGGATATAAATGCCAAATATTTTCTTTTGGGTATTTATTTAAAAATTTAACATTTCCATGCGTATGAAATACAATTTTTATTTTACAACACAATTGTTGTGCGTGACGACAAAAGTTTTTCATGTGTCATAAAAATTGCCCTTCACAAAGTTTAAATTAGTGGCAATCCTGTAGGGTATTGGCGAGTAGTGCATTTTTCTGTAAAAGTGCTATATTAAATATATGTATGTATTTATGTATTTATTTTGTATCTATACATACTATATACTCATAAAATAGTTCTTTAATTTTAATATTTTTCGTTAAACTTGAAATTATATATGACTTGAAAGTACCAAGCTTATAATGTAACAATGTAATTTCTAAATTTTGAATTTATTCTAATGTTTAATTTTGTCGTTGACTTAAGCATTTTTTTATTTATTAAAAAAAACTTTATTTAAATATGATGACATTTAATCATGTGAAATGGTCTAAAATTGTTGACTTGTCAATTTTAGTCATATAATTTACTCAAAAGTATTCTCTTCGGTTAGAAACTGAATATCATATCAGATCCTTGTTAACAAAGCTTAAAAATACTAAATAATCAAGAAATAATTGTAATTTTAAAATGTTAGCAAAATGAGTTTAAATTTGAATTGTGTCCACCTAAATTGCATATTTTAATTTTTTAAGATATTGATGGGAATGGGATATTTAAATTTTTTACCGCCAAATTTTTTGTTGAATAATATACAATGTAAAATATACAATAAAACGCAGCACAAAACCCGGCTTTGTTCTCTTCTCTGATTGGTGTTTGCGATCGCAAGAGAAGTGAGCAACAACAATTTCAATGTTATTTTGTTGTTGTCTTTTCTTCAAGTTTGCACTTCTTTTCTTTGAATTGGTGTTTTTTTTGTCAGTATGCTGGCTTTGGGCATCCCTGCTCTAAATACATATACTGATATATTTAGAATAGAGTAGAATTTGGAAATATCAAGATAAGTATTATTAAAAAGGCATATTTTTTACTTTTAAATACGAGTATGTACTATGCATACATATGTAAATGTGTTTAATTAAATCATAAGATTTGATTTCTTCGATTTGTTATCTCACTTTGTTTTTCCTGTTGCACAGATTGAAGCGTGGTCAGGACCCTGAAACAATTTCAAGTTATTCGTAACAAGTTATTGCTGCCCTTTTTTTTTTGCGGACTTCTGTGTTTTTGACCTTGTGTTTTCATTTTCTGCGCTTTTCCG
Source organism: Drosophila recens (assembly GCA_037043495.1). Classification (NCBI taxonomy): domain Eukaryota; kingdom Metazoa; phylum Arthropoda; class Insecta; order Diptera; family Drosophilidae; genus Drosophila; species Drosophila recens. The sequence continues at coordinate 30,843 of JBAMBJ010003635.1, read as the reverse complement.
TTCGTTTTTTTTTGTATTTTGTTTGTTTTTCGCATTCAAATTATGTGAATGTATTTCATTTTCATTTGCGACTTGCGCTTGTTTTAGATTTGTTGTGGGTTTTTGTTGTTTTATGACTTGACCATTTGGCAGCATTGCGGTTCCAAGTTGATGTTGGCTAGAAAAGGGAGACCAAGCGGGTTTTGAAAGGGGAAGGGTAAGGGGGTAGGAGGCTTTAAGTCGGCCTGTGACTGCGTGCCTGGCAAACATTTTCGATGGAATTTTCAAATGTTTTTTGGCAACTGCACTCAATTTTTATAGGCCAGAACTCGCATTTTACTTAGTTTGTTACCCTCTATGTATTGTGCTATGATTTGGAGCGTCCCTATGTGGCAGGTGAGGGGGTGAAAGCCGCTCCCTCCCCTTCCCTCCGTGCAGCTGCTCTCTTCTCAGCTACCCCGCTGTGCACCATGGGATGAAAGCCCGATATTTTGATATATAATTTTTCATAATTTTGTTTTTCAGTATATTGAAATTGTGTATTTAATTTTTAATTTATTAATAATATTTAAATAATAATATTTGAAGCTTCATATTTAAATCTTTTTCAAAGCCAATTAATTGAAAGCTGCCATGTGAGCTAAAAGGACGCGGGAAAAATCTTTGCAACCTGTAGCGCGATTTGTGATTGTTTTGTTAACATATTAAAAAGTGAAAATAAGGATTTTAAAATTGAAAATTCCATATTAACTAAACGTCTCTAGCCTTATATTTTAAGTCTATGCCAAAATATCGAGCTTTTGTTCCATATTGCGGTGGTCTATGTGCTTTTGCCTGGGTCTATGGTCACTAGTGGCTAGATTTTATGTCTCCCTCGGTTCTACCTTACGCCCCCTAGTTATTATTGTGGACACACACACACACACACACACATACAGCTGCGGTCAAAAAAATAGTAGTGCCTGCAATGAACTTACAAAAGCTCAAAATTTAAAGACTTTTAATTTATCCAAATTTTTTATTTATTTTTTTTAAGATACGTTATTATATTGTAAATCCATCTGAGAAATCACTGATAGTGAACAGTTATTATTTTTCGACTTAGGAATTTTTTTCTTGTAATAGTCTGAAAAATAGGCGGTCAAAATAATAGTAGTGAATGCATTAAAAGTAGAAAAAAAGGATATTAAACAGGAAAGGCACTTGATTTGATATTTATAATTGTTATTTGATAATTTTCTATAAATTGTATAAAAAATATTTTGCTTAGAGTTGGTACAATGGGGCGTGGCAAGCATTGCACTCCAGAAAAGCATGCTCCTATAAAAAATTTATTTCAAAAAGGATAACGTTTAGGGAAGTGGAAAAATTTGATTAGATGATTGCCAACCATAATCAGAAACACCATTAAGTAGTCGCCAAAATAGGATAAATGTGGAAGACCTCGATCCATGTCCAAAAGACAAGTGACAAAAGTAGTGAGGTTTTTGAAACGCGACCCTTTTGCTCCTGCAGCACTTAAAAAAAGGACTTTGGTATGGACCAAAGTGTGTAAAACATTCTTAGATGTTTGCAAAATAATAATCTGGCAGAAAGAAGCCCGTGAAAAATTCCGTTATTGAAAAAAATACCTGCCCAAAAGCGATTTCGATTTGCTAAGGATCATCTGAGTTGACCCTAGAGAAATAAAGAAACCTCTAGTGGTCGGATGTGTCCAAAATTATTTTTATTACTGGTCGAGGATCTCGACAACATGTAAGGTATCCGTTAAAGTCCGAATATCAGCCCAGATTCACCTGCAGGACTATCAAACATTGTAGTATGAGAATAATAACCTGGGCGCATTTTCACATTATTGGGCCCAACCCATATAATGGATCATAACCATAATGGAAAGGCACGAACAAGTGAAAATTCTGCAGGACACTATGCTACCGTATTTTTCAGATGATATGCCGATAATTTGGAGGTTCCAACAGGACATAGCCCCAAGGCATATCAGCAAATCTTCGAAAGAATGGTTCGCATAGAAAAAAGTTAATGTAGTGGAGTGGTCACCACGGTCCCCCGATCTGAATCCCATTGAAAATTTGTGGTCCGATATGAAGAAGGATATTGCCAAGCACCAACCAACAAATAATATTCATCTTTGGAAGATCGCTAGGAGCGCCTGGAGCTCAATACAAACAGAACGATGTAAAAGCCATGATCCGTCGTTGTAAGGCGGTAATTCAAGATAAAGACTTCACAACAAATTACTAAATTTGTTAATTATTAAGTGCATTTTACATATCTAACCTTTTAAATAAAAAAAGGGGGTTTTGGATCGTTTTCATCATTAAAATTTTTGAATATGTTCATCACTACTATTATTTTGACCGCCCAATTTTCAGGCTATTGCAAGAAAAAAATTCCTAAGTCGAAAAATAATAACTGTTCACTATCTTTGATTTCTCAGATAGATTAACAATATATTAACGTATCTTAAAAAAATTATAAAAAAATTTCGATAAATGAAAAGTCATTAAATTTTAAGTTTTTGTAAATTCATTGCACGCACTACTATTTTTTTGACCGCAACTGTACATACACGGTGTTATAATTTCATTTGAGGTTTAGGCAACGGCCTCTGGTTACATTTACATTTATATTTCCTCTCGGACGCGTTCATTGGGGTCAGAACGGTCCAGGTCTATTCCGTTTTTGTTCTTGTTGTTGTTGCCGTTTCATGACTTTCTGTCTAATGCTTTTTGTTGCTAAATCTTTTTTGCCTGATTCAAATGAGACTCAGTGCTTAGCTATCTTCTTAGCTGCTGCTGCTTCTCCACATCCACATTTCAATTTCATGCCAGCCGCGTGACATTTTTACAAATTGCATTTTCCCGGTTTCCCCAAAAAAAAAAATAAAAAAAGATACAAAAATAAAAAATACAGAAATATGAACAAGCCACTGCGAAAGTCCAAAAAAAAAAATAAACAGCATAAAAACAACTTCAAACATCGTCAGCAATAACGCCGGCTGACTCCAGATTTACTCGACCCACGCACAGTTCCATAACCCAGTCCTACATATCGTATATATGTATAGTATAAACTCCCCCCATGCTATACTCACTCCCCATTTGAGTTGCCTTTTCCATTCCTGAACTATGCGCCGTTTGCCGTGTGTTTTATGAGGGTTTTATTCCAGCTTTTTCGCTAAGTCTAAGGCGACAAGCGACAACAGCACAAAATAGACGAAAGTAAAATCAGAAAAAATGGTCTAAAACGAAGAAAAAAAAAAAGAAATAAAAAGAAATAAAAATGGCAACACGGCTATGAAATCGTAAACAGTTGATTCTGATTTTGCGTTTATTCGCACTTTTTCTCCCGAGCTAGACTTACTTATGAGGATATATGAACATACATGTTTATATGTTTTGTGGGTGTATATGTGCATGTTTCTTATGGGCGGGTGCAAGTGGGTGCAAATATTGTCATTGCAACGAATTGCAAATACTCTTTAAGACTGATAGGCGCTACGAATTTTATTAACACACTTTTTGGGGCAGCTTAAAATATCCTTAAATTTTATAAGAAATATAGCACACTTTTTGTTGCCATTTAAAAATAGTCTTAAATTGCATAAAAAATGAAGCGCACCTTTTGGCGCTGTTCAAAATACATAGTTCGTTTGCTTGTATTTTGAGTAGAGATGGGCATGGGCCGTGCCGTGTCCGTGCCGTGCCGTGCCTATTTAAAAAAAATCCGTGTTGGGCCGTGTTGGGCCCCTTATTAAAAATTGCCGTGGTTTACCGTGCCAAAGTCGGTAGGCACGGCAGGCACGGGAGGCACGGTAGGCACGGGAGGCACGGTAGGCACGGTACAGATTTTGAACTTAAATATGGTACTTTCGATAAGTTGGCGTAGTTTTATCGCTTGTTTGTCAGCTTGAGCTGTAGAATTCATCAGTGTATCGCACAATTTGCGAACACTTACAGCATCGACAGCACGATTATAATGAAAAAAAGGACGCCACGATGACAAAAATGAATAAAGATAATTTACAAAGTGAATTTACAAGCGCCCGTGTTTGGCCGTGCCGTGCCCGTGCCGTGCCGTGCCTATTTAGAAAAATCCCGTGTTGGGCCGTGTTGGGCCTCAGTTTTTACCAGCCGTGCTTGGGCCGTGCCGTGCCGTGCCTCAAAAAGGAGGCCCATGCCCATCTCTATTTTTGAGTGTAGTCCAAAGTATACTTAAAATGTTGCTGGAAAATTTGAGCGAAGACAAAAGTTTTTAAACTTCTTAATACATGTTGGGAGATTTGAAATTTAAATTGTAAGCTCATTGAATTGAATTAAGATTATTTTTATTATTAGAAAAAAGTGCCATAACTAAAAATTGTATTTACATTGTAAATAAGTGTTTGCCAGTCGATTTTGTGACTCCCAAAAAAAAAAAATTTTCCAAATCCAAAAATCAATTGAATAAATAAAATTTCATTTAACGATATTTGCCATCACTTTTGATTGACTTCGCTTTAGTTATTCGGTCTCTTTAAATCTATTCATAAGTGTAGAATTTTCCAGCTTAACATTTATGTATATACAATGTAATAAGAAAATATTATTTAATACCTACTGATACATAAGTAGGTCTATCAATAGCTCGAATATCAAAAGCCACAAGTCATCAAATGTAATCGCTTGCTTTCGCAGAGTCTATGGGTCTCACCTTGCAATTGAAGCATAGAATTTATGTAGTTTCAGTCCGCCATGGTCACAAAAATCGCAATTAGAAAGCTAATTTTGCTTACAGTCATAAGTCGGGATTTCCTTACCTTATTGTCTGATTAATATGGTGAATATAATGCCACAAAAAAGCAGAAGGATGTAAAATATTTCTAATTGCTATTATTATCTGTTGTCCTCCATTGACAGCTTTTCCTGGAATTGAATTGACATGTACGCAGCGTTCTCTCATATGTTTACTTCATATCAGCGAATAATGATATATATATTAGAAATTATCTTTAATTCAGATCTTTTGGGAGGCATTTGCTCTTTGTTTTTGTCAATTTGCATTCGTTGCCACGATGCGGTTGTTTTTTAAACACACTTTGATTATCTGTTTTCTCTCTCTCCCCCTCTCTTTTCTCTTACCGTAATCCCTGCTTGACTTTAGCTTCGTTTTGTAGGCTATCCGCCCGTTGTTTTTCCTCCCATTGTGGACTAACATAAGATTTCCCTCAGCGCTTAGCGTATCAAAACATCAGGAACTGTGCACATATCGCATTGGAGAGGATAACTGATTCAGGGGCGGGAGAGTGATAGAGGGAGCTAGAAGGAGAAAGAGGGGGCAGTATTAGTACACTGAAATAAATATATTCGTAAAAAAATCAGCTAAAAACACTTTACTTTATCTAATTACAATGAAAATATAATTTGTATCTAAGATAAAAGTTTAAATTTTACTTCAATTTCTATACATTTTCTGTCGAAATATCTTTTCAACAAAAAATCGGTCAAAAAAATTAATAATTAAATTAAATAAATGTAATTTATCCTTAAAATAATTCCATATTTTTTAGTTTTTTCAATGAAAATATAATTATTACCTAAGATAAAATTTAAAATTTAACTTCAATTTCTATAAATTTTCTGTCAAAATATCTTAAAAAAAAAACGGTTCTAAAAATTAAAAACTACTTACATAGCTTAACGTATAATCATATTAACTGTAAAAATGAAATATAATATTTACAGTATTTTATTTGAAATTCAAAATAAATGTATTTAATCCAAAAAATATATATGTATGTAATGTTATGTAAAACGAATTTATTTTTAATATGGTCCATGAGAATATTTATATAATCATATTAAAACAGAAATTTAAAAATACACGATTTAAATCAACGAAAAGCATCTATAATGTCAAGCCGAAGCTAAACAAAATCTGAGCAGACCCCTGTATTTTTTTAAGTACAAATTTTAAATAATTGAATCAAAATCGAATTTCAATTCTTTTTTTCCAGTGTAGCTCGTGAATAGAGTTGGTTGTTGGTTGTCATTGTCGTGCGAGTTTGGTTGGCATATGTCACCAAGGTGTTACCATTTTTATTTTGTTTGTTGTACCCCAACACATATATACATATATGTATAGGTGTAAGTGTGTGTGTGTGTATTGTGTGTTTGTATTTGTGGGAATAGCATTAAGTTTAATGCGTGCATTGCGCACACATCCAACAACTTGTGAAGTGTGCGAATCTTTTCAAGTTCCATTTTACACCCTCCATCAATTTAAAATGTAAAGTGCGTATCTGCAAATGTAGACAACACTTAGAAAGAGAAATCTCGCACACTATATAATATAAATAAATGAATATATTTGCTTCATTTCAGCTATGCCGAAAGGGTATATCTTAGTCGAGCCTTTAATGGTTTGCAATCAAGTATTTCACTTTATTTTAGAGCATGACAAGTCTGAGCTCAAAGAGTTAAGCCAGCTATTATAATAAGTTTATATTAAATTTCAGATGGTCGACTGTTTTGACGTAGTTGTTGTTGTTGTTACAAATAGAACATCTAATGAACTGGATGTTTATAGATCCAACATTTACGATTCCTAATGGGTCACTTCAAGTCGCCAGTGAAAAGGGAAAGTTTCACAGTTGGCAAATAAAATGAAAACAACTTTTCTGTCTTCCTATTTTATCTTCGAAACAAAAGATTTTTAGTGATTCTAAAAGAAAATAATATACTGTAGATGAGTCGATTGTTTTTGAAAGTTGTATGGACAAATAACTATAGAATAGTAATTTCAACTTCAAAATAAATTTTATGTTGATTAGACCTATTTATTTGAATCGCCCCATTTTTCCAATTTTCTGTATGCTCACTTACCTCATATATTTTATAATTGAAAGTTAGAGTAACTATTAGTCTGTTTGTTCTTTTTTTGTTTATTTGCTTTGCATCTCTAGATTTTGCATAACATTTTAATGATGTTAGAGGCTGGCAGAGATCTTTTGAGGCTTTACAAACACTTTTAGCCCTTTTATGCCACGCCCCATTAAATGGCAGCGAGTATTTTGGCATTCACGCCCGCGCTTGACAGTAAATTTATGTAAATAACAAAATCACAAAATCCTTAAATTGTCATTAGCTAAGCCTTTTGAGATTTGCCCAGTGTGCTGTTTTTTCGGCGAAGGTCCTTGTTTATTTTAGCGCCAAAATGCGGAGCCGTAACGACTTCAACCCCGTCTCCTCTTCTACTCACTCCATTTACAGACCAGACCATTTCTGTAAAGTCACCTTTTTAATGGCCTATGCAAGCTTTAGCCCAGGGCGGATTTTAACTCTCAAATGGAACACAATGCAACAGCCCAAAAAAGTAGGCAATATTTTTTAATTGCTGCTCGATTAATTGCTGTATGCCAAAGGCAAATGCAATTGCAGTTCCTTCTATTGTTTTTATAACTTCTGTGCAATTCGCAACGTGCTTCAGGCACATTTGTACAATTTCAATGCGCAATTTAAAGAAAATGAATGTAAAATTCAGCATTAACATTTGTAAGCACAGATGTTGTTGCTGATGTTAAAGCCAAAACAATAACTCGATTTTTGTGAAAACTATTTAAGCTTGCAGCGAAGTGAATAAAATTACTATATAATAAATATGCCAATTAATTATTAAGAGCTATTATTATTTGGTGATAAAAATTTAGTTGCTAGTTTTGCAGCTCATTGTTTTTATATATGGAATTCGAAACTTAAATATTGGCTTGATTATTTTATATTGTATACAGATTTTCTTAGTTTTCCCATTATTCTAGCAAGTGCTGGTAAATACATTTTAACATTTGAGTGCTGATTGGAAGCTTGTTAAACCTCGATGGCCATTTGCAACATCTTTCGGCTATAACTCACAATTCATTTGAGCCAATTGCAACAACGAAAGGAAAACTGTTGCCAACTTAAGTGCCCATCCGGCAGGCATTTTGCTTTTGTGCTTTATATACCCTGTAAACATACGAATGCTTGTCAGGTATAGGTAAATCAACTGTTAATTTTCTCTTCAAGAATTCCTTGAATTGCAGACAAAAAAATGCCGAGATTTCAAATTTCTTAAATCAAGACGAAATGCTTGATTTATTCACAATTTTTCAATTTATTCTCGCCAAAAATTTTGATTGACGGGTTTCTTTAAGAATTTTTTTTAATGGAATCAAATATTGTAGGCATTTTTAATTTTATTAATAATTTAATAAGAATATCCCGAATACATACTTAAAAATATATGCTAAAATCAAGAATATTAAGCTTGAATTTTATAATCCAGAGTATCCAGAGTATCTGCAAGTTGGGCAGCATTTTGTCTGGCCGAGTATAACAAGTTTTACATGTGCGTTTCATTTTGTTTTAAGAGCTGGCTTTGCTCTGAGCTTGGTCTTTTCTTGTTTATCTGCTTATCATTTGCCAGTTACTCTCTCTGTACGTGTGTGTAACTGCGTGTGTGTGTGACTGCGTGTATATGTGCATTTCCGCTTCCGTTTGTGATAGTTTCCGTTGCGTTGCCGGATTGTTGATGGCTTGATTGCGACTTTATGGCACGCAATGTTGTTGATGCTGTTATGGTCAAAGGCTAAGAGAAGAATAGGAAGGGGAAAGGAGGTGGCAGGAGGGGAAGGGCGAGGCTAGGGGCATCTAAGACGCTTACTTTGGTCATCTATAGTGCACAAATGATGTGCCAATAAAGTTGGGGCGCCTCTCAATTGTTCCCAATAAAATTCATCTTTGATTTTATGGCCAAACGCTGGCATCAGGGCGTTGTCACGCCCCCCATTCGTTACACACATAAACTAGGCAACAAAACCAACAACAGTAACAACAACAAGAATAGCAACATCTGGCGATGCTTTAAGCCCTTGTCAAATGTCATGTGGGTTTAGCTTTTGGCAGCGCTTCAATTGTCATTAAACTTGGCGCTGCTTTCAATTTGAAGGCCTCGTCCAACGCTGCGTATACTTAACTTAACTTGTCTTAACTTAACTTTACTTATTTGCTAGCACTTTTGTTGTTTTTGGTGCGTGGATCTCATCAGCTAAATAGTTGCAATTTTTCCAGCAACTAGTTTGGCGCCAAAAACTAACAAATGCATAACACGTTCTCAAAGACTTGATGGACAAAAGAATAAAGGTGCGAGGGTTGGCTGATAAGTCATTGACCCAAGTAAGGTGCGTTTCATAATCATAAGACACCCCATTTTTTGTTAATATTTCAGAAAATACATTTTTTATCGAAGTTGTTTTTTTTATATAATATTCTTTGCAATAAAACCAACAAGTTTTAGTAGAATTTAGGATGGTTAGTTTATGCAAATAATATTAATTAAGGAAAAAGTAATATTTGGGCGTTTCATAAATATAAGACACTTTTCAATAATGATTTAACAAATTGATTCATTGGCAATTCTTTGGGATTTTGTGCAGAAATTAAACTTTTTTATAGTCAATGGGATCACCCCAACCTTTAGCAATACAAAAAAATTTGTTTTTCATCGATTCGTATAACTTTCTAAAAAGATTGGGATCCAGCTTACCCCATTCGGTCATAGTTGCCGTCTTAGGTTCGTCAATAGCGTTAAATTTTCGTTTTTTCATCGTTATCCCGTCTTACTTATGTACTCCAAACATTTTTAATGGGATTTACATCCGGGGAACATGCCAGGCAGTTTACTATTTGGATTGAGCAATCAGTTAATAAGCGTTTTTTCCTCTGCTAACATGAATGCGAGCGTTGTTTTGTTGAAAAACAAGAGGATCTCCACTGTTTGCTTCAATATAAGGAAGGAGACTGCTTTCTAATTCACGAATGTACTTCTTGCTATTCATTCGAGATGATGTAAACCGTAAATCCAACATGGCTTTCGATGTAAAAGCACCGTTCACCATAACAGAACCGCCACCCATATTTTGTTTAGAAAAGTAAATTGGATCCTTTTGAAAACCACTCCAATAGAATAGCGAGTCAACAGGACCATCAAGATTCTTCATCTTTTCATCAGAAAAAATAATTTGGAAAAGAAAAATTGTAAATCAGAGGAATTTAAGGACCAGATTTATGTCTTGATGTGTTCCTGTGGGTAGAAAGATGATCTTCCTCAAATTAACGCCGCGCCTGCTTGTGACGTGGCATAAGATGTAGTTCTTTCAACATTTTCGAGAACTTAGTATCCTTTCTCAGCTGTAGGGTGCAAAAAATCGTGGTTTTTCATGCTTTCTTGCCCACAGACGCGGCCAAACTGGAGCAAGAAACGGGTGAGTTTGACCTTTACCAATAATCTTTCAGAGACTTAACGTATAAAGCACAATTGTTTTTTACCAGTTATCTTCAAATTAACGAAATTACTTGAATTCTATAAAAAAAATCGGACTACGCATCGAATTCTCTTAATTTTTCGCGAAATTAGAGATAATGATATGTAAAGGTCATTCGAGGTCAAAATTTTTCCCTAATCTTCACTCTACAATATTATACCTCGCGGCATATTTGTTAAAATGGATTAGATTATCAATAAAACATCAAACAAAATCGCACTCATTACATTTTAGTTCACTAAACTCAATTTTTCATCAACTGTCTTATCATTATGAAACGCAAAAATTTAAGGAAAACAGAGCATGTCATGCAAAAGATAACGGTTCTTCTGAATGCATGAGAACTGGCGCCAATCACGGTTCTTTACAGATAGCCAATTAATATTAGATCATATATTTATAAGAAACCATTTATTTAAATGCTTTCTTTAATTTTGGTTGAAGTTTAAATTTGCTATTTCAAAGTGTCTTATGAATATGAAACGCACCTTAGATAGCCGCCATTTTTTTAATCAAATTATAATTTCGTTTGTTCCTGTATTTTATTAATATATGGCTGAAAAATGTTTATAAATTGCGATCATAGTGATTAACTTTCTCCTGTAAAATTTGCTTTTTGTCGCTTACGTTATATCCGCAAATAGGGCTCGATTTCATGTTAAAGAGCTTTGAAAAGTTTTCTCTTTCAACTTTTATTTTTCAATCTTAGCAATTTGTTTGAATCTACATAAATTCTAGAAGCTTAGCCCTCCAAAATTATTATCAAGTTTATTATTTGCTCCGAATTTTAACAAAATAGTTCATTAAAATGTACATACATAATTTGCATTTCAAGCAACTTAAACTTAAACAATCATAATATCGGAAGATATACAGATATTGTAAAGCCACCAGATAAAGTGAATTACTTTAAGAGAAATAATAACTACTAAAATTTAATTAGAATTATAAGATAAGAATATGAAATTAACAATAAAATTATATTAACAACAATTTTAACGTATCGTTACAATTTTTCAATAACGAATACTGAAAATATATAAGAGTTTAATTAAATTCAATTAAAATTAATTTTTTCCTGTTTAGCCCAATGACTTATTAGGCTACCCTCGTCAAGTAAGGGAATGTGAATAGAGCTGAGAGAATAGGTTAAGCGCGTGGTTTGAAGCGCATTAAATTGAATAGTCGAGGCGAGACTGAGCAACAACAACAGCAACAACAGCAGCATAAACCAGAGCTAAGCATTAAAATGTTGTTCCATATATGTACTTGGTGCAATCGTACACGTAAAGTAATATTTGACATCCTTAAACTACATATTTACTTTTCTGACTACTGACTTTATTACTGACTTTTCTATTATTCTTAAATTTTGTGTGAAACAATCTTAAATTTAAAATTCCGAATGAACGTGCCTTTGACAGCTTAATGATATAATAGTCCGATTTTAGCATAATTTTGTAGTTTGCTTGCAGACTTGAATTAATCCCAAAACGCACTTAAAGTATACCAAAAAAAATGTTTAATTAAACTTTAAATGTGATTTTTGTACTCAGTTTTGGAAATTCCGAAATTAGTCAGTTTTGAAGATTGTTTTACATGAATATCTCCTGCTTAAATACGGATACAGTTGAACTTCCCTAACTCGAACTTCCCTAACTCGAAGTCTCTCTAACTCGAACAAAATCGAGTGGCACTACTAGGCAAATTTCATACAATTTTACTTCCCTAACTCGAAGTCTCCCTAACTCGAACCTTTTTTCGTGGATAATGGTGATTCGAGTTAGGGAAGTTCGACTGTATCTAGATAATTTTTTTAGTGTACTCGTTCTCGTAGCTATGTTATTGTCTTTTGCTTTAGTTGTTGTGGCTTGGAACTCAAGCAAAACGGATTCTCAAATGATGACAATGTTAGACGCCAGCAGAGGCTCTATTTCACCATCTCATTGTATTTTGTGCGCGTGTGTGTGTGTGTGTCTGTGTGTGTGTGTGTGACCAGTGAGCAACAGGAATCGTCGCCGTAGAAAGGCAGGACATACGAGTAAATATTTCAACTGCTGCTTTCCTCATCATCATCATCTACTAAGTTGTTGCTGTACTTAATATTGTTGTTCTTCATCTTCAGCTTCTTGTTATTGCTGTTCTTGTTTCAACCGCCTCTGTTTGTCTTTCTACCAAATTAATTGACCAAGTTTTGTTTTTAAAGTATGAGTATGTTTCTTTCTTTCCTTCGAAAAAAAACACGCAACTACAATGTGCAAAATGCTCACTTAAATTGAAAAGTTAAACAAATCAAAATGAACTGTTATAAATATTGTGTATAGTTATACTATTATATAACTATTTTTTTAATTACTTAATTGTGTTATTTAAAATTTGCATATTACATGATGTGATTAATCAATCAAACAAATTTTCAACAGTAATTAAATTTTGTTGAACAATGTTAAAGTTTGTCAGACAATTGTCAATGAGCAAAAACACACATATATCTTTTAAATCTTTTTTTGTATATTGAATTATTTTTTGTATTTGAATTTATACAATTTATGCTCCTCAAATTTTTTATTAAAGCAATATTATAATTGTTTTTTGTTTTTAATAATTTTTTAAGATATTTCATTCCCCCATTTTATGTTGCAATTTGTCGTCAGAAAGCAACAAGTAAAATGTACAGTGTCGCCTCGATATGGCATTCGCTTTTTAAAGTCCTCTGTAAGCTGTTTTAAAGTTTCTTTCGAAAGAAAAACGCCCTCAGTGTTCAAAAATTACGCTACCGTTTTAACTTTCTCTTGTTTCTCTATTTTTTACTTCCTTCTATTTTCTTTCTGTTCGTGTAGACATTTTGTTGTTGGTTGTGTTGACAGCGTCATTTCTTGTTCTTGTTCTTGTATTTTTTTGTTCTTGTTCTTGTTGTTGTGGCGCAATTAAAAAACTACAACAAATGCTCCAACCTTTTGTCTTTTACAACTGCTACTCTTGTTGCTGTTGTTGCTGTTGACGGTTTGCCATTTGGCAGCTTTCAGTTTTTAGATTTTAGCTTTCAGCTCTCGAGGTGCTAATGAGTGGCGGTTAAAGCCAGGAAGCCGAGCCAACTTGTTGTTTTTGCCGATCTCGCTACTCTTTTACAGCTTTAAATGATTTCCACTACAGTTAAGCTAATGAGTTTCAAGAGATTAAGACACGCATATATACAGTTAGTCAAGTAAAAATTCGGATTTTTTAGCATTTTAGCAAAAAAAAGGCTTTTCTTATATTTTTTATAATATTTACTACTTTTTATTTTAAGTATATGCTTGTTGTTAGTATAATAACAAAGAAACAAAATCCAGTGGGCCTACATTTTTTAAAACTTAAGCATAGTGTTGTAAAAACACATCGAAAAGTCAACGAACTTTAACTCAATAATTTTTTTAAAATTTATAAATTTTTTTTGGGTAACTCGATATATTTTTGTCGATTTTTATTATAGGTTCTCAAAACCTAAGCAAATCATATATTATTTTTTGTCAAAATTGTTACTTCACATACTATATATATTAACCTGTATATGTATTTATATATGCATGTGTAGTGTTAATCTACACATATACACAAAAATTCACAAACACACACACACACACACACATTAAATGACGGCAAGTGTTGGAAACAATGAAGCACTTTTAGCCTAAGTAAGTGCTCGTCGGCCCCAAAAGCGTAGTCTATAGAAATTGTTGCCATACCCTGTAAATAAGAAACAAGCTGCCTGAATATGCAGTGAGTATTAAATCTAATTAGAAATCTTATTAATATAAAATTGTTGGTAAATTTTGTCTATGACATAATTTAAATGAAAAAATAAGTAGAATAAAATAAATAAATACATTTGCCAATCATATCAAACTGTTTCAATATTTCCAGCTTTTCTTTCTCAAATACAGGGTATCATGTATTTAGTTTCAAGCAAAGCCGTTTGTTCAAATTTTGCTTGGCGATTTTTTTTTGGTCAATGCTTGTGTGTGTGCATGTGTGTGTGTAGGTGCGTAGTAGATAATTACGCGCAAGGACGAAATTGTTGTTGTTTCTTGACGGGTTTGTCGCAGTAAATAAAGTGATGAAAACGTGTTGTGAAATTGTGATATGTTAAATTATAGGCTGACAAAAATGATTAAGAACATAATGAAGTATTTATAAGATCACATTATTCACAGTATATAGTTAACACGTTGTACGATTTTTTTTTAATTTACAAAAACTTGAGGTTTAAGCGATTTACGTTTTTTATTAAATAATATTTTTGTGCACACTTTTTAAATAGTAGTGCATTTAAAGTAATTTTAGGGAAAATTTTTGAAAAAAATTAATAAAAACTTTTTTATTTTTAATGGTTAGTCATAAAAAAGCTTAGCTTTTCATTTCTAAATGCACTGCATATTTACCTAAGATTTTAAAACCATACTTCAAAGTTTAGGTTCGCATTGCTGCTTTAATATTTCAGTTAGTTGAAAGCGGATTAAGTCAAAGGACTTAAAAATATGAATTGAAAGCCCAAAGAGATTACATCTTACTGCAAAATGAATTCACATTCTGTCTTTGGTTTCTGGTTTTTAGATTTGCATACAAAGTGTTAAAAGGTAAAACCACTTTCAGATACATGTTTATGTTTCTGTGTGTGGCAACTTGTTTTTATGTGCAAAATTGAAGAAGAACTCCAAAGGGTGTCATAAATTAGAGAGTGTGTAACTAACATTGTAGCTAATGTCTTAACGAGTATGTAAATAAGTTGTTTACATTGTTAACACTTGCGAGCGGTAATAGGTCTCTTTCTCTCTCGAGGCAATAGACGGAAATTGGATACTTTTGAGCACATGTTTACTGTAGAGGACCAAACTCTCAGTGCTGGGAATCGCAAGACGTGCAAATGAAATCATTTTTTTTGTGGCCTAATGAACTCGAGTTGTTGAACTGACAGCAATTTTATGGTTACTTACACTTTTCTATGCATGGGATTCGTTTGTGTCTTTGCTTTGTTTTTGTTACTGTGGCACGTAGCTAAAACGATTGTGGCTGATTGCAAGATGTTTAACCCAAGTGAATATTTCGATGTCACTTAACCCTCGATGGCATTAAATATTACGATAGTTTTCCGATACTATAGTGGAACTATAAAAAATTTAATTTCAATAAACTTGTAAGCCAATTTTATTAAAATATATGTATTTAAATGTCTCGGAAATATCTAATTAATGTAAGACTAAATCGTCAAACAAATCATGTGTGTTCACTTAAAAGTTTACTTAAAATATAGTTAATTCAATAAAATTTCATTATGTAACTAACTAAATAAAAGTTTATTAAAATTAACTTGAGAACATTTCTTAACAAATCTATGTAGTTGACTTCTGATAAAATCGTTAATATTATCCTTCTCATTATTACAATCTATGACATAATAGGAGCTTATTAATTAAATGCAGAGTCACAAAATACATGATTTTATTTTAAAGTTGTTTGCTTAAAAACAATCTGGTTTTGTTATTGTGGAAAATAAGTTTTTATATTTATTGTCTGCGGTTGAGTTGTGACAATTTTAATAAAATATCTGCAAATGGTCAAAACGCCAAAAACTATTAATTTAACGTTTATTTTAAAAAAGATTTTTTTCAGAAAGTTTTGCAATTGATTTTCCTCTTATGTGGTTAACCACGAAAAAGCTAAAGTGAGTGAAACGTTTTAGATTGATTGAATAATAAATACTCTGTATGCAGTTTTGAAATGGAACGAATAAATGAGAACAACTTTTTGAGTGAAGAATTTATTTTAATCTCAAAATAAGATTTAATAAAAATTATTATTATATTATTATTAAAAATGAAATAAACAATAGGCATAAAATAAGGCATTTCCGACCCGATAAATATTACAGATAGATTTAAAGCCTTTATTCTTAGAAAATATATAAATTATATATTAAGAGGAGTAATAAAGATACTTAAATATATTGAGTTATTGTGGAACTGCCCTTGATTGAACCGCAAAGTGGCTACTTTTACGGGTCAACACAGAATTAATATACAATTTAAATACATAATTAATGTGATGATGAATAATAACAAAAGGCAAATAAAGTTCTAAGTGGTGGAAATCGTTATTGTTGAAATTAATAAGCAAACAAGTGCATATTAACTATCCACAATTGTTTTTTTGTCGCTCTGTCGTAAAGTGTCATTGACAATAAAATTCCATTATATTTTCACAATTATTCTTAAATAATCCTTGCGCCTTTGACTGTGTGTGTGTGTGTGTGTGAGTTGTGTGTGCAGTTGACTGACAAGTAACGACTGTCAACTGTTTGATTTGTTTTGCAACAATAAGAAAAACAACAGCAACAACAACAAAAATAAAACCCAAATTGGCAACAACTGTGCAAATGGCTTGGCATTAATCAAGGGCATCAGCAAAGTGTCAAAAGTCAAGTCACAGTTTGGACGCCCTGTTGTTCTTACGAGTATAGGTGAAAAGCTTTACAAATGAGTCAAAGCACCAACACAAACAAACAAACACACATTCATATTTACACAGCAAAAAATTATTCTAAAATTTAAATTTAAAATTTTTGATTTTAGCATATATTTTTTAAGTGTGTAATACTGTGTATTCAGAATATTATTGTTAAATTCACACAATATGCAGATAAAACGGCAACCACTTAATATTTAAGTAATAAAAAACACCTCAAACATTAGATTGCACTCAAATAATGCTTATATAGCGCCGATAGTCAAAATATTTGTGATTCAATATATTCAGTGATTACCGAACTTTTGACATCATTTGGCATTAGTTTTATTATGGAGTCCCTGATTTTCTTCTGTGTTTCTTTTACGACTGCAATACAAATGATTGATTATGTGAGCTATTGGCTGTTATTCTGTCTGCTCTCTCACTCTTTCCTCTTCCTTGCATACCTCGTGCCACTCTTCTCTTTTTCTACCTCTCTCTCTCTCTCTCTCTCTGTCTGTGTGTCTCTCTCTTTGGCATTCACCTTTTTATTTTCAGCATTAAGCGCTGAAATTTTAATGAGGTTTTGATGTGAAAAACACGTTAAGCTGCGTGCCACATTATTTATGGTAAATACGTTGAATATTTAAATGTGCCAATGCTGAATACAAATAACACAGACTCCCAACGACAACAACAGCAGCAACAACAAATTGATCAACTAAACGGGGTCAAGTGGCATTTCCCATTGGATTTTAACCTGATCAACTAATTAATTAAAGTGTAAAACAAAAAGCATGAATTGAATTATAAATAAACGAAGAACAAATTCGTATGCAGGCTGTCAAATCGAATGCTTTTCAATTTCAAGTCCAAATTCAAAACTAACAATACAGAAAAAGAAAAAATCATTCTTAAATTCAAGTTTATAATTCTTGATTTTTGCATGTATTTTATAAAAATGTATTCAGGGTTAATATTATATATAATAACCACACAGTATTAAAATAGTTTAAAAAAAGCCTTTAATATTGTTGATTCATATAAAAAAGGAATTGAAAAATTGGACTTAAAGCAATTATTTCGAACTCGATTTAAAAAATTCGGAAACAGACGAACTTGTGTCACCGTTTGGAATTTAATTTATCCTGAAATACTAGATTTCTTGTTTCTGTGTCCAGTCATTAACTATTAACCATATTAACTGTCTTTAACATGTTACAGGGTATCGTAACTGCTTGAATATTCTTTTCTTTGCCACACAAGAATGCATTATTTGCCGTTTGTAATACTCTATTTGAGTTAACTTCATTGTACTCTGCATATAAAATATAATAAGTATTATTTGGTTTATGCATTTCATTTGTCTACTAACTTCATAAAATTAAACAATTTTCCAGTTTCTGCATATTGCACGAAGTTTGCATGTAAAATATGACCCAGCGTTGAGCGTTAGAGATGAGAGCGTGTCGTGCGTGACACGTCGAAGATAAGGGGTAAACATGACATAACAAAACATTTAAGTATAGGTATTATCATTTTGAAGAATTATTTCTCTGGAAATTGAATTTTCGTAAATTATTGTATCATTTAATTAAAATAATAATATTACATTTTTATACATAGTTACATATCATCACAAGATATTTGATTTAATTGCTCGTATTTGGTATTGCATAATATTTTGATTTCTTGAAGAAATTTCAACTATTTTAAATAGTATAATAGTAAATGATTTTTTTTGTTTTAAACTATTTTTGATTTAGTAATTTCTTTTTTTAAATTTTTTTTTAATTTGATAAGTATTTAATATTAAAGATTTTTATTTTTCGTATTTACTCTTAAGTATTTATGTATTTTATTAAAACAAGGCTAAAAACCTAATAAACTGTTCAATATACTTAATTTTTTGTCGATTAATTAAATATACTAGCATATTTTTGTGATATATTTTTTGACACGCTCATCTCTAGTCAACATACGTATGTACATACATAATATATATTTATACGTTTTGGTTCAGACCCGTACACTGGGCAATTTGTCAGAGCTCGCGGTTGAGTCTAATTGCCATGCTATTAGGATATGAAATTGAGTTTGGTTTCCGATTTGCATTTTCTGTCTGCCACAATAATATTTAAACTTTTTCCTGGGCAATCTATAATTTTGTGTACGCCAAATTTATGTGACTTTCAATTGTTCATGCAGAAAGTAAAGAAAGAAAATAAAAATCCAACTCGATGGGGCAATTATATTGTACAAATTTGGTTGAACTCAACCATCAGTTTGGTCATTTTGGTTCTTTAACTATGCAAATGCTCGGGAAAATAAAACAATATCAATAAAGCATAAATTCAAAAGTGCGGCATGCCTAACAATTGGGACGGATAACCACGTCAAGTGCATTTTATCGTTAAACAGCGTAAACACCGAAAGCAATAAAACAATTCAATGAATTTGGAACTTAATGGTGTTGTGTTTATGGGAAAATATCCATAAATTCTAATTGTTAGTATTTCAAATGATTTCATTAACAAATGTTGGGCAAATCAGTATGATTATGTGATATCAGGAATTCTTGTAATGAATAGTTAAGATTAAAAAGAAAAAACAAAGTGCAGTGAAAAATACTACAGAAATTTTTCTGAATAATTTATTTGTTTATTTATTATTAGTAATGTTATAGTTATTGAAATAACCATTAGAAAAATAGTTTTACATACGAATGTTTTTGGCCACTTTGTAAAATAAGTTTGTTAAAAAAAAAAGGTTCAAAATATTTTAGAACTTTTTCAAAAATTTCATAATTTTTTTAAATGAAAAGTCTGCATATCAAACTATAATAAAATTCATATTACACATAAAAAACAGTTCAGTGTTAGCAATGTTATATAATATTAAATCAGGTTACATTTTTAGTATGGATGTTATGTATGTTAAGTATATAAAAAATATATTTTTTCCAGCATACTTACATATAATATATGCAGCAAATTTAAGATTGGAAGTCTGTGTAGTTCTTTGCCTTATTAAATTTTATTATGAACGCCAATCCACGCTAGTGACAAAGCATTATGTAGAATGGGAAATGAAGATATAAAATTTGCTACGATAATATAAAATATGATACAGATCGAGTTGTATAAGATATGATGGCGATTATGGCTAAATACTTTATACTACAGCGGTGGCCAATAGTATTTTGACTACCTTTAAAGTTAGTTCTAGCCAAATTGTGAGCTTACTTCATGGAAAGTTTGGTATCAATGGAAAGGTCTTTTGAATTCCTTTCGAATGATGTAGTACTTTTCTTAACCCATTAAGTACCCATTGAAATTTTCGAATATTTGTAAACGTCAACTTTTTCAACTTTTTTTCTCGATTTTTTAAAAAAAATGTTTTGATGCAGAAAGTTTCTTTAAACAATTTAATTAGTAACTGACTGCAAAAAAATTTTTCAAATATCTCTTCGCTAGTATTTTTTATAATTTTTTGAAAATGGCGAAAAAGGCACTTTTTGCATGAAAATGAGGAAAAAGTGCCTTTTTCGCCATTTTCAAAAAATTATAAAAAATACTAGCGAAGAGATATTTGAAAAAATTTTTTGCAGTTACTAATTAAATTGTTTAAAGAAACTTTCTGCATCAAAACATTTTTTTTAAAAATCGAAGAAAAAAGTTGAAAAAGTTGACGTTTACAAATATTCGAAAATTTCAATGGGTACTTAATGGGTTAAGGAAAGTACTACATCATTTGAAAGGAATTCAAAAGACCTTTCCATTGGTACCAAACTTTTCATGAAGTAAGCTCACAATTTGGCTAGAACTAACTTTAAAGGTAGTCAAAATACTTTTGGCCACCGTTGTACTTAGTTGTGAGTCGTAGCTGAAATCAGATGACAGTGCTCGGAAAATAATTCGTAGGGTATAGGCCAATGGCCAATCGCCAATTGGGCGCCTCGTTGCCAATGCCATTTGCCTGACATTGTTTACATTTCGCCATTTGCATTTGGTTTCGACTTTCGCATTGGCAACTTTGCAAAACAAATCGAAATTGCGAGAGAACATTTGCATATTTTGTGGATTTTCCCAAAATAATCAGCATGATGCAAGTGGGAAGTTGCAACTGGCATGAAGCATGAGGCAAGTGGCAAGTGCAACAGTTGTGCTGTTAGTTGAGATAGTTGCAGCAATTGCAGCTGGCAATTGCGACTTTTGGCCGCCGTCAAATAGAGTCAACTTGAGTGCCTTCGATGCGTGGGATGAAGGTGCAATGTGGTGACAGGAAGTGGAAGGAAGTTGTGGGAAGCCTTCTGTTGCGGTTGCATGCAACTTGTGGCCGCATTACTGCTGAGCACACAATACACAAAAAAAATTTTCGGAATCGTAATGAATCTATCCCAAACGGTATCAGAAGTTTCGTAATCTCGGCATTAATTAAATCAAGTAAGAAATATTTGATTCAATTACGATTTTTCAATACAATCTCCGCAAATATTTTGCGATTTTTTGACTATTTAAATGCTGAGTGTTTGCTATTTTATCCGCAAAGTGTGTTAATTTAACAATTTTATTCTGAATACACTATTAAAAATTTTTGTTGGTGTTAAGCTAGAATTTTAGAATGATTTTTTTTCTGTGTACGCCATGAAGATGGGCTTTCAAAATGTGCAAAATACGAAGGCTCAAAGTGCAGGCAACGAAGTTAACTTGCACATACTCATAAGTATGGCAATGGAAGGAAGGACGAAGCGAAAATGAGATAATTTTGCTTTATAATGTAGCTACATATAACTATACATACACATATATGAGGCCTTTGTATGCGTCGAGTCAAGCTGTTTGTCCTCTGTTAAGCTGCTTGTCTGAGAGATCGTTCAGAAAATTGGTTACTCTATTTGTTTCATTTCCCCCTCAGTCAGTTTATGGTCTATGTGCAACTACCTCATCCACTCAACCACCCAACCACTTGCCAAAGCGAATTCCATTACAAACTTTTCAGTTAGGTTTTGTGTGTGTCGCATGTCAAACAATTTCATGAGCAACAAAATTTTGTATACCCTTTGAGCCGAAGTTTGTTACCAGGTATATGTTATGGTGCCCTATGTCATCAGCCAAATAGACACACATACATCACACTCCTCATCACTTGAATAAGACACCCCCATGTGTGTTTTCTGTAGTTTACAGCTCCTAAACCAATGATGATAGAGATTGTTTTTTTTAAATTTATATATTATTTTACTGCTGTATTTAAACAAAATGAAATTCTTCATAGTGTAATATTAATTAATAACTAAAATAATTTTAACCAAAATCCGTCAAATTGCGACTCTTAAATATTGTGTCACTTGAATAGGACGCTTAAACAAAAAAACATATTAAAGATCTCAAATTATTTTAAACCTAAACATTACTTGAATATTAGGTATTTGGTATAATATTTTATTTAGTGATGTGTTGAACCACCTTGTCGTTCTAAATCTTCAGTCATCCGGTTAGGAAGGGATTGATACAATCTGGCCAAATAATTTACTGATGCCGAGTTGATTCGATTGCTTTGATTAGTATTGTTTTCCTGAGCCATATACATATCTGCTGTTTATTACTAAGTGAGATAAATAGTTGCACAAGGACAACGTGCACAAATGTCATGTTATGTTATTTTATAATTTTGCTTTTGAGCTGTAAGCAATTGTAAAGAGAGTCCACAAGGTGTCCTATTCAAGTGATGAGGAGTGTATTTACACACACACTCATGTGCATTTGTATATGTGTATTTATCATTGTGTATATTAAGTAGTTTACACACATGCAACGCGCTGATACATTCATAAACTGATTGACTTAAGCCTGACAGGTCATTATGAGTACATCAAAGACATATAGTACACAAATGGGGGTCAAGGGATGTTCTTTGTATTTATGTGAAGCTCAAACATATGGAAACTTGCTTTCAAATTAATTAACTGATGTCAGGAAATACAAATAAGTTGTAACTTCTTTGTAGAAAACTTTAGTTGGGCATTCATATTTTAAGATAACTTAATTTAAATTGCTAAAAATAAAAATAATAATTAGCATTATCATAAAGATTACTATTAGCATTAACAATAGCAATTTAAATTTGATTTACATATTAATTAAATTTCTTTCAATGTTAATGCTTATAGTAATTTTAATGATAATGCTAATGCAACTGAATAAAATGCATATAAGAAATTTAGTTAAAATTATAATTTACTTAATTGAAATTGATGTTGGTAATGGTAATGGTAATAGTAAAGCTATTGCTATAATCTAAAATTTTATAAAAATGATTTACTTAATGATAATACTAAAGCTGATGACTAACTCTAATATTAGCGCAAATGGCTAATATATTGCTTATTGTAATGCAAATGTTAATAGTATTAATTTAAAAATATTTATAATTAAAAATAAGTATGTAATAATAATAATAATGTTGGGTATCTCAGATAAGTCTGATTATGCTTGAGGGCTCCAAAGTTATTCGAGCTGACAAATTATGTGCGCAACTGTGCAATTTTATACCCAATGCTGTAGCCAAATAACGAATGTTAATGGAATTCGCAAATTAGGGACGACCGTAAAAAAACCGCATTGGGGGCGAGCTAAGGAAAATGTGGAAATTCAGTTGAAGAGCGCCACAAAGCAGGTTGGGAAAAACTCTTAACTGCAACTTCATTAAAGGCCAACAAAGGCAGCAGCAAAAATTAAAAAAAAAATAAAAATATATATATGAAAACAAAAACAAACACTAAAAAGATTGTAAAATAAAAAACAATAACAGCTCGGCGAAGTTGCCTTTCTCCATTGAGGCTGATTTCTGGAATTCGGGACCCAGTTGAAAAAAGGGCATGAAATCGCTACTGGCTTTGGCAGGGCTTTCAAACAGGTGTTACATTTTTGCAATTTATGATTTACGATATTGTGCAACATATTCCATATTCAGCGAGTAAAATCTTAAAATGTTTTTGATTTATGATTATATTTGTATTATTATTATTTTTTTTGTTGTTATTATTGTGTTCTCGTGTTTTTGCCCTTTGCGGTTGACACGTCCAACTTGCTAAAGTGGGTCGCACTTTATGGACTCGCATGGAAGCCAACATTAAATCAGTTACGCAGTCGTTAGCAGTGGAAAAGGGAGAGGAAAGTGGAAAGAATAGGGGATGAAGAGGGGAAGAATGGGGGAGGCATTTCTGCTACCTGTTGGAGGCTTCAACTGCTGCGATTTCAATTATTTTTCGCACATTGTTGACGTTGCTCGACTCGCACGCAAATTGAAAGCAGTTGTGGGAAATGTACCAGTTACCCGACTCCAGTATACCCTGTAATGCAGTACAAAATCTGTTTTTTTTTGAGGTAACTGGGCTTAAATTTCTGACAAAACAGAATATAAATATGACAGCTTTTTATTGGAAATCTAGCTTATGATCTTCTAATTATAAAAATACCCCATTTTCTGTGACTATAGGGTAAAACCAAGTTGGATAAAATCGCAATGACAGTTGCCATTTAAAATTTCAATTTAGCCAAATAACTGAAGGCCTGTACTTCAATCTCTCACTGGGTTTGTCACAACAGTCTGAATGTGTCAACTGTTGACAATCGAAATTAACGAGTATAGCAGTTATCGATAGCTTTGCAAATATTGTAGATAATGCTATATTTTAACTGAAATGTAGTTCACATTGAATAAGTTGCACAGTTATCTATAGTTCCGCAAATATTCTAAAATAAGTATAATTATTAATAACAGCGAACAGAATTGTAACTAAAAGTAAGTGCAGTTGAAATTTTGAAAATCTTGACTGAATTAGCATTGAACATCGAAGTAATATAGTTATCGATAGCACAAATATATAAGAATTTTTCGATAAATACAATGAACTTGAAATTAACTGAGAGTACTGCCAAATTGGCAATAGTGCCAACTGAGTTGCCGATACTTTTAACGATAGTTTCGATAACTCCCATTTTAACTGATATCTAAAAAAAAAAAGATAAAAAGTTTTAATTGATAAATTTTTGAATAACTAAATAAATAAAATATAAGTAAATGAAATAACAAATTTAAGTTCAAAAATAAATAAATAAGTCCCTTAAATTAAAATTACTAAATAAATAAATAATATAAATAAAAATTATGTTTTTAAACCATTTGACGTACATGTGAAAGTTTGATCACAAGCAGAACGAGAACGAAAAGCAATTGTTATTCACTGAGCTGACTATTAAATCTCATTAAACCATTTATCCCTCGCTGAAGCCGAGTATTGAAGTAAATTTTGTTCTTCCATTCATTGTTAATCTTATGCCACCTTCAGGCATCCGCTTCATTTGTCAATCAACAACATCCCCAGGCGCATTTGAGACATTCGTCTTGTGGCGTCGGGATGAGTTCAGTTCAGTTGAGCTGAGTTGCGTTGAATTGAGTCGAGTGCACTGAATCCTTCGAGAATCCTTCGCGAATTCCAAGAGAGCTCGCCAATCCCCAACGCTGGGATATCCAAAGCCAAAAGTGCAAGTCGCGTCTTCTGTCTTTCCACTTTTAACTCTTCTACTCCCCTTTTGTTTCTCCTCCCCGCCCCTTCATTTTCAATTTGCCAACATTTGCTGCTTTCTTGTACGCTAACTCGTATTTATTTCATTTCATTTATTTCAGCTATCGCGTGTGGCTGCCAAGCCGGAAATACAGCTGGCTGTTGTTCTTGTTGTTAGCCCAGTACTCAAAAGGTACAATGGCTTTTGTGTTTGTGACAATGTCAGTCTGTATAAATATTTACTTAGATTTCAGAGCAAGCAAATTTGTTGACAATTCTTCCAATCTTAATTCAATTTTGATGCTACAATCTTAATATTTGGGACATACAAATTTGTGCTATAATTCTAACTTTTTGCATCTTGATCGATTTATAGAAAGAGAAGATACACCGGTGGCCAAAAGTATTTTGGCACCCTTTAAAGTTAGTTCTAGCCAAATTTTGAGCTTACTTCATGTAGAGTTTGGTATCAATGGAAAGGTCTTTGGATTTCCTTTCTAATGATGCAATACTTATCTTATCTTACATATTAAAATTTTCGAATATTTGTAAACGTCAACTTTTTCAACTTTTTTTTCTCGATTTAAAAAAAAAAATTTCCAAATATCTCTTTGCTAGTAATTATTTATAATTTTTTGAAAATGACGAAAAAGGTACTTTTTTTTTGCAGTCACTCTTAGAATTATTTAGAACATTTTTTTGCATCAAAATATTTTTTTTCAAAAATCGAGGAAAAAAGTTGAAAAAAAGACTTTTTTAAATTCAAAATTTTTGGTGAGTTTTTAAAGTGTGAAAGAAATTTTTGTATCATAAGAACGGAATTTCAGTGAATAAAAGATTAATATGTAGGTATAAGAAATCTGCATCGAAACATCTTTATTATACGCAAATTTATGCTGTATGAAGACATTAGTGGCACACTGTATATTTACCAAAGGGTTTCATATTTTTTATTTTGTGGTTTTAGTGTCTGCTAATATACAGGGTCTAAGTTTGATAACTGTTGTTTCTTTTAATATTTTTACTTGCTCTTCTATATTTTTTTTTGTCTCTTAAATATATACAATTTTATATATTTATCTCTTTTGCAAATATTTATTTTCACTATTATTTTTTTTTTGTATAATTCTGTGAATATTATTTTATACCTTTTTAGGTGTTTCCTAATATATTTTATTTATTGTGATTGAATCGAAAGAATGTAAACTTACGTATAGTGGGCATCTAGCAGTTGATCACCTCAACTGCAGAAGATTACTTGTCATATCTCTGTTTTTGTTGTTGATGTTGCTGTTGTTATTGTGGTTGTTGTTGTTGTTGAGGCAGCACTTGAGCTGAAATTCCTTTGTCTATGCCAAGTTGCCAACTAGTCGAGCGGAGCGCACAAAACTTGGCAGCGACCGTTTGTCTCAATGCAGCCGTTGCACATGATGCACATTTCTCCCCTCGGCCGCAAGAATCCCTCCACCCCCTCCTGCCCTAGCAACTGAAGGTCTCTCTCTTTCCCTTTCGCTTCTCCTTGCAGTCCATTCCCCTTTCCATTCAATTCGTTGAGCAAAGCGCATCCTTGGCGGGCGCCCACTTAAGTATGCTAAGATTTCCGTTGCGCTGGCGTTGCTTTATTGCACTTACAACAAGCAACATCAGCAGCAGTAACAGCAAAAGCAAAAGCAACAATAATAATAACAAATAAATATAAATAATGAAATACAAAGTCATTTTACGCTGACAATGGCAACTGTTTCCCTCTGTGTGTTTGTGTGTGTGATTCGTTGTCAGTCTGACGTTCTTCCATCTGTTTTGAAATTTGTCCGTCTTCTGTTTTTTTGTTGTTGTTTCTTCCATCTGCCTGTTTATTATCCAGACAATGATAACACAAATACTGATACGACAGTTGAAAGCCAAGTGGAAACTGAAACCAAACGAAAACCAAATCAGCCACAATAGGCAGAAATTGTCTCGATTGTGGCCTTAACACTCCAAGGATGCCCAACATAATTGGGACTTTGTTTGCGACTTCAACTGTAACTGTGACTTTGTTCAATTTTAGCCAAGCTTGCATTAGGCAGCTGACTAACGGCTACCCTGTAAATTATTGCAAAATATCCTTTGTGGATTTTTAGATTTTATAGTACATTAATGTGTATAATTCTTACCATTGTTTATCTATAAGACTGTTGTTATTTATCTAGTTGCTTGACAAAAAGCAGTCGATAAATCGCATTTTTAGATTTATTTAATTATTTAATTTTTTTTTAATTTTTATTGTAATTTATAGAGTTAGAGAATCTGTTTTAAAATCGAAAAAAGTATTTGAAAGACGATTTTAAATGAACAACTTAATATTATTAAAATGTAAAACTAAAAGTTAATCGAAATTTTTGTAATTGCTCCAACATTTTTGTCAAAAATTGGAGAGTATCCAGAGGGACCTAATCTGCTCAATAAGTATGTATAAATATTAGATAGTTGCTACGAGTTGAAAAGTTTAAAAGCTTTAAAAAAGTTAGTAGAAAAAGGGAGTAAGTTGAAAACTCGAAAAACTCTGTAGTAATTTTTTGTCGACTTCTTTTAGGTGACTTTAAATATATGTATAAATAAAATGAAAATAAATAAATACAATAAATTTAGTTTTCTTTCAAAAACGACAAAATGTTGAAAAATATTTAAGTTACTTTAAAAACTTTTGCATCTTATTTCAAAAGCAATGCGTAAAAATGTTCAGCGAAGAAGATGTTTCAAGTATGTTGATCATCAGATAACAATTATGGTAAATTCAGTTGTTGAATTGTGTAGAGTGCGAAGATGTGTGTGGAGCTGTTCTGTTCATCTCTGGAATGGAGTCATTATGCAAACAACGAGTTTGTCTCTCATGAGGCCATCCATACATATGCCTGACACGCACACACATGCAGCTGTTGGGGATAATAGACACTTGGCCAGAATGACAACACAACGCAAAACAACAACCAGACTTGTCTCCTTGTCTCCTTGTGGTCCTTGCCTATCGGTTAACTTGTCTGCTTGTCTATGCTCCTTGTTGGCATTTCGGTTGCGGCTGCCGATGGAAAATCAAAGCCAAAAGCCGCAAACCGACAACTTTAGTTTACCGACAGCGACAACGAGTCGACCACGCCCACCACATGCATACGTATAAATACACACACATATATACAACGGGGACACTGCAAAACTTGAGGCACAATTCAAAGTGCGTTGGTTGAAAATTTAGTTTAAGAGTCACGGCTCTAACTGCCTATGGCTGAGAGTGACGAGAAAGAGAAGGGGGAATGGAGTTTTTTTTTTTTGGGGCACGTGGGAATTGAAATTGCAATCAAATGAACTAATTACTTATGCAAACGCATCAATGCAGAGGAACTGGTAACAAGCGAATGACCAAAAAGACACACTTGAATATGCATTGGCAATTGGGGAGAGGGAACAGGGACACGGAAAACGAGGTTTTCCACCCAGTCATGTGCCAACAATTGCCAATTGATTGGCCTACGAAACAAAAGATACAAGAATCATGCATGAATTGTGTAAATGCAATAGAGCAGCATAAAAAAATATAAATGCAGAAACATCATTTATGAATTGCATTTACAAACAACGCGACAATCGTTCATAAGAAGTTTCAACTCTGCCCCAAAATATCAGTTCGTGCAGCAAAATAACCAAAATAAATATAAGCGGCTTGTGAATTTGGTCAAATATATTTAAATACAGTTCGAAAAAAAGATTTAAAATCAAAAACTGATGCATTCATAGCTTGAATAATAAAAATCATATTAAATTTCCATTGTTAAATGTTCTTATTTTTAAAATAAAATTTACAGATCAGATTTGTTATTTTGAATTGAAAAATTAATGCAACAGAATAAAAGTAATTAAAATGTTCGATTCGCAAAAACTTACATAAATTTCATATTTTATTCATTGAAACTTTGGAAAAATAGGGATCAGGTTTTTATTTAAATTTTAATTAAGGTTTGAATTTTTATTATAAAATTATTCTTATAGCTTCAAAATCAATGAAAAGCAAATAACAATTAAGTTAGTAAAATAATTTTATTGTCTTATTTATTCTCCCAATTTCTGGAGGCTAGCAAAAAAATACAACGTCTGAAAATTCAGACTCAACACTTTAATGTAAGCAAGACATAAGAAGTTGATTAAAAGTCAAAACTTGAGATTAAAATTTTGAACTTTTGCAAAATAGAAGAAGTCGGGAATATTTTTGTTTTAAAGTATAAGTAAACATTTCGAAACGAGTTAAGGAAAGTCTAGAATAGAAAAAGTCTCAGTGCAATTAAAACTCTCGTATTTAAATAAATAAATGAGTTGTGAGATTTAGAAAACTTCCCTTGGGTGTGGAGGGATGTATATGCATGTACACCTGGGTAACACGAGGGAGCACTTGACTGGCCGAGGACTCGCGTTAAATTGAGCCGCAACCAAGTTTGTCAGAGTACACCAGGTAGAGATGGGGGACAGAGGCATACACAGAAAAAAAGGGATTTCGGCATAGAATCAATCCCAAACGGAGTAAAAGATTGGTAAACTCAGAAATTGAGTACGAAATACTTGATTTAATTTCGATTTTTTTTCATTCCTTATTAGGAATATTTTCAGTTATATCAAAAATGTATTTGGCTTTTCTGTCTCTTTTAATGCCGAGTGATTGTCATTTTATCCGCCTATTGGGATAATTTAACAATATAACACCGAATACATACTACTAAAGACTAGGAATCAAGAATTAATTAAGAATTATAAGCTGAAATTTCTAGAGGATTTGTTTTTTTTTTCTGTGTATAGGACTTGTCACTTGGCGCTTAAGTGGAAAGACGACTGCTGCAAGGCACTTGCAACAGGACGCGGCGAGTGTCGCCGCGTCCTGCTGCAAGTGCCTTGCAGCAGTCGTCTTTCCACTTAAGCGCCAAGTGACAAGTCCTATACACAGAAAAAAAAAACAAATCCTCTAGAAATTTCAGCTTATAATTCTTAATTAATTCTTGATTCCTAGTCTTTAGTAGTATGTATTCGGTGTTATATTGTTAAATTATCCCAATAGGCGGATAAAATGACAATCACTCGGCATTAAAAGAGACAGAAAAGCCAAATACATTTTTGATATAACTGAAAATATTCCTAATAAGGAATGAAAAAAAATCGAAATTAAATCAAGTATTTCGTACTCAATTTCTGAGTTTACCAATCTTTTACTCCGTTTGGGATTGATTCTATGCCGAAATCCCTTTTTTTGCTGTGTATGCCTCTGTCCCCCATCTCTACCTGGTGTACTCTGACAAACTTGGTTGCGGCTCAATTTAACGCGAGTCCTCGGCCAGTCAAGTGCTCCCTCGTGTTACCCAGGTGTACAAGCATATACATCCCTCCACACCCAAGGGAAGTTTTCTAAATCTCACAACTCATTTATTTATTTAAA